>RPOG01000252.1:0-523337 GCA_008086565.1 Thalassoma bifasciatum | reverse complement strand
AAACAGAGAAGAAAAAGAAACTGCAGTGCTCGTTCGTCTCTCTGCTTCTCCTCAAAAGAAGAGTCCTCTCATCCTCCGCCCGATGCCCTGTCTGTCATACAGAACGTTGAACTTGTTGATGAACTGGTTCATACTGTTGCAGGTCTTGGTTATGGTGCCTAAGTAAGCCATGAGGCCCACGTCATTGCATTGCTGTGGGGAGAAAATAACACTTCAGTTATAAAAAGACTTCTGTTATGACAGTCACTTTCCTTTCTTTCAGCTTTTTGACACTGAGCTTCAAACTTGGGCAACGGAAAAAAAGAATTGAGACTAAATAAACTGTAAAATATGCAAATTGATCGAGTGAATGTCAGTCAGAAACTACAGATACCTCTTCAGTTCTCCTTAAAAGGGCTTGAATCAGAAACTCCTCATTTGATCATCAAAGAGGTTAACGGTGTCAGTTATGAAAATGTATTCAACCTGTAAGACCTGTTCTTTGTCCTATAAATCTATCAAAGAGACTAAATTTACTTTAAAAACAGAAAACTGTAAAATACCCTGTGGTATTTTACTTGTAGGAAGACACAGATAAAGCAGTTTAACCACATTGATTGTGGTGCATCAACTTCTATTTTACACCAAGAAGGTTACTGTGAAACATGGAATCGTCTTTATAAAAATATTCTCTGATGTTTGTAGTTTTGCTGCTTTTACAGAGTTGTTGTGCTCAAGGTCAGTCTTGAAACCACATTTTGAAGATCTTGGTCTTGTCTCGGATTCAAGAGCATTTTCACTCATTCTTGTCGCTATCTTGAACTGGCCAGACTCAGGATCTTCCAACAAGACCAGTTGAGACCAACCTTTGATCTGCTTTTCTTCAACTTCAGTAATATGATAATAAAATAATAACTAATTTTCAGTTGAACTTCCCCTGATGAATTAATGTCCCAATTTGACTTACAACATTTAACGTTGGCTCATTAATTGTTCTGCCTCATCGAAAATCTTTTTGAGTGTTCTATTCATCAGACACCTGCAGAAACTGGATTTACTTTTTCCAATAATTCAGTTGAGCAAAGTTTGTTCAAATTTGAGGATTCTGCATGTTGTTCTTTGAAAGATTTGCATACATCTTGTTTTTGTCTGTCAAATGTACTCAGGAGAAAAATGGATTGAAGAGAGAATGCTCTTTAGCTGTTCAAAACTTTTCATAGTTTTTAAAATTGATTTCTATAGTCTTGACTTGGTCTTTACACTAAAAAGTTCTGGTCTTGGTCTCGGATAGTGTGGTCTTGAGTACTACACTGTGTTTTTGCACAATAACATTTCTAACAGGGACTGAACCATGTGTCGCACTACTGACTCATTTTTTCTATGTATATTGAGTAACTTGGTATGTTAAACAGAGAAAGCATTTGTTCCATGGGAGAAATCTCTGTTTTCGTGAGAGGTAAATCAAGCTTTCTTACATCATAGAAGTCCGTTTTGAATTTTGTAGTGCTGAGGACCGGCAGTCTGTGACACAGGGCGTTTGCTTCTCGAAGGATCTCGTGGTTAAATGGCACCTCTCCTGCAGCGAAGGGAGACAACAACAAAAACAATGAGGACAGAGAAGATGCTGTCGAGACAGTATCAAAGTGAGGCTTGTAATTATGGAGGTGTGTTTGAGGGGCCTCTTAAATGGGGTAAAAGTGAAGAAAGGAAACATCTCATTTTAGCACAGCTGTTTTCCAGACTTATTTGCACATTCTTTGCCCTCACGGCCTCATTAAAAAGACCCTCTCATCCCCTCACCTGCTTCCACGGCTTTGACGTACTCTAGAATGATCTTCACCCGGCTGTGCAGCATCTTAATGGCGCTGTGCTGGGCTATAAGGTGTTCAGCAACTAGCAGGGAAGACAAAGAGACAATAAATCAGTCAAGAATTTGTTTTTCTGTGCATTGTTCAAGCAAAGATCTGGTCTATCAGCAGCTAAAGAAATAATACGAGACTATTTGTCTCCTCCTTTGTTTTGTATTATTCAAATGCTTTAATAAAATTTTCCTTACAAGTATTGATCGATGATTTAATTTTTTTAACATACTCAACGTATCAATGTGGAATTCAAAATATTAATAGTACAACATGTAACAATATGCACTGATCAAGACGTAACGTAGCTTACAACCAGTTGGACAGAACTGTTTAATGTCTTGTAACATTACAAATAAACTCTTTTGCAGCTGACTGTGAACTCAAACACTGGTTTTAAAAACAGTCTGTCTCACCTGTTGAGTTCTCTCCTGTACCAGTGGCGGTCATTCGAGCAACGTGATCAACACCAATTCTCTCTGCTTCCTCTGTGGCCAGAGTGTACGTCAGCTCAGCAAACAGCATAGTGGCCTGGGTTTCAAGAAGATTCATATTTGATCAAACTTTACACTTCAAGCAGTGGAATATAGATAACCTGGACAATCAAGCTTACCTCGCCATTGATGATGTCAATCACAGATTCATAAACACTAACAGGGAGCTGAAGGAGAAAAAGACATTGTTAAAAGATGCATACCAATACACGGCCATTGTGTTTTATTTTCATGAAGTGAAGAAACTTACGTCGGTGTGTTTGGTCATTGGGTTGAGCTTTAAGAAGAGAGGGCTCTCAATAATCTCACACACCTGGCAGAGATGAAAGAGATAGCAATTATGAATCAACCATAAACCAAAGAATCATTAGATTCATGTTATTATCACATAACTCAAAGGTCATTTTCACAATGGGAATCATGAAGTTGTAATTTACATGTTACATCTCTGACAGAGGTCACTGTCAGATATTTCTCGTTATCTCTAGCATGTTTGTGATGCACTGATTAATCTTACAGAACTTTCTTAGAAATAAACTAAAATCTCTGATCTCTAATTAAAGAGCCACGTTGTGTCTCATCCAAAGTTATTTTTAATGGGCATCCGTTGGATAGCAAGCAAGGAGAAAAAGGATCCGAGAAAAGTTAAGGATCTTCATATTCTGCTTTTCGTCAGATGTTCTGCACAAATTTTGCCTTTAACCTTTGCCTACCTGCTTATGAATATGGATGTCTGATGGGTCAGGGGGTCCACCTGTGGTGTACCAGCCCAAGAACTCCATTTCTTTGAAGACCTGTTTGACTGAAAGAGGGATACAAACATGAGAAAACAACAATAAGAAACACCTCTCATTGTGTCATACCACAACATGCTTTTGATGTTAAAAGGTCATTTTTGAACTCAGACCCTTAACAACAAATCAGTCTGTTAGAAAAGTTAAATCTGAATAATTTCCACCTTTATTTATGTAATTCCTCTAAATCTAATTAAGTGAAGATAATCTGTAAAATGTGTGGCTTCATCCAGTGGACCTCATTTGAAAAAGGTTCAGAAGTAAAAGTGACATTTCCTCTGTTTTCTTACACACAAACAAAAAAAATCACAGCACAGCCAAGGTACCACTGACAACTTACATTGCTCTTCCTTGGTGTAGTAATACTCCTTATCAATATGCACTTGGTCGTCTATGGTGTGAGACAGCAACTCAAAAGAATTCATCACCTCGATGTTCCTCCCCTCCTGCTTTCCGATCAGGGCTCCAATCACTGAGTAGGAGATAAGAATCCACATGAGTAACATCTACCATAACAACTTCACTTAATAATGCTCAAAACTTTACATCACATCCCTGCTTATGTGCCATATTTTTTTTGCAAAGAGTTCACATACATACCCTGCATTGGTCGACCCTCTTGTGAACGAATGCGTATCCAGTGGTCGGATATGTTGAGGATGACCAGAGGGTGTAAGGCCACAGAAACACTCCCAGTGACCCCTGATGCCATAACACTGGGGCTGGCTACAGTGACACAGAATCACAAAAAAAATTGTCTTTGACACTTTCAACAATGGTATTTTGTTCATCATTCAAACACTGACATGACAATGAATCATCTTTCCACATCTTTCCTAAATTCTTTTCTACTGATGGTGAGATGGTTGTGTGGTACTGACTGAGTATAATGCAGACATCTTTGAGTTCATGTAACATGAATAACTTTGTAATATAACATTTAAAAACTGCTACCAAATAATGTCAAGAAGAAGAAGACTCGCTCAGTTAATGCCAGATAGAGCTGGTATGACAAACGTCTATTATACAAACAACTCATTCATTATTGTGTAAATATTTCCAAAACACTGCTGTTTCGAAATCAAACTGAAGTATTTGAAGGGTTTTGGATTTTGACTCCAATCATTTTAGGATCAGGAAAGCCCATAAACAATGAAAACAGTGTATGGCCATCTGCGCTGGGCTGTTACAACATAATATGATGTTATACTATGATTAAATTACATTTCAGTTATTAATCTGTTCTTATTTCATGGTATGTATAAAGAACTATACAAACTCCATCATATACAAATAATTAGTAAAAAAAAAATACATTCCATGCAAAAAAAGAACAGGAGTAGGTTGAAGAGTAACTGTTATTTAACCCCTACCCCTTTCTCAGTCAAGAATACAAGTAAACATAGATGGCCTCATACACAAATTAGTTTATCAGCTCATACTATACGATCTACACATGATTCTAATTCCTTTCACATTCCTTTTTATACAATTTCATTATTTTGCATTTACATTTACTCTTAAATTAATGAATATTTGAACACTTTTTAAAATCGTCTTCCAGAGAGTTCCTTTTCTTAACACCAGCGACAGTAACACATTTGTTTACGTGAGGTTCTTGCATAAAAAATAACGATATTTGAAATCATATTGTCTTCTACTTGTCAAACAATACTAAAAAATGTCAGATATTATTTTCCCTTATACTGCCTTTCAAGAATGGCAGTGAAATAATGCTGGAAATATGTATCCCGAGATAATCTACCAGTATCAACCCAAATCAAGACAACATTTATGATCAATCTTTTGAACGGTACAGAAAGGCCGACATGTATCTGTTCATCTTGTGGGAAACGGACCAGCCCTGAGTGAGACCGGGTCGTTGTTTTTATTGTAACCAAGCGGTTGGACCTCAAACACATCAGTGCTGGTATCTTTCTGATTGTATCTGAGGGGTTGGCCTCAATCGGGGAGCAGAAAGTAGCACTGACTCATACATCTACATTTATGAATTTGTTGACAGCTCCACACACACACACACACACACACACACACACAGAGCCATGGACGTTAAACCGCTTAGAGCAGCGAGCTCTCTGCCTACCACCTTTACCGACATAAACCATCACTTGCGGTCACTTGCAGCACAAACGAACCTGACAGGCGACCACCTACACCCGTTTATTATGTCGATACGAGCAGGGAATGAACAGATAATGAGAAATACTCGCCTGCCCCATCCACTTCCATTCCTCCACCATTGCTGCTCGCCATCTTGTCCGGTAGATCGCGCAGGCGCACTGGACTGTTCGAATAACGAACCTTTTTTTTTTTTTTTCTTTTTTCTTTATTGAACATTGTTGCACTTGTACAAACCAATGACTGTATATAGTTAGTCTTATAGTTAGTCATTATACAGTCTATGGTACAAACCATAAAATAAAGGTAAAAGTTACACATAAGTAACTGTGCAAAAGCTGTCAAAGGAAACAGTTGCCACGACAACAATAAACAGTATAATAGTTTGAAAAAAATAAATAAATGGGAAAAAAAAGACAAGAGCGTATCATTTCTTTTAACCCTCTGATGCATGAATTATGAAAGTCTGTCAGGATTTTTCCCTTCATTTATTCGTCTTCAGGCATGAAAGAAAGTTTTCTGTTCTTTTTTTTTTTTCAAATACTTGTAACTGAGCATTCAACATAAAAAAGTGTGAATTTAATGTAAATATGACTTTTTTTTTTTTTGGCAATTTCATGAATAATCTTTTTTTAATGCTTTTTAACTCTCTTTCATCAACTTTAACCCTGCACAATGTAAATATATATATATATATATATATATATATATATATATATATATATATATATATATATATATATATATATATATATATATGTGTGTGTGTGTGTGTGTGTGTGTGTGTGTGTGTGTGTGTGTGTGTGTGTGTGTGTGTGTGTGTGTGTGTGTTTGGGAAAAAAAACTGAAAACATTTTTAGGCCCGAAGAACAATATAACATATCCTGACACAGGCTAGTATGAATTTCCACCACATGAGCCATTGAATTTAGGAGTGAATAACTTTTTAATAGGGGTGTCCACTATAGTGACCACCATGCACCACAGTAATTTCTAATACATTGGAAAAGTTTCTTCAAAATTTCATAAATTCTTTGAGCTGGTTTTTCTTTTACTTATTTTTAAAATTTGAAGTATAAATTTAAATCATTCAGAAAGAAGGTAAAATTGGGGGGTGACTTAAACAGTCTATTTTTGTGCATGAAAAATTTTGCAAAAGAATTACATTAATGAAGAGCTCGTCATTTTTGTTACTCAAGATTATACCAAACGGGAGAATATGGACTTTGAGATACAAGGATCTCAGTCTCTCGATGGAATTCTCATCAATTTTTTGTAAAATGTTATTCTTGTTTTGTTTATCTGGGAATAATTTTTCAGTAAAAGATTGTCTTATAAAGAAAATATTACTACACTTCTTATCCCAGTTCACATAACGAACGGTAGGTGGCGTTATCGCTTTACAGGGAGGTTTCAGAATAAGCTCTACCGCACAACTTCTGTCTTACATAAGCCGGGTGTAAACAGGAAGGACGATTTTTCTGATCCACCTGAATTGAGAAACAGCTTTGACCGAAACGATCGATGTTTAAATTATAAGAAAAGTTTCTCACTCGGTCCTACGGCGACTGTGCTGCTGTTTCCTGGGGATTCCTGATGCGAGTGCAACCTGTGTGCGTCGTGATATCAGTCCGTGTCTGAGGCTCCAAGAGTTTTATTGATGAAATGGATGAATTTAAAGAATCTAACCTGGATTACTTCCCTGAGAACATTTTAATTGATATCTTGTCGTACTTGAGCGTACGAGAGCTCGTCAGAGCAGGGCGGTAAGGAGTAAAGTGTCTTTATAATAATTTAACAGTCAGTGTCAGCTTTGTCTTTGTTGTGACTCGTGCCAAGTGACTTTGTTATTGTCCTGTTTTCTTTGTTTTTAGAGTTTGTAAAAGATGGAAACGCCTCGTTAAAGACCAAAGGCTGTGGAGACATGTTGATCTGACAACATGGAAAGGGGTAAGATTTCCATCTGGTCATGTGGTTTACCCTTTTGTGTTGTTTTCTTACAGCGACCTGTCAGATGTGTTATTATTATGCATTCAAGGGAAGAATAAAACTCCGTATTTAGACAAAATAAGTTTTCTTTTAATGAATATTATATGTAACAATAACCCCAAGCACCTTAACCCCCTGGTCTTACCTACCAAGAGTTGTGCCCAAAAGTTTACACCCTCCAGCAGAATTTCTGAATTTCTGGCCTTTTCTCAGAGAATATGAATGATAACAGAAAATCCTTTCTATCACTCATGGTTTGTGGTTGGGTGAAGACATTTATTGAAAAAAGAAAATAGTTTACTCTTTTTAAGATATAATGACAACAGAAACTTCAAAAATGACCCTGTTAAGAACTTTACACTACTCTGGTGGTTTTGGCCTGATAAATGCACAAAAGTTAACACAAATGTGTTTGAATGTCTCCTAAAGGTAACCATCCTCACCTGTGATCTATTTGCTTGTAATCAGTGTGTGTGTATAAAAAATGAACAAGGTCGTTTTTGAAGTTTTCGTTGTCATTATGACTTAAAAAGAGTAAACGCAGTTGTTTGTTAATCAATTTGACAATTGAAATGTACAACTCTAACCCCTTCAGCAATATGTCATAGTTTTGTTTTGTTTAGTTTTTCATAATGGGAAAAAAGTTTTAATTGTGCAACAGCTTCTCCTTTGCATTAATGTAATGCAACATGTGTAACACCATTATTGTGAGACTCAAGTTCACTTCCTGATCTCTCTCATTCAATCATATTGTTAGTTTAGGTACTATTACTTTGAATTTAGAATAATTCATTAGACACTTGCTTTTGCAATTTTATTTTGTTGCGTTTACTTACTAACAGCTTGTGGGTTCTTTTTACCCACGATAATCTTGTATTTTGGCTTGATTAAGTAGATCTCATCATTAACTACCTTTTTTTTGTAAGAGAGAAAATGTCACAATAATTTCAGGAACTCAGGGTTGAACTTTCACATTTCAAGTGTTATACATGGTCGACAAACAGTCTCAAGTTGTTCCTACATTAACCTCCCAAGACCCTATGCCCAGACTAGTGCCTCCAATACATTATAAATTGGTTTCCAGTGTGCCTATTCTTTTATTGGCAATCTTTTGTGTCTTTTTCCCAACCATCGCCCAAATGACATCATGAACTCTCCATTATGTGTTAGGTGACATCTCGGATTCTTTGGCTCCTGCTGCGTCGGTACCTTGGTTGTGGACTAAGGTCCCTACGGCTGCGTGGTTTGCTGCTCTCTGCCAGAGGAGGAACCTTCCTCTCTGACTCTTGGCTCAAAGCACTGTCCACAAGGTGCCCTCGCTTAAGTAAGCTGTATCTCTTGCATGCAGACCTGAGAACCCTGCGAAGTTGCCAGAGTCTACCTCCATCTCTGCTGGTGCTGGAGCTCCATGGGTGTGAGTTGCCTCGAGAGTTTTTTAACCAGACCCCTGCTCCACCTGCCCCTTCTCAAGCCTCTTCTAGTGTTGGTTCTCAGCAGCAAAAAACAGAAAAGAAAGGCAAAAGGCTCAGCTCTCCATCAGGAATTGGTATTGAGAGGTTAGTCTTCAACAATGTGCCCTCACTCACGGACCAGCACCTGCAGAGTCTGACATCCTGGAGGAGGCTCAGTCGACTGGAGCTAAAAGACACCTTTCGCGTGACAGCCAACGGGCTCAGGAGCTGTGCAGCTAAGGATGGTGCCTGTGGTGTGGAGGGGCTTTCTGGTCTCAAGTTCCTTGAAATAGGCATCACTAGCCGGCAAGGCTACCAGGGCTTACAGATGGCTTCCCTCGGGCTCGGGGCAGGATGGCTTGGACTGGAGGAGCTGAGTTTGGGTGGTAAGGAGGTTGGGCCAGGTCTGCTCTGTGCCAGCCGTCTGAAGGACCTGAAGTGTCTATGCCTGTGGGCCTGCACACTCAGTGAGATGCAGATAGTGCGGAGCTGCAGGATGCTCCGAGGACTCCGCCAGCTGGAGTTTTTGAACGTTGTCTTCCAGCCTCGGCAGTGTCCACCAGTGAGAGAGGGGGAAGGGGATGCTGCTGCTGAGGGGGAGCAGGACAATGAAGAGACTGCAAGTGGAGAAAGCAGCAATGATGAAAACAAAGTGCTTGATACAAACGACCCTATTCCAAGATTACGCCGCTCTTTGGCTGTCCTACTGCCATCCTGCTCTTTAATCTTCACAAACTGCACTGTTCAGATTAATACAGACTAATGTACAGTGCATCTGAAAAATATTCACAGCCCTTCACTGTTTCCACATTTTGTTGTGTGACAGCCTCATTCCAAAATGGAACAAATTATTTTTTTTCCTCAAAATTCTACACATGATACTCCATAACAACCATAACACTATTATTTTGCAAATTTATTAAAAGATAAAACTAAGAAATCATAACAAATGAGGAAAAAGTGAAATGCTGTGGATACTTTCCAGATGCACTGTATAATGTTTATAGTTGAAAAATATCTGTAGGATAACATTTCAGAGGGCAAAATCATTAATTTGCCCTTTGGACAAATTACAATACTTCAAGTCATTTCAATACATAGCACATGACAACCTAATTTCTAAGTTGAAAAAAAAGAAGCCTGGCATACAAAGAAAGTGATAGCCAAGTCATGAGTATTTTTAAGTGAACCTAAGTGTAAAGAAAAGACATAAGCAGAGAAAAAAAGCATACTGCAGGCAAAGGAACACCTGTTTCCTGTTCCTTCAGTTTTTTTTTTTATTTTAAACGCACCACATTTCTGTTGGAGCAGATGTAAAGTTTCGCTGTTAAAGAAAGACAGAAGAATTGACTTGAAACACATTCAATGTTGTGTTTCCTTCTCAGTTTGTTTTCATTATTTTTAATGGGAAAAAATATGCTCTGTTGACTAAAAAAAGAACATGGATATCTGTGTTATTAAATGAATTGTGTTGAAATTAAACCAATCAAAAAAATGTTGTTGAAACTTTGAACAAGAAACTATTTTGAATAAAGTTATTTTAGACAATGTGTGCATGGCAATGCTGACTTTTGTACTTCTTGGTCATTGGCTTCTAACTCTTCAAAAAAATAGAATACATCAAAACGCTGTATCTAAGCAGTTAAATTCTATAATAATCAAGCCAGTTTGCAAATTTGATTACTTACCCTCCTTTTTTATGCCTGAACGACAGCAAAATAGCATCATTATCAAGCATATATGTCATTGCTCATATATAAAGCATAAAATTCCTTGCTTGACATTTTTATTGTATATTTCTTTTTCAACATAGAAGATATCAGAGATGGTCCCAGAAGTTGTTATGAAGACAGTGTACAACAGAGATACATAGTAGTCAATACTAGGAGCATCTAAATACTGTCCAAAATGATGTGCAACAATGAGAAGCAGGGGTTCTGTGCCTTGCTAAAGAGCACCATGACAGTGCTCATGCAATTATTCTACTACTTTTCTAGCTATTAACCCAATACCCAAGCTTGGTCAGTACTGGGACTTCAACCAGCAACCCTTCAGTTGTTAAGTCAAGTCCCTACAGGCAGATCTGCTGCTGCCAAATTTTTCCCCCAGAAACGAGGGGAAATTTCATTAAAATGTACAGAGCAGTGAAAACTTCGTTATGCCTGCATAATGACAATAAAAATAATCTCTTGAATCTTGAAATGTATCTGGCCTGGCAGGGGAAGCTCTCTAAATGCTCAGCACCCTTAAACCTCTGATTCTAGAATTTCCCCAGAACTACATTGTGTTTGAATGCTCTTTCAGCTCAATTACTACACAGCTTTTCTTTTTTAGTGTTAGCTTTACAGCAGACTATGAGCTGCAAATTAAAATCCGAAGGGGAACGAAACCAAGAAAGAGTCTCAAGTGTTAACAAAGCCATCACAAGCTAACAAACTGTCTGGCTTCTTTGTTAATCTTAGCTCTCTCAACCCTAGAGTTTCTTTCTCTTTTTTCTTTTTTTGATATTCTGTCTTGTTCTTATACACAGATATGAGACGTGTATCTTGTTTGCTAACTAAAGGTAATGTAAATCCTACCCTCAACTGCTAACTCCTACAAACAATCTGTTTTTACTTCTTCTGAGTTAGACAAGATCAGGCAGAAAAAAAACTTCTACTATTTTGTCATGTTGCCTGTTGTTAATGTAAGTGTTCAAAGTTTCAGTTCACAAAAAGTGTTACCTGTGTCTAATATTGATGAATGCAAACTTCACTTTGATGCCACTGTTGCAAGTGTTGAAGGGGCGGGTCTTGTTTCGAATACAAAAGATTTGCGCCAATCACAACCTACTTCATAGAACAATTCTGACCAATCAGAGCAGCTGACACGTAGCACACCAACCAATCGTGTTAGCGCAGAGGAGCTTTTTGAAAACGTTGGCGGCGGTGAAGTATAGTTGAAAACAGAAACTGGGATTAGGACGACATTAGGAAGCTCAAACAACTTTAAAAAAAAAATCAAGATGCAGGTAAGTGTAGTCTGATATTGTTGATGAAAGAAGTATAACCTTAAAAAGGATGTCTGGAACAAGACTGACTCGTATGTTCGTGAGTGATTTTGCTGAAGTTGTTACAGGATGTGAGCTAATGTGCTAACGTTAGCGACAGGTTTTTTCTTATCAACCAGCGGCGAATACCGAATAACAACACTATATTTTATTCTTAATGATACCAAGCAGTATAGACGTAACGGTACCTTTGTGTTTACATCCTTAATCACACTCGGAGCGTAGTCTCTTCCTGCATTACTCGAAACATGCGGTAAGATTCCAACATTGGCCCAACGGTGCGGTTATCCTTTTTTAAATGGAGCTCACACAAACATATATCCCATTTGATCAACAAGAAGAATGGGGTACGAAGAAACCAATAATCTACGATCATATTTGATAAAATATAAGGTGTAAACTCTCTGGCCAGCATACTTTTTGGTTGACTCTAAAATGACTCATTATTTTTTTTAATGCTTTACATATTTGTCATTTCATAAATTGCATAAAGAGTGCAAATTGCGATTCTCTAGTTATGTAATGGCACAAATACTGCCATCCCAATTGTTCTTATTTCTTCAAGTATAGTATGATAAAACTATCCCTGTAAGCTCATAGAAAATAGACATAAATCCTAAAAGCACACAGCTGGACTGTGAGTTTGTGAATCTTTATTTTTCTTGTCTTTACAGAATAAGGAAAACTATCAACCCAGAGGTTACCAAGGAATGGTGAGATGTTGTAACTTAGAGATCTTGTTATGACCTGGAAATCAGTGAGCAAAAATATCACTAGCACCTTTTCTTGTGCACACCTAATTTTGTGTTTGCCTCTGATTGTTAGTTCACGACTCCGAGCATGATGGCAGGTCCACAGCGTGTTCAGGTGAAGCCACAAGTAGACATGGACAAAAATACAATCACAGGTAAGCTCAAGGACTTTGCATACAGTCCACAGTTAATAACACTCAGAAATACAGTTTTGATTTTGTTATTGTTTCAGGTCCTGGGAGGGATCGTGTTGTCCCATCCTCCAGTACAGTCTCAAGGTAAGGTACTTTCAAGTTTTTAGTTACCACTGTCCTCTTTTTAATAAGATTTCAGGGAATTGTGCTCTTGTTTGGATTATTAGTATTATCAAATCTAACTTGCTGCATATTTCAGGAAAGTCTCCATTGATGACTTTGACATCGGTCGACCACTTGGGAAGGGCAAATTTGGTAATGTCTACCTTGCAAGGGTGAAGAAGCTCCAAGCCGTTGTTGCTCTGAAGGTGTTGTTCAAGTCACAGATGGAAAAGGAAGGAGTGGAGCATCAACTTAGGAGAGAGATTGAGATTCAGGCACATCTCAAGTAAGTATCCTGAAATATTTTTTCTCAATCTCAACACTGCGATTGCTCTATTTAAACCAACCAGGGAGTAAGGACTACAAGGTGGGCCTAAACTTGGCCAAAGAATCCTCCATTTTACAGTCATGGAAAATCATTGGACGGCCCTTGTGTTCTTCAATTTTTTGTTCATTTCAAAGTGTGGTACGAGTGAAAGTACATTTGTGTGGACAAACATAAAATTAAAACAACAATAGCTTGTAGGAGTTCAATTTGGGCTGGTATCTAGCGATTTTCCATGGTTTCCTTGAGCTTCCTTTTCCCAGAATCGGAGCCCAATTTTTTGAGCAAGCATTGAGTGGGAACGACAGAGATGGACACCGTTGAAAGCAAGGAGTGCTCACATGCTCTGTCGCCAATCCTCCCCCATGTTTTTCTGCTGGGGCAAGACAGTTTAGTTTGTAGGCTCCCTCCAGGATAGATTGGGGCATGAGGAGACAGAGGTTTTGACCTACACTACAGCCAGTCACAAGGGATTGCGTTTTTTGTGGAGACCTCAGTTCGGGCCAACTGTCATGGCGTACAATGATTACACAGTCTATAGCAGTACCAGGTTGGGCTTGCTTTTGCATGGTGTAATACACATTTGTCTTGGAGATCTGCCTATCTGGTATCAAATTATTATTTTTTTCATTTTGGGCAATTTGCACTCTTTTGGCTGATTACTTCTGAGATGAGCTAACACTTGAAAGTAAGCAGGAAACCACCCCGGGCCTCTGTATGTGCAGTGCTGCTTATTATTTTGTGATTTAGCCTTCCTTAATTTTGGATGCATGTTTTGGAGACTCTTTCAGACTATCCTTTCTTCTCTCTTCAGGCACCCAAACATCTTGCGCTTCTACAATTACTTTCATGACCGAAAAAGAGTATTTTTGGTCCTTGAATATGCTCCACGTGGTGAAATGTACAAAGAGTTACAGAGATGTGGAAGATTTGATGATCAGCGTACTGCGACAGTAAGAGTCCTACTTGCTTTTAAAAGTTTTGATTGTAATTTTGGTCAGTGAACCTCTTTTTAAAATCGATGTTCAGCTTGGTATCACAGGCTAAAGACTCCATGTTCACATACTTGACTGAAGGGAAATGATGTCCATTAATTGTCATTTACTTTTCAATCTTTCATTTCCAGTACATGGAGGAGATATCTGATGCACTGCTGTATTGCCACGAGAAGAAAGTCATTCATCGTGACATCAAGCCTGAAAATCTTCTCCTTGGCTATCGTGGAGAGCTCAAAATTGCAGATTTTGGTTGGTCGGTCCATGCACCCTCTCTCAGGTGAGCAACTAAAGAGCAATGATGGTTCCATTAAATCTCTGCATCACTGTTATTAGTCTGAAACTGAACCATGGTTGTTTATCATTTCTCAAAAAGTTTCTTCTCTGCTCCACTTGCTAATCCTTTTGCTTTTTTCCTGCTCAGGCGTCGTACAATGTGCGGGACGCTGGACTATCTGCCGCCAGAGATGATTGAGGGCCACACACACAGTGAGAAAGTAGACTTGTGGTGCATTGGAGTCCTCTGTTACGAATGCTTGGTCGGCAACCCACCGTTTGAAACTTCCAGCCATTCTGAAACATACAAAAGGATCACAAAGGTTGGTATTGGGTGTGAACTTAATATCCTTTAAAAAAAAATTCATTTAAATAAGAGTGTAGTCTAGACCTGCTTTTTTTGTTGAAGGTCCTGATGATTTGGTGCTGTATTAAAAATGAAAAGTTACATATGTTGCTGTTTCAGGTGGATTTGAAGTTCCCTAAAGTCGTCTCAGATGGTGCAAAGGATCTGATTTCCAGGCTACTACGCCACAGCCCCATAGATCGCCTCTCACTACAGAGTGTCATTGACCACCCGTGGGTGCGCTCAAACTCCCGCAGAGTCCTGCCCCCCATCCCTGCCAAGAAATCCTGAGTACACCTGGTCTGCCTTCCTACCTGTCACTGTGGGAGCAATCTTAAATCTGTCCTTCTCAAGAGACTGGATGTTTCAGTTTCAAACTGCCGTTTCTCTGGCACATTTTATTATGGGTGTAAATTTTTGCCCTTAACGTTATATGTACAGTGTGATGTCAATATGTGTGTGTAGTTAGGTAGGGATTGTTTGTCTTTTTATTTCATTTCTCTTTTGATACTTTTTTAAACAGATACAGCTCTGTTCTTCTCTTATGGTGTTGACACCAAAGTGTAACTATTAAACTGCCTCAAGCTGAGTATATTCTCATTTGGAGTAAGATGAATGATTTTAGAGGAGTTCTGGGTGGACAATATGATATTTTCCCTCACGCAATACTTTACATTTATAATAAATGTTCTTTCTGGGTCCTTTGTTTTTTTTTCTTTGTTGAAACAAAAAACAATTAAAAGGGAAAATTCAATTTATAGTCATTTTTTGATGAAAGTTTCTTTTATTCTTTAATCTGAAGTTTTTCATACAATTAAATGTACATACTTTCACAAAAATGGTCATTGATTAATAGACAACCTTTAGACTAGAACTGACAAGAATTAATACCAAATGCGAGCAATTAATGTATTTAACCGATCAAATTGTGATTGGATTACCTTTAAATAACCACTAGGCGGCGTTACGGTCTCACGGTAGCGTGGCCGAGCGGTCTAAGGCGCTGGATTAAGGCTCCAGTCTCTTCGGGGGCGTGGGTTCGAATCCCACCGCTGCCAGTAGATTTTTTTTTTTAGTATCAAACGTTTTAGGTAGCAACGACCACAATTGGCGTAAATCTTTCCGTTGTCGTGGCAAAGATTTTTTTTTTTCAGTACAAAATGCAATACTGCCAAACGATTATCCCGCTCACTAAACGTTATAGTCTCTGGTTACTCAAACACGATCTAATTCAGTCTTTAGGATAAATCCATCCAACTTGATACAGTAAAATCAACACCACTAAGCATTTTTAATACGCCGGACTTAATTAATACATATTTATATTTCCCATTATTTCAGCACGTGGTGTGTGATTATAATGGATGTTTATTCCCGCCAATAAAAAAAATAAATACAAAGCTACAAGTAGCTTTGTATTTGAGTTTTTTTTTCTTTGGCCCATATAAAGTCAAAACTTCCAGATTAAAATTAGAATATGGAGATTAAAAAAAAGTCAAATCCTGAGATTAAAAAAAGTCGAAGCTATACATGGAACAGGTCACATAATGCTACTATTAAAAAGTCATTATTGTTAAAGAACATTAAGGATACCCTAAAAATAAAAAAAAAGTTTTGAGAAAAAAGCCGATATTTGAGACAAGTCAAAATTCTGAAATAATAACTTAAATTGTAAGATGAAGTCAAAACTTTCAGAAAATAAAGTCAATCTTATGAAACGTGCTAAAATTTTAAGATAATAATTTGAACTTTTGACTTTTTTAATGCAAGCACACTGTCCTGCACAAAGGGGCAGGTCAAAATTTTGAGATACATTAGACAGAAATTGAAGTTTTTCAATAAATGAACACTCTTTGTCGTCTGTATTTTCTTTGAGTACCTTTAGGTACTTCTGCAGCATATAGGGGGCCCTCATTTGGGTTTTTAATCTATGGTCCCTTACCGCGATTCCACACCAGAGATTTAATATGTTATGTCTGTTTATCAAGCGCTAGTTGAACATAATTGTAAAGTCAGACTAGTTTAACAAGCAAGAAGTATTTTTTAGAATAAACTGTTTAAAGCAGCAGGACACCAGCAGAGGTCGCTTTATGATCACACTTGGTGACTCACAGGAAATGTTCGGGACGTTACTGTTTTGGACAAGGAGTAACCATAACTTTGAGTTTAAAAACTCCACCTGCATCCACCTCAGTGCCTCGACGATTTTTTAAAAACACCTATCAGATTTTTAAAACATGCCTTGGTCTCCAAATAATAAATCTGAGAGAGGCTGTGGTGGTTTTGTGTTCAGTTCCGGGTAACCGGAAGAAGACACGAGTTTTAGATCCGGATCAACCTGCTTCGAACTTCACCAAAACAGAGGACTGGCGCGTTAGAGTCTGATTTCTCTAATGTGTTACAGATAAAAATAATCTCAATCAACCGAATAACAGTTTACTGTATCTACTGTGAGAAATGGCTGGTTTACCACCGGGGGATCCGCAGCTGGTTTCAATGATAGTGAACCATCTGAAAACACAGGGGCTCTTCGACCAGTTCAGGAGGGACTGTTTGGCAGACGTTGATACAAAGGTAACGGTTATAACGTCTTTATACATTTAAATTTTATACACCTTAACCGTTAGTTCAGTTAAGGGCTGAACGATCTTGGAAAAAGATCTTATTGCAATGTTTCTGTCATATAATGCGATTTCAATTCAATTCACAATTTTCTTCAAATCAAGTATTCACAATGTACAGAAACATTTACAAACTTGGCAGCAAATAACATCATACAATTGAAATATCAAAAGCTACAACTGTGATAAGGATGCAAACTGAAGGTTATAATTGTTTGTAACTTAGAAAACAGGTCAAAATTTTAAGGTCTGAAGTTGAAATTTAGAGAAATGAAGTCACTATTTTGAGATTGAAAAAATCACAGTGAGGGTCAAAATTTTAAGATAAGGACAAAAGTCTTGGACAATATGTCATGTTTTTCAAGACAAAATGTCAACATTTTGAAATAAAGGCAATATTTGTGATAAAAAGTTGAATTTTGATATACAAGTCAAAATTCTAAAACTTAAGTTGAAGTCATGGGAAATTAAGAACACTATTATTAGAAAAAAAAGGGCAAAATTCTGAGGAAAAAAAAGAATATTTTGAAATTATCAAAATTTGACTTTTCTCAAAATGTTGATGCAACACAAGCAAAACCCTGAGTTTAACACCTGAAATGAGTCTGATACAGCAAAAACAGCTGAAACAACAGATCCTGGGTCGATCAGGAGCAAAAAAAAACCTGAAAGGATCTGAAAATATCAACCGTTTTTTGTCTCTAAAGCATGATTATGAAACATGTAGATCATTACACCGAACACAGCAAATATCAGATGAACTGAGTCCTACTGTTTTTATCTACTTTAATATTTAATATGACAATTACAGCAACACATCTCTGGCATAGTGCTATTGTATAACTTAAACACTTATGTTATCCCATGCTTTCTTAAACTCCAGTCAAAGACCTTCCTTTGAATGTACAACACATCCATTTAGTTTATTTTTGCTGGATAGGGATTAGGTTGAGACTTGAGGGTGCACTTCCATCAGTTTTGTTGTTCCTTATTTATAACAAGTAATCACCAAATGCCGTGGATGACTTTATTCTATACTGTAGAAACCTTAGTGATGATATTTTAGATATCCCATTCAATTATATGGGTTATTTAATCAGAGATAGACTGGTAAAGTTTTTTCAGGAATATTGATATATTGATACTCATTATGGAGCAGATATCCATTTGAAACGAAAGTGAAAACACTGGCATCAAAATTTTGGGACTGCAAGGACTTTTTAGGTGGTTGTGAAAAACTTATGTCTGTAGATGCATGCCTGATGGTAATTCAACTTAAAATGAGATTACCGGTGTTGAAATAAGTTCTTTTCAATGGTTTTTCTCATCTACCTGATGTCTGCAACTAATTTGACCCTAAAAACTTCTTTCCTTTAAGAAGAATTGATAGTTATTTCATGAGTACCCCTCACCGACGTTTTATGCAGGCATTAGTTTACACAAGATTTATATCTCTGTTTCCTCATATTTCTGTTCTCTTTCAGCCAGCTTACTTGAACCTCAAACAAAGAGTGGACAACTTTGTCTCCAATCATCTCTCTAACCACACATGGAGCCCTCATTTAAATAAGAACCAACTCAGAAACAACATCAGACAACTAGTGTTACAGTAAGTAAGAATACGTCAATATCACACATTTTCAGTGTCATTAAAAAAGAGTTGTTTTTTTCCTGTATTAAGTTCAACTGTTTTTCTTAGATCTGGGATGCTAGAGCAGGGAGTGGACAGGATTGTGGCTCAGGTGGTGGATCCCAAAGTCAATCACATCTTCAGGCCACAGGTGGAGAGGGTGGTCCGAGAGTTTCTGTCACCAGGCAGCTGTTCTGAGGAGCCGCCTCCCCCACAGCCATTATCAGAAATCAAACCTGACAGCAGTGTCCCTGAGCAAAGTAAGCACCATTTAAATACACATTTGTGGTTTGATGTTTTTACCAAAAGTTATGAACATGGATTGAGGTAATCACTCTGACAGGCTACAGCTTTGTGCTAGTATCATAACAACTACAGAAAATGCCCATCTTCTTGTTTTGATGTCCTGTTTTAATTTACAAACCATACAAAGAGAGAGCCATGCTTAAACTTGTCAAGCCAGTAAGCACTGCTTCAAGAAAGAGGAGAAGACCCAAGAAAATCAATGCAAGGACTGTCCAGTGTTACGATAAAATGGTGAATGGTCTTGGTTGCTATAACATATTCTGTATATTGCTTTATATTTTTCCAGCTTCTTCATCAGCTCCAGGCTCCAGTGATGCCATGTCCATCCTAGACACCATAACCTCCCTCAACCAGGAGGCCAGCGTCAGGGCCAGCTCAAGCACAGATAAAGGGCGTAAAGCTCCAGATGACTCCATGCACGTGGTGGAGGAGGGCGAGGAGGACATGAGTATTGTTGAGGAAGGAGATAGTGACCAAGAAAAGACGACGCCAGACGGAGCAGAAGAGTTGACATCTGAGAGCCAGGCGTTGGAAGTGAAGACAGATGACATGCAAGAACAGGTGGATCTGGGGAGAGATGGGTTCATAGAAGAGGTAAAGATGGAAGAAGAGGAGTCAGAAGCTCAGGAGCAAACAGAGGAGGAGAAAGAAAAAGCAGCAAGTAAAACAAGTGGGAAACCAGCAGAGGAGAAGCAGGATGAAGATCTGATGAAATCTACGAGTCAGGCCAAACAGAAAGCCAGAGAGAGGATAAAGGAAGGTGAGCTGCCGTACTCTGTCCGTGCGTGCATTGTAACATTGATGCAAAGAAAAAGAGAAAGAAGAAATATGTTAAAACTCACAGTTTAGGATTAAACGTGTTAGAATGAATTTGAAAAAGGTTATATTCGTAACTATATTTGATAACTGACGTGCTTTTTCTTTGTAGAGTACTTTTTGGAGGACTCTGACCTGGATGGCCTGAGTGACATCACCGTGAGCTCCGTCCACACCAGCGACCTGTCCTCATTTGAGGGGGAGAGTGACGATGAGGAGCAGTTGTCTGATTCCTCTGAAGAGGGAGAACTTGCCTCTGATGGTCTCGACCTTTCACACCTCACTGACTTTCAAAACACATTTAATACTTGTGCTTTAATTTTTGTTTCACCCGTTATGTTTTTAAATTCTCCTGTGTGTTTTCTCTCTGCAGACCAAGGCGAAGGAGCAGAAAAAAATCAAGGTGATGCAGGAGAAGATCGAAAACCTCGTCGTAAGGCCTACGTCCACAAGCCCTTCCTGTATTCACGTTACTACAGCGACTCAGACGATGAAGTCACAGTGGAGGAACGACGGAGATCTGTGGTAAGTCAGCAGTAAAACAACAGTCTGAGTACAAACTAAAACTATCTGAAGCAAAATTATCCATGCAAAGCAACGTAACATGACAACTGAGATTTGGTTTGCTATCATATCAATAGCATTTTGACAACACTTGATTTCCTTTTTCGACGGTAGACATAAGCTGGGGAGCTTGGTGGTCTATCTATTTAATAATGAGGTTCATGTTTATAGGACACAGTCACTGTTTATCTAGCTGAACTGCCAGTTCCCACCCAAAAATGTTAAAAACTGTTTGGAATTATCAGAAAAGCTCTAAGAAATTCTTGATATTTCTGCAACTGAATCTTTGAGCAAACAACATAAACATTTGCAGAGTAACTCAACTTTTCAGGTGAATGTGTGGAGACCGAAAGTGTAACAGTCTCTTCAAAAGGGAATGAAATGTTGAGTAGAGGTTAGAGGGGTAAGAGAAAACTCATGTTGAGAAAAAAATTGCTTAAATTTGTGTTTGGAATGCTGTTATAACTTGCATCCAACCACTGCTTGGAAAATCAGGAAAATCACAAACTGCTCCGACTGTCCTTATAGCCACTTCTCACCGTCTCTGTTTTCGTCCACCTCTGTGTTCACACAGGCAAAGGACAAAGAGGAGCGTCTGCTGAAGAGACAGCAAAACCGAGAGCGCATGGAAGTCAAGATGAAACAAAAAGCTCTGCTGGCTGAGGAACAAGGTATATTAGTCAATAGTTTACAACAGTGTTTTAAAAAAATTTCCAAACTGAGGATCACTTATTCTCCCCCCGAATGCTCTCTCAGTTCTCGTTTTCACATTGTTCCTGTTTTAAAAACCTCTGTGTAAATCCTCCATCCCCTTTATTTCTTGTACAGATCACAAAAAACAAAAGAGTGGAGACTCTGCTGGCCTCGAGGGCCCCAGAGCCAAAGAGGCTCGCAAAGAAAGAAAGGTTCTGGAAAAGAAAATGGCTCTCAGCAGGAAGAGGAAGCTGGACTCAAGGTAAAAAATTGAAAACTTGAATCCTGACTTAAGTGGTATGTAGTCTACTAACTCGAATAATGAATCTTTTTTTTATTTTCCAGGAAAGAGACGGATGTTTCTATCAAAAAGAAAGGAGAAGCAGAAGGATCCAAGAAGATGGTAGGTTTAGCTTTTCAGAGACTGAACAGATTTCCCCTCAGGCATTCCTAAGGTGACATTTTTGTGCTTTTTTTTCATGAAACAAGGAGGTGAAGCCGATGGCTGCAAAAATCCCTCAACCAAAATTGATCAGAAATCTGTCAGAGTCCACATCATCGGACGAAAGGCACAGAAGAACAAGCGGCAGCATCTCTGAAGATTCCAGTGAAGCCAAGAAGCTGCCCGACAAGAGCCGTACGCACTCTTTCATCCTGGAGCTGGAGCAGGGATCCCAAGAGGCTCTCAGACAACGCTCCGTGGGAAAATTTGATCGGTTCTCCCGCAAAGATCTCCTCTCCAAAGATCGCAAAGACAAAGAACGCAACCTCTCAGATGAACGTGCCAAACTCAAACAAAAGCAGGAGAAAAAGTCAGAGCATCAGGCGGACGAGCTTCAGACGAAGGAAGGAGCTGCTGTTAAAGTGTCCTCTGAAGAGAAAGGAGAGAAAAAGCTGAAGATAAAAAGTGAGAAGAAAATGGTGTCAACTTCAAGAGAAGGGAGGCCGTCTTTGTCTGAAGGCCAGGCAGACGAGAGTCCAAAAGATGCTACTCTCAAAAAGGCAAAGGCTTCATCTGTGGATGCTGTCAAAGTAGAGAAAGACAAAGACAAAATCAGGGAAAAGGAGAAAGATAAGAATAAAGAAAAGGAAAAGGTCAAAGGAGAAAAAGTATCAGCTAAAAGTGATTTGAAGCAGCTGATCCGCCCTGATTCTACCGGCTCTTCTGAGGATCGATCTGACATGGAGCCCGCAGGGTCTGACAGCAGCAAGAAGAAAGATAAACACCCCAAGGAAGTGCCGAAGAGGTCAAAGAGCCACACGGAGGACAGGCCAGGAGAAAAACCCAAATCTAAAGACAGCGAGAAGGAGAAGACTAAAGCAGACCCAGACAGCCAGAAGTCAAATAAATCCAGCTCTGAAAGTGACAAAGATCAAAAGAGGGTCAAGTCAACAGAAAAGGGAAAGATTATGGAGAAATCTAAAACTAAATCAAAAGAGGAAGGAAAGAATGTTTTGTCATCAAAGATGGATAATAAAGTTCAGGGTTCAGAAGTGAAAAGTACGGGTGGTGCATCTGCCAGCAAACCTGAGAAGAAAAAAGAGGTCAGTGCAAAAGAACAGCGCAAAGTCTCAGAGGAAACTCAACCAGATAAAACAGAAACAAAGAGCACAAAGAAAAAAACAGAGAAGAAAGATAAAGTTCCAGAGAAGAAAGATGACAGCCAAGCAGAGAAGAAGGCACCCCGAGAAGACAAACTGGAAAAGTTTGAGAAGTCTTCGAAGTCGTCTGTTTCCTCCCAGAGCCTCGAAGCAGAGGAGCCACTGAAGAAACCTCCTCTCCTTCAAGACACCAGCACAGACTCAGATCCCATCACCACCACCGTCACCACCTCGTTCTCTGACGATACCTGTGACGCACTGAGCGACATCACACCTGAGCCGCCCGAGGGTGAAACAGAGTCACGGCTTGGCGAGATGCAAGCTGTGCCCGCGGAGGCTGACGCTCTGCTGACTCTCATGGATGTTTGCACCTCAGCGGGGGCAAGACTTCCGCCGGAGAGCGAGCAAGTGGAGCCGACGCCTGAGATGCAAGATGTTGATATGAAGATGAAAGAAGCAGCTCTGACTCTGCTCTCTATGGATCCTGACAGCACGGTGACCTCCACCTTAATTTGCCAAGATGAGAGAGCGGAGCCAGAGATGAACCAGACTGCTCCTCAAATGATGGAAACTGCTGAAGCTAAGGAAAAAGAGCAGCAGCAGCAGCACATGGTGACTCAAACAGGGGCTGAGTCATCGCCGTCAGTGGTCACATCTCAGCAAACTGTTGAGTCTGAACAACCAAAAACTGCAGGTATGTGTGAAACAATGATGGCAAATTACTTAGAAATAACTGCCTTTGGTCAGAATGTCTCGTTCGATTGAACTATTTCTCTCTCTTAGATTTAGCTTCAGAAAAGGAAATGGATGCAGAGGTGGTCGAAACATCCCAGTCTGTTACTGTGCAGGTACAATAACAAAAAATCTTTGTCTCTTGAAGAATTTTGCTACTCCCTAGCAGCTGAAAGCTTGTTTTTGATCCAAAACACAACGTCGTTAGGTGTATGACGATTTTATAAAGTCACAACACGAATGCAAACGGAACAAAACCACGAGGGTTAAGAGTTCAACTTTTAGTGGTTTCCTCACAGACTGTTATTCCAATGAACCAGTCTATGCAAGAGTACTGAGAATGAGTAAAAAAAGAAAAATTATTGTATTATTTATTAGGAAATATAATGCGGTACAATGCAAAAAAAGCAGTGTAACAACAACCACCAGTGGATTTCAAATATTCAGAGGCAATATTTAAAACAAAAATCATATTGAACAAATACATCAAAATCACATAAATAATAAGTCTTATTGACTTTTGACAGCAGAAATTTTAATACTTTGAATATGTTGTTTGGCCTCATATCAAAGCAAACTACAGTTCTGGTGTCTGTTGCATAGACTGGTCCGTTGGAATAACAGTCCATGTGGAAAATCCTAAAAGTTGAACTCTTTTAACATTCGTTGTGGCTATATTTCTGTTGTGTTGTGGCTTTTGCAAATAGTCTGACACCTACTGGCCACCGTACAAAGACATAAGTAAAAGATGAAACTTTTTCATTTCTTTGTATTTCTGTTAATTAAAATCCTTTCTTTGTCCTAACACAGGTGGTGAACACTACCTCCTCCAAAAGTCAGATGCCATCAAATAAGGAGAACACAAATAATGCAGAGATTGTTTCTGAAGCACAACCAGTATCCTTGAAAGAAGGCAAAATCTCTGGATCAGTGGAAGTCAGACAAGACGAAGCAGAGAGTGTGGTCCCAGTTGCTGTTTCCAACTCTGGTAAACAAAGTGAGTGATTCAAGTCTAAGAGTTAAAACAGGCTTTCTTGTCTTGAGTATTAAATTTTGTGTTTTATCTTTACTTTAGACCAAACTGAGCCAGGTGTGGCAGACACAAAAAACCGCCCTAAGGTGAGGAATAAAACGTGATTCATAAACTTCAAATGATTTTGAAGTGTTAACTGAAACTTAAGTTGAGTTTTATTTCTATTATAAACAGGCAGAGCAAGCAGATGCTGATGACAACCAAACAGATAAAGATGCAGAGAATGGTAAGTGTTTGAGTCAAGTCTTCTAAGATTATTTAAAATCTTTACAAATACTTTAATGATACCAAATAACCACCAGGTGAAGCTGAGAGGAACAAAAAGGAGGGAAATATCTCAACGAACAGAAGTGATACTCAAAATGTAAGTGTTAATACCCCTCTAAATTCACTGTCCCGATTAAAATAATCCAATTCCACCTTTTTTAATGATTGGACACATCTTCATATCCAGGTGGGAGCTGCTGCACCAGATCAGACTGTGGAGGCGACAGAGAGTAGATCTGGATCTGAGAAACCTCAGTTGAAACTAGTCCATCAAACCAGTGAGTCTGATTCCCCCTTGTGTCATCGAACAGTTGTCTCCAGGAGCCTGAAACTGGAAATATATCCGACCTTTTCTTTTGTAATTCTCTTCAATTCTTCACTGTAGCGGTTGTTAAACTCCTTGCTTTCCTCAGGTAATGTCTCCAGCACAGACAGCCAGGACGATGAGAAGGCGTCTGACCTGTCAGAAAAAGTAACGCTACACAGTCTCTTTTAAATCTGTTTTTTTTTGTTTGCGCTTAAGATTAACACCCTCAGTAGTCCCACGTTGTTTTTTCTTCTTCTCTGCAGGAGGAAAAGACAGATGGCAGGGGAAGACGCAAACGAAAGCTGTCTGTTCAGAAAGTCGAAACAGTGAAAGAATCAGGTGAGGTGTCTGAGATGAATTTCAGTTTGAGATTGTAAAAGAATTTCATGACTTAAAGGATTGTTTTTCTTTTTATTTGTCTGTGAAAGAGTGTATTTAATGACTTCGTTGGACAAATCCACTCATTTATGTGTCTTTACTTACCAGATGAGATGACGGAGAGCGGAGAGCAACCATCAGCAGAGGTAAGAGCAGCTTTTGCTTATGAACTCTCTGAAAATACTGACATTATTGCAACAATAATACTCTTGTCTTTTTGTTTTCAAACTTACAAATATACAGCAGCTGTGGTCAAATTACAGTTGTTATAGGGGAAGAAACTTATATTGCAAAATCATTTATTAGTCTTTGCTTGATGAGGATTGATTTGGATTTCTTTTCACTTCCCAGGAATCTGATCAGAATAAGACTGTGGAAGTGAAAACACCACGCAGGGGTCGATCGTCTAAAACCACAGAGGAGGCAGAGAAACCAGTGGAGACTCCGAGCCGTGGGAGAAGACGATCAGGAACTGTCGCCAACAAAGTTCTTGGTAAGGTCTCTTTAAACTTGTGAACTTTGAAAGACATGCCATTGTCTACGTGATGAAAGACTTTATCATGAGTTTTGTGAGTTTTTATTTGAGGTTTCTTTATTACTATCATTGGCAAACTGTCCTGCTGTAAATCACATTTTATTGTGAACTCAAATATTCCAGATGTTGGTTTTGTTGTACATTGTTGCACAAGCCAACGAAAGAAGTGTGTTAAGTTTTCCTCTGGATCATGTGATATCGCTGTTGCTGTTTTCACCTCAGATGATCAGAAGAAGGCTAAAGATGAAGACGAGAAGGGCACAGACAAAAGTTCATCACAGCAACCAGCAGAGACCCGAGTGGTACATGTTTAGATTGTTCTAACACAGTTGCATAGCATGTGTCAGAACATAAGCAATTATCGGCAACTCCACCTTGTGTAACATTCTTTTAACTTTAGGGAGTTGAGGAAGACAGCAGTACAAGCATAACTGGACATGAAGGAACTCAGGGGAACCTGTCGTCTCCTGCTCCTGAAGAGAGAGAAGCTGCAGGAGGTGAAGACGCCAAAGAGATCATAGATAAATGTATGTTTGAACTTATGAATTCTTTCTCCCTCTGGTTCTTCAGTATCCCTGTGTTTCCAAAGCATGTACAAACACTATGCGTGATGAAAAATGTTATCATTTGAGGTTTGGCTAAATATCTGCACTCTGGGCCTATGAATTAAAGGAACTTTAAAGGAACAAATAGGTGATTTATTAAAGTCAAAAATGCTATACTGAGTAGGGATCGAACGATATGGATTTTTTTTGGGCTGATACCAATATTTTTTTCTCATTCCTATCTCTTTATCAATACAGGCTGCTGATTTTCTCAGGCCAATATTTGGGCCCATTTCCGCTTTTGCTCCCTCAGTTTACATCATAAAAATGGTGCAAGGATAAGAAATGCCACAGGTCTCAATTTTGAAATAAGGACCACTTTTTGAACTATATTTAATACTTAAACAATGTAGTAAAGAGAGGTTGAATATGTTGGAAACAGCAGGAACAGCTTAATCTCAAGTCAAAGTCAACAAGTCTGCAAGTAAACTGTAGTGTCTCTTAGCAACAGAGAGCTGGCTGTGGATGCCCGTCTGTCAATCATGCTAGGGAAAAATATATGCACAAACCCACAGATACAAATTTTCAGTTCTGAGTTATACATACTTTAAGTTAATGTCTATAAATGTTTTTTTTTTTTTTTTGGATGGTTATTGTGTTTAAAACTAATGATACATATGATTTCTGTTACAGGTGAACCAGCGCTCAAGAGAAAGAGGTCAGAAGAAGTGGAGGAAACCATGGAGGTAAGAGTTGAATATCAGCTGAATCCTCATCCACTATTTATCACTTTTTATACTCCTGTGCTCTTATGTGTATTTCAATGTTGGTTCAGGAAACCTCGGCTGAAGGGGGGGCAGAGACAGACGACGGTAAGGAGGAACAATGAGGCACAGATGGTGGTGAAGAGACACATACTTAAACAGAATTCAACAGATAGAGCAGACATTCATTTTTTCTTATAGTTATGGTTCGTGTAATTTTTAAGTAGAAAAAACTGATAAAAAAATGTGTCTCATTCATACACTTCATCGTTCAGGTTCTGCCCCATCGGTGAGCCAGGCAGATGCTCAGCAGGAAACCAAAGAGGAGGCACAGGGCAAGGAGAATCCAGATGATGTATGATCATTAGAAAAACAAACATAGAATGATTTTGGATGCTTAAAAATGTGTTAACGGATTTATTACTCCTTTCTTGCTGTCTCTAATGTCGCTTACCTTTAAATGTTCTTGCTACATTTTAAACCTCTTGAATATTTCCACTTCAGGTTGAGGAGGAGCAGACAAGAGAGGACCAGGAAACGACTCCAAAGAAACCTGGTAGGAGGGGACGGCCCCCAAAAGCAGCAGCAACTACAGAGGAAACAGGTGAGGAAGTAGATTTACTATTTGAGTTTTATTATTTTGTTTGGGGAGCATGTTGATATGGTGAGAAGTGTGACTGTTACCGAACACATATCTATGATGCTGGTTTGACCTTCTTTGTCTCATGTTTTGCTCCCAGATTTTAAAAAATAGGAAAAACCTGACTTAGTTTTTGATCATTTCAAACTCAAGTTACTGTCCTATGGCAAATATATCACAACCTCCTGCAGATAAAAAAGACAAAAAGGAAGAAGACAGCGAGCAGAATGATGAAGAAGAGGAGGAGGATGGCGACGATGAGGAGAAAGGAACAGCGACTAGAGCGACCACACGAGCAGCATCACGCCTGGAGGCTGAAAGGTAATTTTAAAGCAAAGGGTCAAAACTAAACTTCACATCAATACTGATCGAAATATGGACATGTATGCAAGTTTTAAATATTATGAACAAAATTTCAATAATTAAAATCTGGTTCTTCACAAAAAAAACCTTCAGGTAAAATCAGAAATGCCTCATAGTCAGTCAAAGTCAACAGTTTACTAACAGGCGCGACATCCTCTCCCTAAGCACTGAGTGAACCTGAATGTCGCAGTTTACACCCTGAGGCAGCATCACAGCTGTCACATCCTATTAAATAAAAGCAGGGAAAATCTCACACCAAAGCAACAATTGTTTGATATTTGTTTTTATTTCTCCTCAGGAACAAGCCAAGCAAACCGTCCACCCGGGCGAGCCGACAGAGCGGTAAAGAGGAGACCGCAGCTGGCACGCGGTGAGTTTGTCTCATTGATGGTTGAGCAGAACGAAACAGGCTCAAAGGGGAATGTGACCAAAACCCGACTGCTCCGTGAAAGAGAACATTTTACCGAAAGCTTTCCTGGAATCTGAAAATATTTTTCAGGTATTACTGCTCCAAATAAAAATAACAAATCATTTTGCATAGCATTAGCTGTATTTTGAAGGAAGGTACATTTAACAGCTGAGAAAAAAAGCACAGGTACAGGTGCAGGTTGAATATTGGTGTGTAGATCTGATTAGAAAGTACAATTATTCCTTTTTGAAATGGGGAACTCTTTGAAATCAAGGTTACCAAAAGCTGTAAACATCACAGCAAAACTGTATTCATTTGACTCAGTGAGTTGTCTCCTTTTTAAATTCTCTTTTCAGTGTAGCTTCCAAAGGTTGATTTACTCTTGAAATGACTTCATTTGCTGGGGTTTTCCTTGGTTGCTTTCCTTTTTTGCTTTTTATAAACTATATCAATAGTGAAGGATACAGATGTTTCAGGACAAACTATTCACACAAAAAACTCAGTAATAGTTTTTAAAGGGTTTAACCTTTTATCTAAATGTCTCACAAGTTGATCATTCCAAAACAAAACTCCTTTTTTGAGACTCTCTCTTTCCATGAACACATGCATATACGATGGAGCCAGTCCGTATCCAGTTCTCTCTCCCCCCGAACACTTGGTTGTTGCAACACTTCTCATGAATAACTCGTGAATCAACAAAGACAAATTTTCACTGCGCCTCAAACACGACACTTGAGACAAACGGTCTGACACTTGCTCCTTGTTTCCTTCCCGCAGGGGGACCAGGGGCCAGGCAGCAGCGGCGACGAAGGGGGGCCGCAAAAGGGAGGCCAGCCCCCCTGCTGTGCGAACGCGGGGAGGACAGAAATCAGAGGAGCCCCCATCCAAGAGAGCCAAACGCTGAAAAACCTCACACATACTGATATTTTTCTCTGCTCTCCAAATCCAAGTCAGTTTTGTTGTCGGGGGCTGAGGAGCCTCTGCATTCAGTTATTGTGCACATAAATCTGTTTCTGCTTCATTGACTGTGGGTTATTGAAAAGCTCTGGTTAGTATTACACACTCTGCTGTGATAGCTGAGTGTAAACCTGAGGATCTGTGTCGAAATCCCCCCTGGAATACTTTCTACTGCGCTACACCCATATGGTTTGGATCATCATTCCTCGGTTTATTCAGTAATGCTCGCTGAGTCCGTGTATTTCAGGCCAATCAGAGGCCTAATGTGTAGCTTTCAGATAAGAAGGTGAACTGACGTTGGCCAGAGTGATGTCTAAAACAGTTTCCCCTCCGCAGTTATCACTGTTACACATTCAGTGTCGTTAGATGCTTTGAATTCACTGTGATTGATTATTGTGAATTTTGTTGTTACTCATTCTGTGAATGAAAGGAGATGTTTCACCCCTGTTTTTTTAAGGTTTCGCTTTTATACTTTGACACTCACTGGAATGTTTTTTTTTTTTTTCAATAATGGCAGTATAGGTTAGAAAAACCTGCTTTTCATGGACTGAATCTTCCTCAAAACAAGACATGGTGCAGACACAGAGCTGTTTCTCACTGTTGAAGGAGTTACTGTAATGATTTGTACTACTTTAGAAAAACCAGTTACTGTATATACAACTGTAGTAGATCTCTGTCCTATATGTCCATTCAAAGACATTTGTTTCTGAATAAAACCAAAATGAAATTCTGCCTCATTTTTATCGCTTCATTCTACTGGAAAACAGGATGAACTTCAGCAACGTTTCTAAATATTTTATCTTTGCCCAAAAAGCAGCTTAACAATCTCAGATGAAAATCTTAAATCTTTATTCCTGACTGCGCCAGTTTGACTTCCCAAACATTTTTTCTTTAATTCGCCCTTATTTTGTCTCAGGTGTTATCTCCTCTGTGTTTCCTAAATGGATGTTCTGTCTGTATGGTGTAAATAGCCAAAGGCATCAACCAATCGTGTCAGAGTGAAGAAGAGGAGAGGACATTCCTGCCTGTTAATGGGGGATAAAACTGACAAACCCTGAATGAAATATTCCACCATCATTAGCACGTTATGTGGCTTTGATCACTGCACCTGAACCGACAAGATCCAAAAAAGCACGCAGGGAGGTTGTGGGAACCCGAGTTTTCCAACCATTCCTGTGGATTGCTAAATTTGATTCCTTTAAGGTGCACCTCTCCCAGGTATTTCCTGGTGCTGCAATCCAAGCCTTAAAATATTACCCCAGAAGCTCTCATTTTAAAAGTTTGGATCAACTTTCATTCAGCCACCAGACCTGGCAGACAAACAGCGCTCCTTTCACTCACTGATGCCATTAGAGTGGCTTGAGCCGTCATTTTTATTCTGGACGTTTGCATTGTTGTCAGGATGATTTCTGGATTCAGGGTCCTCCCATCAAAGTGAAATATTTAGACTGGCAGTGAGAAGCAGCACAAAATAATCATCTGAAAATCATCAAAATATGGAAAAATGCTTGTTTTTAGGTGCAGTGAAAATTTTGTTGCTTAATATATTTTTCAAAAAGTAGTTTCAACTTTCAGGTCAAGGTTTCATTGAATTTCAGTACAATTTAAAAACACTTTAGAGAGATTTAGATAGAAATGCCAGCCTTTCTGATTTGTCTGTGAGCAAGATCATGGACTTTATGGATCATGGATCTGTAAATTAACTTGGATAATTTAAACACTTGTGTCCTATTAACTTATTATTGCTGGTTAAATAAAGGTCAAATAAATAAAACTAAAAAAATGACCCTACAGCTGGGGCGATCTGCCATTAGTGGAGAGTGTAAAGGATTTTATTTGAAGTTATTTGGCTTGAGGCTTTTTTATTATTATTGTTTGTGTGTATCTGTGAGGGGCTCCTCTGAACTAAAACCTTTGTGCTGACCTTGGCCTTGATGGTGTGGAGTATTTTTATGTTTGACTTGATTACTAAAAAATAACAAAAACATGCACATTTCTTAATCTGGTAAATACTCTACAGTTATGAAGAAATGTTCTGCTGGTTGCAGCCCAACATTTGGAAACAAGCTGATCCTCAAAACTCTTGTGCAAGGACAATTATTGTGGTTTCTCGACCCACTGACGGGCAAAGGGCAGTATCTGTAATGTGATAATAAAATGGGAGAACATGAAATCTTGTGATAGTATTTGTAGGAGAACAAAAAAAGAGGAGCTCAGAGTTTAGCATTTGTTTTATTTCAGGATGCAGATTCACCTTTTTTGCTTGCTCATATCTTGTTAATCTTGAAAATTAAATCCATACAAGCACCTTTTCAGCTACTACCCCAATACTGAGACTTGAACCAGCTATTTTTTAGTTGTGAAGCCAAATCCCTACAGGCTGAGCCACGGCTGCCCATGTTTCCCCCCACAAATTAGGGCAAATTGTGTTAAAATGTACCAAACAATGAAATTTATCTGGCCTGGCAGGAGCAGCCTTGGATGCTCAGCACCCTTAAGTCTGATCCTAGAATTTCCCCTGGCACTATTCATTTTATCTAAATACTTTTTCAGCCTTTTGCTTTTCAGCCTTTTGTTTTCAGTGTTGACTTAACAGTAGACTATGAGCTGCAAATTGAAGGGAATGCAACTAAGGAGTCTTAAGTGTCAGCAAACTGTCAAGCTTCTTTGTTAATCTTAGCTCTCTCAATCTCAGTCCATTTTTTTCTTCTTCATCTTGTTTCTATAAAAAGATGTCAGACACCTGTATTTTGTTTGACAACTCAAGCTAATGTAAATTTTTTACCAACAGCTGCTAACTCCTATACACAATCTGTTTTGCACTTTATCTACTAGTTAGACAGGACAAGCCGGCTAAATAGCAAGCTGCAAAAATTAGCAAAAACCCCCCCAAAAAACTACACTTTGTCATGCTGCTTGTTGTTGATGCAAGTGCTTTAAGCTTCAGTTCATAAAAGCTATTTCATTCAATACATCTTTATGAATGCCAACTTCTCTTGAATGCAATATGTGTTTTATGTGATTTGGGTGAAGTTGATGCACTTTTTTATTCTCTTGTCCTCTGTATCACAATTAAAGATGTCAACTTTTCTGTAAAACGCCTGCAGACTGTCCTGATTTGTTTTCGATGTCTGACCAAGAAAGACTCCAATTTCTGCGTACAAGAAATACACAAACATGAAATTAATGTATTGTTTTATTTCGGCTTCATAGTTCACCATTCATAATGTGCGGCTGTGGGTCAGTGGTTTGGCCAGTGTCTATTTTATCCTGGAGTCAAGGGCTCGATCTCAGGTCTTGCTTTCCAAATTCTAAAGTGTCCTTAAGCAAGATTTTAACTACAAACTTCCCCAGCAGCTTTACCATCTGTGTATGTATGTATGTGAAGTTGCTTTGGATAATCAGAAGAATAGATATAAAAATACTGTTCACTTACCTTAAGTCAACTAAATGTTGTTTTACTTAGGCTGTGCCGAGAAAAGACCACTGGTTTTTATCAAGTTCAGTAGATATTTGTGTCAGAATAACATAGAAGAGGGTTGAAAGTATGTGATCAAATGTGATGTGCTACTTTCACAGTTACAGTTGTGCCTAAAAGTTTACACTCCACCAGCAGAATTTCTGTTTTTTTTTTTTTACCTTTTCTCATAAAATATAAGTGATAACACAAAATCCTTTCTATCACTCATGGTTAGTGGTTGGGTGAGGACATTTATTGAGAAAAAAAAGTGGTTTACTCTTTTTAAATCGTAATGACAACAGAAACTTCAAAAATGACCCTGTTAAGAAGTTTACACAACTCTGGTGGTTTTGGCCTGATAAATGCACAAAAGTTAACACAAATGTGTTTGAATGTCTACTAAAGGTAACCATCCTCACCTGTGATCTTTTTGCCTGTAATCAGTGTGTGTGTATAAAAAAATGAACAGGGTCATTTTTGAAGTTTCTGTTATCATTATGATTTAAAAAGAGTAAACACAGTTGTTTGTTAATAAATGTCTTCACCCAACCTCTAACCATGAGTGACAGGAAGGTTTTTGTGTTATCACTCATATTTTCTGAGAAAAGGCCAAAAAAATCAGAAAATTCTGCTCGAGGGGGGGTGAACTTTTGGGCACAACTGTATTTATTTGTTGGTAGAAATCAACATCTAACACTTTCTGGATGAATGAGCTGACATGTTTCAACTCTTTTCTTGTAAATTTATTGTAATGAGCATAGATTTAACTTATTCTACTACATAATAATACCCTGCATTGAATGTTTGGAGCAGGTTATTCAGAGTCTGAGAATTTTCACGTGAAGTTCAGGAAAAAAACGACCCTCGATACAAAATACCAGCAACATACGTGGCCTCAGACCTCCTCACATCTTCTCACTTTGCCTCTTAAGCAGGTCTGCGGAGGGGGAGCGCTGCAGTTATTCCAGCAGAGAGCTTGAGGAAGGACGGTGGTTTCACGCTGCTGTCAACTGAAATAGAGGTAACTTGTGTGAGTTTGTGTATGAGTGTGTGTGTAAAGGGGGTTCTCTCAGGCTGCAGGGATTAGGGGGGCACACACACTCCTGCTGCTGCCTCTCTGCTCAGGGAGTGGTCTTTCCTCTACTGGGGATTTGGCTGGTAGTGAGCATAATGCTCCTCCATTCAGCCACTCCTCTCATAAGACATAAAAGTTAACAGGTGTTTAACGTCAGAAGTGTTTCATAGGAGAGTCATAGAAATAGCAGGCGACAGGCAGCGGAGAGGGGCGGTGGATCAGAGTCTTAAAGGTTTTTCTTTCAGTTTTTTTCTGTAGTATTAAAATACGTCTGCAGGCAAGCTGAGATTTAAATTGACATCTGTCAGCTGAGGGACTCCAGAGTGCAGGAAGACTTCTAAGATTTGTGTTTACTGATTAACATTTAAGAGCAAAGTTGAGCTGTTGGAGTAGGATTGAATTATGAAGACTTAAAATGCAGTTTAAGCACCAAAACGTTTGTTAGAAGAGAGATTTTGACCACGATTCTTTGGCAACAAAATACTTAATTTGTAAGCTCTTTATACTATCCCTCAACTAATGTTTTAATTTGAGTTTGCAATGAAAAATAAAACATGCTCTTTAATGTTAGTTGACCTCAGAGGACCTCAGTGCCCTGCTGATGCCAGAGGCTGCGATATCACAAGAGCCTTTTAGGAGCCAATATTTATGATTTAAAGTGACTGTCAGAATTTATCTCTTTGTGGAGTTGTGTCTCGCTAATATTTTTTTAGTTTGAAGGGAAAAATTTTTTTGGCCCTTATTTTCTCAGGCCCTGAAGCTGCAAGTGGAGGATTACTACAGACTACAAACTATTTTTTTTGGTCGCCACATTTGTTTTTATTGTAAAGTAGCTGTGCTGTAGACAGCATTGACTGTACAAAACTGACTTTGTTGGTCTTTTTTTGCAGAGCTCAATTCACAATTTAAGAGCCCAATATGTAAAAATACCCAAAATGTAATTTCAAAAATGCAAAAAAACCCATAGTGTAATAACTAATTGATAATGTAATAAAAGTGCTGAGCTTGAAGTGCAATAAAAAATGTAGTAAAACACAAAATATAATATAAATATTTTTAGAATTTCATTTCAAAGTGTTGTAACATTTCGGGATCTTGTTACAAATTCAGCTCTCACAAGCCACACCAAGAGGGTCATTTTTGTTTTTGTTGTTTTTTTCTGTTATAAACACTGGCTGTATATATTTAAAGTTCATAAAACATGTATTTATCTCCCAAAGAAAGTAGGCCTCATCAAGAGCACTTCTTTTTGGGTTTGATCAATTTTCAGTCTAAATCAAACACCTGTGTATTTATGGGTCTTATTTAAGTATTTATAAGAATCAGTCAAAGGGCACTTAACTGATTTTCAAATTTGGCTGGAAAAAAAAGGCTCATACAATTAAAATATTTAATAATGAAAATCGAAAACAGAACGTAGATTTTTCCTTATTGGGAACAACCACAGCCCTGTCTGTAAGCAAAACAAACAACAAAGCACATCAGCTGTAGTTTTTAATCCATCATTAGGCGCGAGATATCACAATAAAAGTCTCATTTTGTTGTTTTGATCTCCACTTTTAACAGTTCATACCTGTCAGAGAGATCAGTCCATCATCTGCAAACATCTAAATCCACAGTTTCTCGTTTTGTAGCAGGAGTTGATTCAGACATTGGCACTTACTTCACCATCTGAAAGGAGAAGAATTTTTAAATGGTCCTCAAAGTTTTCAGAACAACGTAAACTTGTATGTTTAGTGTGAGACATGAATCCTCTGAAAGGGTCACTGCTGTGTTTGAAGGACGTCTTCTCATCACTCCTGAGCACTGCAGCCTTTCATGATGTGCTTGAGCTGCTCGCATTATCTGTTGCGTGCCAGAGAGGGCAGATGGAAGCTCGTTTGTCAGACAGAAATAAACTATAAATCACGTCTGTGCTATTTACACACATTAATTGGAGTGCAACAGCAGGGCGATTCCCCTCACTTCTTCTTCTTTGTGCTGCTGAAACCATCAATGACGTGTTTTGAATAGCTTCTCTCTTTCTGTCTCTTGCTCCCATTTACTGTATTAAGTGTTCGCTCCCAAAAGATCCTCCATTTAGTGCCCCATCGCATGCAAGGATGATTTTTCTTTCAGAGGAAGGTTCAGTTGTAACTTGGGCGTCTAAAAGCGTACTTAAAGCTGGCAGTAACCCCTCCCTTTCTCCCTTTTTCTCCCACTTTCCAATGTTGAGGTTGATTAAGGGTGCTATCACGGTGGACATGATATTCAGAGAGAAATCTAGAGGGCATTTTGGGAGCATTTCTGCAAATCAGTCTTGGCAGTGCCCTCTCATGTGTTGCTCCATCTGAACATAATTTGGCAGCTATCCTCACATGAGAGGGTGGGTGTGCAGAGGGGGGATATGGCATGCTGCGAGCCTCCTTCATACCAGCACGCAAGAAAAAAATTCAAAACCTGTCATAAACACACCCAGGAGAGGAGGGGAAACAGAGACGTTACCATAGCATCAGGCAAGATTTCACTTCAAAACCCTAGATTTCACTTATGAGAACAGACAGGGGAAAAATTAGGGTTGGGGGGCTTGTGGGTGGAGGTAAATGCAGCACTGTAATATGCCATTAAAGTTTATTTCTTTACTGGAAAGGTGGTGGTGTTGAACTAGAAGGGAGCAGACAAAGAGTCTGGGTGTGATTATGGAATTGTGTCATTGTACATGGAGAGAAAAAAAGAAGATGAATACACCTTTTCCCGGCAGAGCTATTAGGAAGTGAAGGTCTCATCTTTCCCCTCTTTTTTTTCAGAAGAGTAGTTTCTCATCCTCACCAGCAGAGAGAGCTATTCTGTCCACGTAGTGAAAACCAGATTCTGCTGAATGAAGGTAAAACCACAGACAGTGTGTGTGTGTGTGGTCCTTTTAGGTTGTTTGGAGAAATAGATAAAAAAAAAAAAAACCATTGCGAGATAACAGCACACAAATTTAACATCCAGCATTCTTGATTTCCTGAGAACTAACCTCTGAATTTTTGTGTTACAAAAACAAAACAAACTATAGCTGGTCAGATTCAGCAGATTCTGTAGACATCACCTGGACTGGCTCCTACCGCAGATGATCAAAGTAATGTGATAGAATGTGATAGAAATGGTCGCCCTTAACCTTTATTGTCTTGTTTGTTAATTCAAGCCTAATATGGAGGTCAGAATTAATCTCAGTCTGTTTCACAACCAACCAAAATCTCCCTACTGGATCTTTAACCTTTGATAGTGTGGCATGAGGTAGCCAATGACCTTAACCTCCTAAGACCTGAGTGTTTTTCTGGTGTGCATTTTTTATTTTTCCTTGCTATTTGGGAACAGTAAGACCTAATTAGTATTAAAACTAAACTTTGTCTTTTTACAGGAGTTATGTTTTTAGTGTAATTAGTTATAAGTGTTATTGTTCATAACTACACCTTTTCCTCACTCAGATAATTGTGAAGCTGTGGAATCACCAAAAGATGACATGGCAAGTGTCTCTAAATGTGGCTAATAGGTTTAAGTTTTAAATAATGAAGTTTCATGGGTCTGAGAGGCAGAAATGTAATGTCCACATATGTGAGACAGGTCTTAAGAGGTTAAAACAACTTTATATCATTGCACTAAAAAACAAAAAATGAAACAGTGACTCTGATTAGACTGGTTCAATGTGAATGTGTCAGGTTGGTCGAAAGTGATATTTTCAGGATCAATTGCATTGAACTTATTTACTATGAACTTAAGTAATTTTTTTCGATCAACTTTTAAAGATAGAACCAGTCGACAAAATAAATTTGTTTAAATGCTATGTTTCATTTTTTTGAGTGTGTAAGAGCTCTGTAACCCACTGATGTAAAAGTGGATTGAGAGCTGTTGGTATTCTGCATTTGTATAACTAACACTTAAAGTACATTTTGCAAAGTTTACAGGATGTTAACCTGAGTAGGACTTATTTTGTGTGTTATAGTTTTGCTGCTTTTATCTTGCTTTTGAATTTTAGTCTCAATTGATTAAAGCTTTCATCCCTGACACACTTGTTTGTTTGCTGCATGGTTTGTGCTTTATTATGCTCTGTAGACAGGATAAATTCACTACTTACTGAGTAAATGTTACAGATCTAAATCACAAAAATGAAGACAGCATACTGTCCCAGTTTTCCAGTAATAGCTATTGATGTTTTGTTTCCTTTTAGGTTCAAACAAAGAAAACAACAGAAGGGAAATGTGTCTCTCAGATGATGAACTTAACTACTCTCCAAGTGTGAGCCACAACAAAGCAGCTGTGTGTAAATGTCCCTGCAGTTTTCTGAATGAAAGCCATGCTGCCTGTTTACATTTCCTGCCACTTGCAGCTACTTACTGCTTATTACTCCTCCTCACAGTGTGGTTACCAAAACACTGAGTAACCCGCCGAGATCTGCTCCACATCACTTTGATAGGCTCACACTGACTCACTTTGTTGGAGGATTGGCACACTGTTTTATTTATTTTCCATTTTTCCACGGCTCTGTATGCGGGTCAGTTGTAGGCTGTTTTTTAAGGACAAAAGACAACAGTGTGGTATGAGAGAAAAAAAAGCATGAAGGACAAAAAGAACAAAAACTTGTACAATCCAGCATGGGGATGTAGCACTTGTGTATTGGCTCTGGGTGGAGTGAGTATTCTGTGAAAGAACAAGAGGCAGGGTGAGTGAAAATATCCAGACGTGTCAGTGGTTTGTGCTTTCCCCTTTTCCAGTTGTGTTTTCCTTGCTTGCGGTGATTTGGGTTTTAATACCACAAAGATCACATCCAGCTCTGAGACAATGCTGCATAATTTCATGCAGTTTATTTGCACAGAGCCACAGGGCAGGATCACATAAGTTAAATCAAGAAAAAGTGTTTTACTTGACTCTTCCAGATAAGTTTTTGCAGCGGAAGCTAAACAAATGAACCATTATGTAAAGTTTGACACTGACATGCAACATTTTTCCCCAAATTGAGGCCTTAAAAAGTTTCTCCAAGCTCCTCGTGTGTCTATTGTTGAGTGCAGGGTTTGGACAGTGGGGTTCCTGCTCTGACCCTGATGTCAAAAAGTCAGGATGAGGAGGTATTTGCAGCGACCACTAGATGGTATAATGTATGCATGTAGCAGGACTGCGCAGGGTGAGAGCAGCAGCACTGAGGTTGGAGAAATGTAAGGATGAATTTTTACTGATGTAAAACGGATTAACCAGATTTTGAGCGCTCACTGAGACTCAAGCGGCTCCTGGTTTTAATGGCGTCAACATCACAAATCATTCAACGTGGGAGCAAGATAATTATTTATGTTACAGATTTTTCAAATAGTTAATTTTATACCTTTAATTCATTTTTTCGCTTCAAACCAGCGCGTTCAGTCTGTAAACTCGGTTACAGACGGCGCACGTGCAGAAAACATTTATTTCTGCATCTGCGACGCTATAGCTGCTTTTTATTTATTTTTTAATAAATCTAATTATAAAATTTAATAAAAGCGTGATGTTTTATGGTGACAGGAGGTGAGCTTTACACTACTACAAGTACTACTACTACTACTACTGCTACGAATCATGATAATAACAATAATAATAACAATTAATTATTAATATTGCTAATCATATTATTATTGTTATTTTTACTAAACCTCAAGACTTTTTAACTTATATTCCGTGTAAAAATTATCAAGCTGAATAGATTAATGGTCTTCTATTGATTATATTCTAAGATTATATTGGATTTAATGAATATAGTTATACACTGGTTTCCTTCTGCATGTCTTTTATTTTTGTTTATAACAAAAAAAAAAGATGATGACAATTAGAAGCACACTGGCAATCAAACAGAATAAGACTCATCTTATTTGCAGGAAATTATATAAAAGTGCTTTAAAGCCTCTACATCCATTTATTAAGGACAACAAAACGAACAAAAAAAATTAATCCTTGAGGTCAAATCATCAAACCACTGTCTTAAGAAGTTTTTCCTTGCGCGTTAAGGCGAGTTAGATCCAATGGTGTTTGCCCTTAAAATCACCCAAACTTTTCACCTGACCTTTTTTTAGCTTCTAAGAGACAGAAGGCGTAAAACCAGAAAAGGTCACGGCCCGATCCTAAAGCTTCGAAGAGACGCCAACACTAAATGTTTTAAAAAAATGCGAACTGACTTGAACCCGTGTGTATCTGTTGCTTGAGAAATAAAAACTACACAAATAATGGCAAAATGCGCATGTTTGATTTCTTAGCTCATTCAATTTCTATGTTTTAATAACTCCAAAAGTTTGCCAATAACAAGGGATTATTTTACTTTCAGTTTCTGTGACAGAATTTTTCTGAGTCAGAAGTTTTTAGAAGACTGACTGCTGCTGAAAAATGTCTCACGCATCTCTTCATTAACGACAGAATTTCCTCCTGAAAATAATCAATCGTGGGAATAGTCACCTGACAAAATCTAGATTAATTTTTTCAAAGAGTGGGGCCTACCTGCTCATTGCAACTCGTGACGCAGACTTGAAAAAAAGAAATGAGCGTTAAATTCACTTCAAATTGCAAAAAATGCGTCAGCATTACTAATTGGTGCCATTAATTAAACCAGTCACATCAAGCACCAGACTCGCCCCAAAAAACTGTTAAGGCGAGCAAGATGACATATCCCATAATATTTCTCCTGGTGCTGCTTTAAAGTCTAAAAAGGAAAATTGGACACATAACTTTCCCCTTGTCTTTCAACTGCAAATGAAATATTCTTCATTTTCGGGAAGCAGGACTTTTACGCACGAGTCTATGCGTTTTTCTGCTGCACCAATTTTGCAATTTTCCTCTGCAACATAAACCGCGCAGTTGCGAGATGAAACCCATTTAATTAACCAAAATAAATGATTAGATACGCAACATCAAAACAGGCATATACCAAGACCTCTCCCCTCATATTGGAGTAAGTGTCAGCTGAGTTATTTTTTGGGTTGTAACTTGCATGTCAGTTCTCTTTCCTGTAAAAAAAATCTTACACCAAACTTTGCTTGAACTTTTTCCTACCAAGTTGAATGCAGCATGACGTTATGCCCAACGACCAATCATAAAACGACTTTCCTCTTTGCAGGGCCAATAGGAGGTGACGAAGAGTGCCTGTCAGTCACAGGTGAGGGTGGATGTTTAAAAAATTGGGTGAAAAGGGCCGGAGTGTGGATAGAGCAGTGCTGATGGCAGAGCTGTACGGAGGAGAAGCATCGCGCCTGCGGATGTAGCAGAAACTTTCCACAGCTTCTCCCGCAGGGATGTGAGCAGGGACCACCACTGGAGGGAAACCAGCAGCGCTAAACGGAGGTAGAAGCTTTAAAATGTGGATGATCTGACATTTGCTTCTCTTATCGGACCGGTTATTTACCTAACTTGAAGAACCCGAGCGCAAACTTGTCTCCTCTGAAAATGGCCGTCCGTGGAAACTCGCTGATGCCTTTCTCGATCCAAGCCATCCTGAACAAAAAGGAGGACAGCAGACACTTACCAGATTTGGACATGTGCTTCTCCAAGACTGCGTGCTGGAAAATATTTGGGGAGATGAACGGTGGGTCTCGGAGAACTGATGGGGAGGTTTGTGAACCCACGGACCAGAAAAGTTACGACTCAGACTCGGGACTCAGCGATGACAACGACAGCAAGACTCCGGCTGCGTGTAAGTCAGAAAAGGACGGGGATCCTGCGTCGGATGTGTTAGAGGAAAGTTTGCAGGAGGAGACGGATCATGAGTCTGCAGCTACAGAGAACGCAAAGAGTGACAGTGAACCTAATAATGCTACAGGTGAGCAGGGAGGGCTGTCTGGTAAATGTACATGTGCCAAAATACAATGCTGCTCTTTTTTCTGAACAAAACCTCCAACAATCATTTCAGTCCTGCATGCAAGCAAAACAATTGAGCATGTTTATTTATCTCTCTGATTTGATGAATATGAAAGTATTCTGAATATTCACAACTGAGTGTGTTTATGTTGGGAGATAGGCCTGACAACAATCTTCCTTGCATCCTGCAACCTTTTACGCACGGGTTGTTTCGCTTTTACGCACGATTGTTCTTAAATTCATTGACATTACGAGTAAATTTTTATGGATTTGTTGGGATCTACAGGTCTGAACATATGTCTACTATAATTATGTTTACAAAGCATTTGTAATATACCTTTGAAATGCTAACATCTGGGGCACATTTTGAGGAAATCAACTTCAATTCTTTCTTTAAAGGAAAGGAAGGGAAGCTTGCATGCCATCTCTGTTAAGGTCGGAGGAATGAATCTGGACAATGATTCTTCTCTGATAATATTTTTCTTATGCCTTGCTACATTCTAAATAAATGAAATAAGGTGTATTTTTTTCTACCACTGTAAAGTTAAACACCAAGCTCACCCACAACCACGTGATTCCAGCTCTGTTAAAATAACAAACAAGCACAGGAATTTACTTGTATGTTGCATCTGGGTGTCTCTCTCTAACAGACTCCAGCGCCCTGGACGAGAAGAGTCTGGACCAGCCCAAACAGCGGAAGAAGCGCTCCAGGGCCGCTTTCTCCCACGCGCAGGTCTTCGAGCTGGAGCGTCGTTTCAACCACCAGCGGTATCTGTCCGGGCCGGAGCGCGCGGACCTTGCTGCCAGCCTGAAGCTCACAGAGACTCAGGTCAAAATCTGGTTCCAGAACCGCAGGTACAAGACGAAACGCCGCCAGATGGCCGCCGATCTCATCGCCTCGACTCCTGCTGCAAAAAAGGTGGCGGTGAAAGTTTTGGTACGGGACGACCAGAGACAGTACGGCCCGGGAGAGATCCTGCGGCCCCCGCTGCTCTCCCTGCAGCCGTCCTACTATTACCCGTACGCGTATTGCCTCCCCGCATGGACACTCTCTGCTTGTGCAGGGAACCAGTGAGAGCTCGGTGACTGTATTTATTCTTTTTTGTTTTGTTTCACCAATTCCCTCCCAGGAAATCAAACGAACTTGATATTTTTCTGATAAGAGGAGGAACGTCTCTGCAAGACCTGGGGTGACTTAAATGGTTTCCAAAAATACTCAGAAATGACTCTTAGTAAGATTCTCCCCGGGAGATATCTGTTTCAGAAGACGTTTCATAATTTAGGCATTAAAATGTAAGTGAAAGAGAGCAGCTGGACTTTCTTATAAAATATCAGTATGTGAACCTCCATTCAAGCAACATTCAAGTATTCCTCTCTTCGCTCGGGTGACCTGTGAAAGGCCCCGGCCTTTACAGACTGAACATGTCACCTTATGTTGGGTTCTGTTTTACATGCGCCTTCCTACCTCTGCAGTGATTGGAAATAGGCATATTCCATTGACGTACATATAACTGTTTCTGTTCCAGGTTTGGTTATTATATTTTTCTTGCTGTGTTTGAAAAGGTAAGATATTTTGGCACTTTTGAGCATATACGGTATATTATTTCAATGTTCAAATGCATTAAGGTGTGTGTGGACATATACAGACTGAAGAGAGGTGGTCTGTTGGTGTGAGGAAGCAATATCAGACCAATCTTAATGTACATGTGTTGTTGTGTTAAACGACTGTTTAGACATTAAAACATATCAGGCATAACTTATTTGGCAGTAATTTCATTTTTTGTGTGAATCTAAACATTATTTTAATCTTGCATTATAGTGTCAATGATTAACAACTAGTTTACTCCTTTGGATTTAGCTCATTTTTATGACTCGCTGACACACACAAAAATAGATTACTTGTATTTACCTCTGTTTAAATCCCCCAAGATTTATTTTCCGTAAAAAATGACAGCCAATACAAGGCATGGCAAATTTTGCACTCTCCCTTTTCCTCCAAAATATGCATCTAAATTTAACAAAAAGGGCATCACTATCAATATTTCAATGAGTCTTTGAATCATTATTTGCCATTTAATATTGTCTCAGTGTTTTGGTGGCGTTATTCCTTAAACATAGCTTGTAAAATGAAACAGCCTTAATCCCCAAACATAGAAATGAGTCTCACTCAGTACATGCTCCATGGTGCGTATTTTGGTAAGTTCAAACGTTAAACTGTCAAGTTTTTCTTCACACCGGTTCAGTCTTTCCCTTGATGCTATAGCCTCACACTCACACCTATCCCAGGATCCCGTCTCTGGCCACTGTTGCTCTTTTCCCGGACACACCTGTCAAACAATGATGAATAGCACTGTGAGTCCTGGACAGGGCAAACTGACAGCTACCTTTAGGGCTGTATGTCAACACAAGGAGAGGAGGATTCCGGGGTTAAGGAGGCCCATGTCACTGCGCATGAAGGCTGGAAAATGGGTGTTCATTATGAGTTGCCGTTTGGTGGAAAACCATTTGTGAGTTTTACAGAAAACTGCAGTTCTACACTGTCTAAGCCATGTTGGATGAAGTATTAAGGGGTGAACATTACGGTGTTATTCTGTCTCAACTAACAGCCTGAATGTTAAGTCGGGGTCAGTAGGGAGCTGCCGTATACCGCCCATCCATCTTTACCCTTATTAAACATGTACAACCTTAAAGAAGCGTACAGTCGTGGGATAACAGCTGCAGCACTGACAACTGAGACAGAAAGATGAAGAAATAATGACAGCGCCTTTTTTCAGTTCACGTTGATGCACAGACAGTGAAAACACCAACGACCCAACATGTTATTTGTGGGTGCTTGGACGCATCATGTGCGCTTTTACGCACATGCTTGTGCGCAAACGTCGTTATGAACCGATAAAAAAAACACCCAGGTATATTCAATGTTTTTTCTCATCAACGCTACATCTATAAGGGCAAAACTGAAGGCGCCTATATGTCCTAAAATCTGATCTCTTCGATGCAGGTATAGACGCCACCAGAAGCCATCTCCAGCGGCTCTTATGCTCCTCATTGGCTGCCCGGAGGCTGCGAGGGGACAGAGAGGGATACTGAGGAGTGGACCGTCCCACATAACTTCCTTTCAAACCTGCATGTGGAGATATCTGATATAGAGGGACATATCGCAGCTGTCTTTCCTCTTAAACAGCGATCACTGAAATAAAAACACCCCCACAAGTTCCCTTAACCGCATCCACCGGCAGTATTTGTCTCAGACTCACCCCAAGGTTAACGCGTAAAAATACACGTTTTCGTTCTGTAAAATGTGCACTGGCTTTAATTTATTTTCCAACTGAACATGTTGCTCCAGAGTGACTCAGTTTATTGAATATTGTTTCGGATCACTTCCATCATTTTGGCAAGTAAATGAAATTGACGGATGTGACCTTTTGAATTGTTTTATTTTTATTTTGAAGCGAAAGTATCTGGGTTGTATTTATTTTGTTTAGTCTTATTTTATTTTTCCGCTCGATGTTTTTTTAGGTGGTACAAAGACTTGGGTTTCAGTGTTTTGATTCAGAGAATATACAGTTTGGGGGTCGCTCCAAGACTTTTTCGATATATATTTTTTTCTTTTTGCACCTCTCTCCTCCATTTCTGTTTAATTAACACGTTGGTCGATCAGTTCACCCGCCTCTCTTTCTTGCTCTGATTTTTTCCCGTTGCTGAGTCTCACTGCTTTGTAATTTTAACAGAAATGTGGCATGAAAAAGACGTTTGTGAAATGAACTGAGCTTTGCTTTTGGTTAACCAGGCTGACAGCTATGCAGTCGAAAGATGTTTGGTAATGAGCTCAACTCGCGATCTTTGAACAAAAGACGGATGAAGTTCTTTGTGTCCTCTTGTGGCAAAGCTATAAGAAAAGAAAAAAAATGAGGTAGCCTTTAAAAAAATCCACAGTGCCTCCTTTAAATCTTAATCCAGTGAATGGATAACAACCAAATAACACTGTTTGGTCGATGGCGTTAAATTAGCTTTATTTTATGAAACTTGCCTTTGTGGAATAGTTCGATTTTTGATCAGAAAAAAACATTATATAGTACTACAAAAATATGTTCCTTTGTAATTCTAATTGAGTTTCATTGTATAAAGAAACACCAACATTAATGCTGCAGGACAAAACAAAATCATGCCACAAAATAAGAGATTTCTTGCATTAAATGTTGCATTAAATGTTGACATTTCAGTCTTATAAATCAAGAAAAAAAAACTCGTCCTCATTTATTTTAAGACCATACAACATTTGGGTCTGATAAAATTTTAGCAAAACATGTTGTAAAAAATTTCATCAGTCACAAAAAAGGGATATTGTGTTTTCACAGTTATGCTGCTTGTTTTTGCACAGTGCTTTATTTAGCTCTGTGTCATAACCCTGGCCTGACTTAATTCAGTTTGGTCTTTAATTGATAAAGTTTCTCGTTCAAAGAAATCATCATTTCCTCCTTTGGATGATAATGTTTAAAACAAACTAGTAAGATGAAGGAGAAGCAATTAGAGACTATTTCCTGCCCATCCACCTTTGAAAAACGTTTAAGCTTAATTTTGCCCTTGAGCTTTGTGTCTGGCTGGGAAGCTGTCAATCACACTATGAGCTTTTTTTTGTTGGTTTAACATCTCTGACAGTCCCTGCCTCCTTTCTCAAAGTGGTCCAGGTGCATTTTCCTCATCACCCCCCCTGACATCCTTACTCTGCAGTAAACAGAGTGTGAAAGATGTGGACACATTACTGAAGGTTTTCTCATGCAGAAATTGACATGATCAGCTCTTTGCATTTACTAAAATACATGCATCGAAAGAACTCATTCTGACCAAGTAAATTGGGAAAGGAAAACTAATTTGCAAGTATGAAAAGCTGAAATGTTTCATGCAGTAATGTCTGACCTTGAAACATGTATTAGAAACCATATTTTCTTTTGCATTTTTATCGAGCATTGAATCCTGGACAGATTTAGAATAATTCACAAATACATCAGAGAAAAGTGTCTGAAATAGGGACTTTAAAATGATGTATTGTGTCACTCAATCCAAGTCTGTGATGTTAATGAGGGTAATAATAATCACTCTCCATTTGGTAATGTCTCATGGAGCAGTCACACCACACAGCTGGTTAATGTATTTCTCTGATGTGGAAGATTAAGCTTTGAATTAAGCTACATAAGAGAAAAAAAACAGAAAACACACAAACAGAAAAGTGCTCTAGTTTTTAAAAGTTCATTAATACTGCAAAGTGTTTGACTGTTTGGAAGAAAAACATTTATAGACCGTGTTTGTTGGCCTTGCTCCTACATGTTTTATAAAGGAAGAAGAAGAAGCCTGTGTTTTCAGCAATTCATATCAGAACTTTAACATTTTGACAGGACTCAGATGACAACTTGTGACAATTGGCACTATATATTTTTTATTTTTAGAGAAACATTGTGTTATTCTGGCTATAAGCTGACAAACATCATCTTTTTTGTGTTTGATTAAAATCACCAATGTCCATCTACATTTTTTCCCAGAAGGTTGAAGTGAAAGACAGTTTGTTAAACTTCTGAGGTAAAGAGCAAACATCCTGGATTATGCACTAAATATAAAAGGGTTGGACCTACACATGGGGGCTTGAACTGGGTGAAAGTGTGTGTAGGAGAAAAGAAGAAAAGTAAACAGTGACAGAATGGATGAATGATCAAGTTATTCACTGGAAATGTTACTTTCAGTGAGATATTTTATGTGCACTGATGTGGTACAAGCAAAAAACATACTCTGACCTAAATAACCTCAATTAGGGATATCCAAACTCTTCTCAAAGAGAGACAGACATGATTTTGTAAAAATGACTATTTCATTTATTGATTTATGAAAGAAAAAAAAATCTAAGTGCTGTCAAACAGACTTGTGCCATCATAACAGACTTATAAAATAAAACCCCACCTGCCCCCCGGCTGTCTCTTGATAACAGGTGGATCTATTTCCTGCAGAGTTACATGCTGCGTAAAAATTAGAATATTCTGCTTCTCAAGAAAAAAAATCTCCATTTGGGGGCGATATGGAGAAAATATGTCAGGGTATTTTTATGACAGGATCAGGATCTGGATTTTATCGTGCTTGTTTTTCATATTGTTTCAAGACTATTTTTATATGTAAAAACATTTTTTGCTCAAATATTTATTATCATACATTCTGAACAAATAATACTTGTTTCATTTTCTGCGCCATTTCATAATTTATCCTCCTGAGACCTTGTATACACGTATGTGGACATTTCTCTCTCAGACCCATGATACTTCTTCGTTTTTTATTTTTTTTTATTTTTTTTTAATTTGCCATACTATACACATTTAGAGATACTTTTTTTACAACAAGCAAAAAATTAAAGCATATGATTATTTTCTGATGAAAAATTACATCTTTGCTTTCATTATATGCAGAAACATTGGTTTTAGGAGTTGTGTGTTATTATTGGTTAATTTTGGCACATTTCTCTGCAATGTAAAAAGTATATCAGTATTGATATTGGTGATACTGGCCCTTTATTTACTCGGTATTGGATGGATACCAAATTTAGCAGTGTTGCACACCACTATGGACCACAGGCCTTTGGACATGTGACTTAGCCTGTGCAGTCATTGCCTCATTTGTAATTACTGACTGGTTGCAGGTGAAGCCTATAACTGCTTGATATTCTATTTTTAGTTGTTCACAAGTCTTAATATGAGAGGTTTTAGATTCTAAGAGCAAAGTAAGATATGCAAAGTTACTTACTTTTGCAGAGACTAAACGTTAATCAGAAAAAATAAAAAATGTACAGTACAGGCCAAAAGTTTGGACACACTTTCTCATTCAAATTGTGTTTTCTGTATTTTTATGACTATTTACTGGACTGACTGACTTCATTTCTCAAAGTAATGATGGCCACTGGTTTTTCTTTAGTTAGCTGATTGGTTCCTGCCATAAAATGAATTTTGACAGTTTTCCAATAGGGCTGTTGGCTGTGTATCAACCTGACTCTGCACAACACAACTCATGGTCCCAACCCCATTGATAAAGAAATTCCACTAATTAACCCTGATAAGGCACAGCTGTGAAGTAAAAACCATTTCAAGTGACTACCTCTTGAAAAATACCAAAAGTATACAAAGCAGTAATCAGAGTAAAGGGTACAAAAATCCACATGTGTTTATGAATAGTTTTGATGCCTTCAGTGAGAATCTACAATGTAAATAGTCATGAAAATAAAGAAAACGCATTGAATGAGAAAGTGTGTCCAAACAGCATTCGGGTGAATAGTAAAGTAATCCGTTCAGTGAGGTGTATTTACTTTCCCAAAAGTCATGTTAGGCCGTTGGGTTAAGCCTTTTCATATTCACACTTTGACCGTCGTCGTTGCCATAGCAACCGTATCGCGTCACATAGGACTCAACCACTGCAGTGGTGTTTGGGTTTCCGGTTCTGATGTTTTCCCAAACCGGTAAAGGGGTCTTGTGACTGAAAATGTTGAAACTAACGCTTTGAGATGTCAAGTCGTCTCCCCCTGAGTGTTTCCAGGTTACTGTTCAGTTTTTTTTTTTTTTTTAAATCTGAAACTCGCTGTGCTTCTGTTAGAGAGTGGCGCATGCCGAGCACAGCAACAGTGTTAGTAGAGTCAAAATGGCGTCTGCTTGCCCACTCTACTATCGTCTAATCCATCTGTGATTAGCCTCAACTTTAGCTCGCTGTGCCTATTTTCTTGTGTTTTATTTTTCCACCCTGGTGTGGTCGGAGCACATTTCACCGTCATGTCGGACTCGGAGGAGGACAGCCAGGACAGGCAGCTGAAAATTGTAGTTATTGGAGACGGTGCGTGTGGGAAGGTGAGACCATCACAGGAACACTCATGACATGCTCACACACTCAACCTTTTAGAGGAAAAAAAAGACACAGCGGTTCGTCTTGAACGTACTGGGGTCGCTTTAGTGTTGCACGTCGTGATAAATCAGTATTGTGCAGTTTACGCTGCTCATCCAAGCCCTGCACCGTCTCCCCGTCACCATGGAGACCGACGCTAATATGCGTAGCTAAACCAACCAGCAGCTAACACCATCAATGCTAATAGAGAAAGACCACATAATGCGATATAAGTAGCACTATAATAGTCATGTAGGATTAACTAAAGCCAAGCTCTTTGACACTGATACCTTCTGTACTCGATATCATACCTCACAGATGTTGCTTAGTGAAAACATTAGGACAATTCTGAAGGATCGATAGTAATAACATGTATTAGCAGTTGGAGTTTTCTATTTAAGCTACTTGTTGCGACATCTACGATACAATTCTTACTTTCAGTTCCCCCTATTGCAATAGCTGGAAAGCTCTGGTTTTGAATTTTGGTTCAGATTAAGATAAGCACCATACATACAGTTGTGCCTAAAAGTTTACACCCCCTCCAGCAGAATTTTCTGTTTTTTGGCCCTTTCTCAGAAAATATGAATGATAACACAAAATCCTTTCTGTCACTCATGGTTAGAGGTTGGGTGAAGACATTTCTTTACAAACAACTGTGTTTACTCTTTTTAAATTATAATGACAGCAGAAACTTCAAAAATGACCCTGTTCATTTTTTATACACACACTGATTATAAGCAAATAGATCACAGGTGAGGATGGTTACCTTTAGTAGACATTCAAACACATTTGTGTTAACTTTTGTGCATTTATCAGTCCAAAACCACCAGAGTTGTGTAAACTTCTTAACATGGTCATTTTTTAAGTTTTTGTCATCGTTATGATTTAAAAAGAGTAAACTATTTTTTTTCAATAAATGTCTTTACTCAGCCTCTAACCATGAGGGATGGAAAGGATTTGGTGTTATCATTCATATTTTCTGAGAAAAGGCAGAAAAATCAGAAATTCTGCTGGGGGGTGTAAACTTTTGGGCACAACTGTATACATAAATAACGACTCGGATGCTTCTTTTTGTTTTAATCATTCCAGAGCATATTTGTATTATTAGAATCACAATCAGAAATACTCTATTAATCACAGGAAGTAATTCAGTTTAAGCTCTTAATTCAATGGGACAGAGTTAATCAAATAAGCAATTGTAGAAACAATAAATACAAAATAAGCAATAAGTACCAAAGGCAAAGTGATCTTTACATACACATTATGATAGTTGCAGGATGAACTGTGAAATAGGTATTGCACACTGAATAGATGTGAGGATATTGCACAGTGTTTTAACAGATTAACAAACAGATTGCTCCATCTACAGATAGATAAATATTGTAGATAAATTGATAATTATGTTCAGGTAAAGATAATAATAATAAAAAGATATATGGATGTCTATTACACAGAAAAAAGTATAATACTGTAATAAATCTTAACAACAAGAGAGCATATACTCAAAAGGTTTGGCATGAGATGACATGCTATATGCCTGTATTCCTGTGTTCTAAAGTAACTGAGCCCATTGACCAATTTTGTGATAAAGTATCATGTTTCTTGGTGTGCCAGTCAAATTGTATTATCACATCAGATAAGATTTATTCCTGGAACGGTTTAACTTACCAGATTGTCAAAGAAATTTTTAAAATTTAGCTGGCCAGCAAACCAAAGTCATGAAGCCCTGAAGTAAAACATGCTTTTAGAATTTATCAAGCAAATTATAATGTAATTGCACCTTTTTATACAACACGTTTTCTAATCAATTTTAGCACCTAAATGGTGTAAATGAAATGCAATTTGTAAACAGTTTAGAACTGGTAGTAAATTTTCTGTAAGTTTACCATGCAGTGTTGCTTAGCTGGGCTCTTTCAGCTGGTTGTTTTTCATCACTGCACACCCTCTTTTCTCCTGGGCAAGGACCCCTGTATGCATTTGGCTCCAGTCCCATTTTAGAAAATAATGTCTGAGCAGCCCATTTAAGAAATTTTTATGTTTGTTGTTTCACAGCAAAATTAAATTGAAATGACAATCTGTGCAGTTATTACTGTGCAATAATTTTCTTTTGTTCAGTGTATTGCCTCTTTCTTTGTTAAATCCACTTCGTGTTTTGTAAAGCTGATAACTGGTTCAAAGATGTTTAACTTTCATCTATAAAGAATTTTTTTTTCTTAGACTGTACATTCATGTGCAACAAAGAAAGGAGACTGGTATAACAATTCAGGATACTCTTCTTCACTGCATCTTCAGTTCCCAAATGTGTGAATGTGACTTCAAATTAGAGATATCAAATACACATCTTCTCCCAAACTAATACCTTCTTCCTTTGGGAGAAAGGAAATGAATGTAGCATTAATGGCGACCCAATGAGAAAAATGAATGTTCCCATTCTGGAAAGTTGACATTTTCTTTTTGGGGAGGGGGAATTAGAGAACACACACAACTCAGTTCCCTGTTGATATGCTACATTAATAACCCTCCCCGCACTGCTGCCAGGTGTCAGCTTGTCACTGTCTGAATGACTTACCTGCTTGTCTGTTTTGGGCAGAAAACAGGAGCCCGGCCCCCCATTTTGAGCGGGCACCACTGACTGACATCTTGAATGCCGTTTCCCCCCTTATTAATGTCAATTTGCTCAGCAAATTGCAATCGGATCAGTTTTTCTTGGACAGCATTTCAGGCGGTATTTTTGCTTGTGGTTAGTTGTCCATTCAGAAATATAGGGAGATGTGGGAAGGCTTGTCCACCTGAGCACGGTTTTTAAAAAATATGGAGTCTCACATTCTGCCAGGCTCTTAAGGTGCTAGAGCTGACTTACACACAGGTCTATTTTTCAGCCTGAGTTATAAAACTCTTTTTTTTCCTGAGTATTTGCTGTACTCTCACCCACAGGCTAAAAAGGAGCTTTAGATGTGTTAGATCCTGAACATTTTTAGACACTACCGCATCCTAGCAATGTCATTTATATTCATAACTCCTCATCAGAGTGACATTTGTAATTGTCTTTATTGTTTATGTTCAATAAAGAAATCCCTGCATCTCTCATATGTGTTGCATCACACGGATATAGTCAGCTTGTTGTTTTTTTTCACTCTCAAAGTTTCTTGTTTCAGTAGAACTTCCCCCATTTCCCGGCATTGGTATCATTGGTGACCCATTGCTGTTCTCTGTTGGAGTGTCAGGATTACGCCAGCTTTTACATTCGCTGGTTAGTTCCAATTGTACGTTGGAAAAAAGGTCTACGTTTAGGGAGGAAAGCCAAGCTACTGGAATGCCAAGACAAATGGCCGACTGGGCCAGCGCTCGCATGTGGAATACATTTTTGCTGTCGGAGCTTGTTATTCCTGTGTTGTCAGTGATTGTTTGGGCTACTTAAATGGCCGATTTTCTCCTTGTTGCGTCAGTCACCTCTAGTAATTTTGCAGTCACTCCTGAGACTGTGACACACTCAGCAGGCTGAAATTAGAAAAGGCTGTAGGTGAGTGAACTGTTATAAGAGTTAGATGGATAAAACTTCACTCTGCTATTTGCTGGAAAACAAGAAAGCCATTTGAAAATGTCAGGGTTACACATTAAACTAAAAAAAGTGTATACAACAACCAACCTAAGAGGAACATGGTGTGGTTTACAATGAAGGTTGAATCCACCACGAAACATTTGGAAAGTTTGAAAATGTTATGAATGTCTTTACATTCGGACTTCCCTGAAATAATATAAGATTGTATGTTAAAATCCTGCGGTTATGAATGGAGGTGGATAAGTGGTTTGACTAAAGTGAAAGCTTAGTCAAATGAAAAAAAGGAATAGAGTTTTAAATCCTTTTATCCACGGAGATTGTCAAGTACAACATTTAAATGCATTTGCTGCCACATGAACACTCAGGGAATCCCACAGCTTCGTGTCTCTGTTGTGTTTATGTAAGCACACTGCTCTAAAGATAGCTAATAGACATTCAGCACTTTGTTTTCCCCTCCTATCCTCATCCATCAAAATGAATTAAACTTGGCACGTCAAGTCTGCTCTATGGATTCCCATGGATTTCAGGAGAGCCCTAACATGCTGTTCTTTTTCCTCCTGAAACACGACGGTGACAGTGATGGAGGTTTGATAATTTGTGGCAATTATTGGGTCTGCAGTCTGGAGACATGACACATACTGCGACACCTGTTTTTGTAATTTGCGTTGATTTTTGCTGTCAGAGTTGTGGTGGAGCCGTGAGACAGAAGAGGAGGAGACAGACAATTACATCAGCAGACTGTCCAGTCAATCAGGACATTTCCAAGGATCCTGAAATGGATTTGTAATGATGAGATTAATGTTTGACAGCATAAATCTCCACGCTGAATTCTCTAGTGGAAAACACACAGTGAGGAATTATAAAATGATGAACTGTACCTTTGAGTTTACAGAAATTTTAGAAAAAAATGCATACATTATGAATAAGATTTTTTGGCACCACTTTTATGTTAAATACATTTCTTTTTGTTACTCCTGCTCACAACTGAAATTTAAACTTTAAGCAAGTTTTTTAATGTGACAGCTATTTTATGTGGAAGGATTAGCTTTTACCCAGAAAATGCTTTTAATTCGACATCATATTTGTGAAATGCAATTGCAAAATTAAATGTGTTTTACAGAAATAAATATGCCCAGAATCTAAGTTTCTCCTCTAAGAGAAATAATCTCTTAAAAAAACATAAATCTGCTTTGAATTTCATATTTTTGTCCCATTAGGGGCAGCAACTGTTCTGGCTCTCATTCTGCACATCTCTCCTTTTGTGTCTCTGTTTCAGACATCACTCGCCACTCGCTTTGCACAGGAGGCCTTTGGGAAGCAGTACAAACAAACCATCGGCCTGGATTTCTTTCTGAAGAGAATAAGCCTTCCAGGTGAGACACCTTCATAATCTTGTGGGAGTGCTCGCTTGTTTGGAGACTCAGCAATGATACGCCTGTTGCTCAAGAAAGTAATAGCAGACTGCAGACTTGTTGAACCGAATATTTCAGATATATTTAGACATTTGAAGTTATCGTTCTAACATTTTTTTCTTTCATATTTTAAATTCCAAGGTTGCTTACTCAGTTCAGTTATTTCCTTCTGCTACCCTTTGCAGGCAAAGTTTGTTCTTCAGGTTAACTTTGGAGCTGAAAGTCTCTTTTCTGGTTGCTCCTTATTGTGGATTGTCTGCCACTTCTCAGGCTTATTCACTCTGAAAGCTCTTCTCTCCTGAGCAAACAACTCACTTTTTTTTTGGACTCCACAAGGCCAATGGACAGCTTATGTCCAAATGGGCGAGCCCTGCTCATAATTCTGTGGGCACAGTAAAGAGTAAATACATTAACGTTTTATATCCATATCACTGATCCCCAAGATCAACCGATCTTTGTCCTGTACTACATAAAACATCCATGTTCTTATTTGTTCATGCCAAACCTGGAGAAGTAAAGCACACTCTGTCCAACCTTAGATCTATAAAATATATGTTTATTGACTAATGCTTTATTTAGAAGAAAGCAATCCTTTTGACTTCCTATATGTGAAATGGGGATTTCAGCTTTTTAAATGGCATTTCAAAAACCCTGCCAAGGCCTAAGCTCCAGAAATCTGCAAAGTGCCTCCATTCTTTCATTACTAATAAAACAACATTAAGCAAGGGCAAATTAAGTGCTAAAAGTAAAAGTTATGCCGGTTTGTAAGTTGGCCGTAGGATTGTGTTTTGATTTTGTGTCAGTTTCAGCTTATGAGACTTAGGAGAACTAAACCCCCAAAAATGTTGTGGTGGATGAGAAGAGCCAACCAAAAGCACAGGCTGCTCTTAGCTGCTTAATGCAAACTTGAACAAATGCTTTCAATTGTTTGACCTCTCTTTCCAGTAAGCTTCTCCCCTGAAACCATCACTGATCTTTTCTGTTAAATGTAGCTTTTGTCTTAATGCAGTGGTCATGCATCTGTATCACTAGGCAGCAACAACATAGGGTCCAACACTGAACTTGTTAAATGGACCATTTTTGGGGGAATTGGGTGTTGATGAGCTGATGAAGAGGAAGGTGGCTCTGCTAGGTGGGTGGTCCTAAACCGGGACCCCCACCCTGCCTTGTATTGGAGAGGTTGTGGCTCTACAGGTCTCAGTGGGGCTGTTAGGGTCTTTTGCAGCAGTGGTGTGAGTAGCCTATAGCCTATGTTGGCCCCCTCTCACCATGAAGGCCCAGCTTGTCAAAGTTAATGTACATTTTCCAACGCAGGGAGGTGAGACGAGGCCGACTGGCACACAACAGCCTCCTCTGTGTGTTTTTTTTATAACAATACCTACTCCAGATGTCTCTGCCAAACCAGTGAGATACAGGCACTGAATAGCACTGACTATAAAGTAAGTTTCCACGATGAGTTGTGTTCAATATAAACCAATTTAAACCTCGAAAACCAAAGTGCTTGAAGCTCAGTTTCTTGCGACCAGTGCACTATCAGTCCTGTTGAGTGAATCTTTAAAACACAAATAAAGCTTGTGTCCAGAGCTGGTGGATGGGTGGGGATGGCTCTTTATAACACCAAGGAGTCATTATTCACTGCACTCCTCAATGTAGCTTTACATTGACACTGTATAGTCTAGATGTAGTGACTGTGAACCTCAGCATTTCCTTCCTCTGTGTTAAAAAGGGGACTTATGAAGGGGTTTGGTTGTCCAGCCGTGTCCACAGTGTGCGCACTGCTCCCCATCCCGCTCCAGTCCAGAGCAGGGCCCTCATCACACCAACATAAACTCCTCGCTGTCTGGTCCTCCCTCCTCCTTTTCTTCAACCACCCCTTTCATTTTCCAGAGGAAGAAAATATGCATTTGGAATTTGTTTTTGTGCCCTTCTTCCTCCCTCAACCTCATTTACTCCTTTTTTCTGCTGCTCGATAAATGAAGACAAGAGTTTTCCACTTATTTTGTGTTTAATTATTGCTATTTCCTTAACAGCACATAATTATTCTCGCTACCTTAACTTGGCGGTATAATGCAACATAGAAACAGCTCTTCTAAGGCTAATAAGATGTTATTTTTTTTATACTGCAGGCGTATTGAAGTATGTTTAAATTAGAGGGTTAGCGCACCTATTCATCTCCTATGATCTCTTGGCTGGACATTCTTGGATGTGAGGTGTGGGTGACCTGCCAGGCAAGAGCGCTAAGCATGAACGATAAATTGCTGATTTACTGTTTCCATTATGTACATCAACAACATTGACTTTTATTATAGAAATCACTTTACCAAAAATACAGGCTCCAGTTACAGCTGACTAGTTACTTTTTTAGGGTTATTAGCTTTGTTCAAACAATGGAAAACCACAAATTACAGCTATTTATTTCAGTTTTATTGACAGGGAACATAGCATTTTTAAGAATCGAATATAAACCCACTGTCCACTGTCCCCCTTCAAAATTTAATTTATATGATTTCTACATAATTTGTGTGATAAAAATGCTGCTTTGTTTAATATTAAAACAATTCCTGCCTCTCTTCTTTCTTGCAGGCAACATGAATGTGACCCTTCAGGTGTGGGACATTGGGGGACAAACATTAGGAGGGAAAATGCTGGATAAATATGTATATGGTGCACATGTAAGTTCACACACGCACACACATGCACAATTTAACACAGGTTCTCCTGTTTCTATATGCATCTTTTTCTGCTTCCTACTCTGCTATTGAAGCAAGAAGGAAAATTGTCTGTGACTCAAAGGGCCTAAAAATGTCGGGAGCCGTGGATAAAATGCAAACTAAAAATGGTTCAATACAGCTTTTCTTTTTAAGAATAATCTTTGAGATAGTATAGATCTTCTAAAATCTTAAAATGTCTTATTTAATGTGGAGTGTGTGTCCAAAACACCTATTTCTATGTAAAACAAAGGTGTTGTACCAATGCAAAAACCACTTCATTGTAACTAGAAGAAGCAAAGAGCATCTGTAAATTAACACCCTGGTTCAGATTGATGATAAGGCAGGACTTTTTAATACTCCAATCATCATTAATTTATATACAAAATAAAGGAACAGTTCACACATCTATATCTTATCCTTATAATCTATGTTTTCTGGTATTGTTTTCTAGCTTGGGCCTGACTGTGATGTGAGGCTCAATGTAATCAGAAGAAAGCAATGTTGCCAGGTGTTGTGTTATATTACGAAACCAACAATTATGTACAGAGAGTATGAGGGGATTATTCTCAGATGGTTTCCTTATTGAATGGCTCTCCTGCTCAAAATGACTGCCTACTTTTTACCCTATTGTTTCCATCAGCTTTGAATTTTCAGAGAAAGCTTTGAAAGCCCAAAAGAAAGTGTTTTGGTGTCTTTGGTGAGGTTTGTTTAACAGCCTGAGGAGCTTCTTGCAGGGGCTTCTTCTCCCTCCCTCTAAAGCCAAATCATAAAAGAAATGATACTTAGTTAGGCAGCAAGACAAAATAACTTAATGACTTGGATCTATTTGAAGTTAGAAGTGAAATAATTAAACTGAATCAATTGATTTTACAGAACTCAACTGATTTATGAAGGAGTATAGAGGAAAAAGGGTTAATAAATCTATTAAATCTTGCGCAATGCTTACCCACAGACAAAAACTCAGCCATTTGTAACTAAGGTAATGACTGAGACTTTTGAAAATGCTATAGTTTGAGTCTCTCTGTTTTTATTTGTACGTCTGGCAGTGACATCAGTGCTTACAGTGTTATTTTAGGTGAGAGTTATCTGTCACTCTCAGAATGTCTCTTGTTTGAAGAGATTTACTTGCTTGCTCTGTCTAGTCTTTGCCTCATACTGCATTACAGACAGGGCGCTGTAAGCACACTTTTGTCACTTTCTGCTTCCTTTCTATACTGTACCTGGCTCTAGAAATAAAGAGAAGGGCAAGTTTTCAGGGCAAGCTCTGCACCATGATGTTGTGAACTGTAAGCCCTTCATGTCTGCAACACTTCCTCTACTGTCCCTTTCCTTCACCAGCAATATGTCGTACATCAATGCCAAATTACGACACTTTGCTTAGGGAGTTTCTCGACAGTGTTTCATGGAACTTTCACACCTATTGTTCAGTGCTGTGTGTCCTGTAATCAATCATGGCTGATGGAAAAGACTGGCAGTAATTGTCAGAGGCCTGAGCTGTCGTCACTAACCCCCCATGTTGTGACAGTGCATGTCTGCTGAACAAAAAGCAACAGACACCTTGACCATCATGTTGCATCATGCAGTCACAGCCGAGACATATTGTGCAGCTCTCTTTAATTTCCAGCAGAAGTGATCACAGACAGCTGAAGTATAATTGTCTATATCTTGAATCATGCCATCAGCTTTTGTATCTGTGTTTACTTTTATTAACCTTTGTGTTCGAGTAAATCAGCCCAAGTGTTTGCTTAGACATGGCATTGATTTCGCTACACAGGTGTTTCAATCATGGATTGAGGATCACACAGGAAGCAGGAAAATACTTTGATTCAGACAGCTTTCATTCATTACCCCAGATACCTTGGATAACTTGAAGGTTTTCTGCATTGGACTCTGGGGTGTGTTTCCATAACTAAAACTGATGATGGACATATTGAATCTGAAAACAGGTCTGTGCATATTCAGAGTATCTCCCAGATCTAAAGCTTTCTGAGCTTACTTCTGTGTCCCCTTTTATGTGAGTCTGTCCCCTCCTCTAAGAAGAGGAGCACTGCCACCTACTGTTCCCTTGGTCCCTTAAAAGTCCTCATGTTGACATGAATGCACATGAAACTGGAGCTCTGTACCCACATCAAGTCTAATGCTGTGCTGCTTGGATTAAAGTCTTAGCACTTTGTTGTTCTTTCACGTTTTTTTTTCCATTGCAGGGGGTTCTCCTGGTTTACGACATCACAAACTACCAGAGCTTTGAGAATCTTGAAGATTGGTTCAGCATGGTAAAGAAGGCCAATGAGGAGTCTGACATCCAGCCTGTCATCTCTCTGATAGGAAATAAAAGTAAGGTTTACACACTAATATACATTCCTTTGTTTTTGGGTAAGGGAAAAGTAGGCAGTATGCGTTTGCTGCTCAGTAAGCTGCAAACTGAATTAGATCATGTTTTTTTTCTTATAGTCTGCCCTTAAATATTTTTCATTTAGCGTGTCTGTGTTTGTGTGTGAAGGAGTGAATATTTGATGTTAGCAGACATGTTTGTTAAAGCACCAGATAACTGATTGGTGTGATAAGCCGCTTGATAAGAGAGTGAGGTTTCGGAGCGATGGGAATGCTGATGTTTGTGAACTCTGGGGAGTGACTGACGATGATTTAAGATCCACCAGCAAACAGACCTAAGGCATAGCTTATCAGTGCCTCCCCAGCCCAACCTTTTGCTTCTGTACCAGGTTGTTGGTTAAGGAGCAGAACTGGACGTTAACCAGACGGCTTCCCTCCTATCAGCCTGCGTCCATCCACCCATCTCCAAAATAAAGAGTAATAATGAAGACTCTTTTTAAACATCCCCCCTGACAGATGTGCCGCCGTGTTATTGTAAAGTGGGGCGTCAGTGTGTGTGTGTGCGTGTGTAATGGTGACTGTCCACCTTCCTGAGCAATGATGAACGGTCAGCAGAGTGGTGCCTGTACACAGGAAGCTCTCGCTAATGTTACTCAACAGGGGCCACAGGTCACATTCTAATTCGCCTGTCTTGAGCAGATTCTCTTGTCTTTGCATCAGTTGCATCACTTAATGCCTCAGCTTTAGCAGTGGGCGCCTCTGTATTTAGGCTAGGTTTTAGGCTTGTGGATGAGTGTGCGTACTGTAATATTTAAGTCGTGTTCATCCTGCTGTCAGACTCCTCACCCCCACACTCACAGAGTCTTTTTGCTCCTAATAGCTCTATTGCTGAGAATGGACCATGTCTGTTTTTTCTGTTCCTGCACTCTGAAAAAAGAAAAACAAAGTCCCACGCAGATTACCCCACAAGGAGCAATTAATTACCTTGGAAGACTTAATCAATCCAGGAACCCTTCCATGGGCTTTTTTCCAGGAATCTGATGAGAGTTGGTTTGGTAAACTATTTGTAAATCTGCACACCTAAGATCTGATTGCCTTTTTTTGGTCTCCAAAACCAGCTTTTAATCCTTTTCTGTATTGTAGATATGTTGTAGCATTTATTGTTTTCATAAATGAAAATCTGTTTTGAGAGCCAAGGGAGTAGATTTCTTTTTAATGGTTCCCATGATGTGGGACCAAGTATGACAAGATGTTTGTGACAACCGGAATAGAAGTACAGACATAACAAGGGGCTTACAAAAATACAGCAGATTTATGTCTCTGTAAGGACCCATCTGAGGGGAGATTGTGGTGTTTCACCCAACAGAGGTTTGAAGTGTTTCCACTTAGGCTGAATGCTGCCTGTGAATGAGAGCTATATTTGTTTTTGGCCATAGAGTGTAACTTTACGTTGGAGTAGTCGTGCCACTTGTCAAGATAAAAGTTTCATTTTTTATCAGCTGATAGAAGTGTATAACGTTGTATCTGTGTGTCCACTCTTCGCATTACATATGCTACAGTTTACTCAGTCATCTTTGCCTCGTGCACCAACAGTAATTGAGCCTATTGAGCTGACTCGTTCATTAATGATGCTGTTCCCTCCTCTCGCTGCCCTGGCCTGACTGCCCTCCTGTGCCATGTCACAGCTGGGGGAACAACCTTACCTTTCTTTGGCTTAACGTGGCCAGTTAGCGTTAAGTGTGCTTGTTAAGCACCAGTATGCTGCCCCCCTGTGCCCTCTTTGTGCTGCCCAGAACTGTGTTTTAAACAATGGCACCACTTGTAACAAGAAAAGAAGCCAATTAAATGTTTTATTAAGGGCACACGCAGGCGCTTACAATTGTTAATGCACACACACAGGCACTCAAAGGGAAACATGCAGCGAGGCGAGGCGACACGCTGAAGTTTCAGGGAACACATGGGTAATGGAAGAATGCTAAGCTCTTAGTCTGTCCAAACATACTATACTGTTTATTACAGCGCAGGCCAGTGTTACACCATATGCTTTACAGGAACCTCTCAGGAGAAATGTTAGCTTGTTGTACAGTGATCTACCCTTTGTTCAAGTGCTTCAATTTTAAGAGACAAGTGCTCCATGTTTTGATTGGACTTCAAATGATTAATTCTGTTACTCTGTACTTCACAAATGTTTTACAGATGTTAGCCTTTCAGGTTAAAGATTTACTAAACTCACGTCTTTAAAAAAATTGCAAAATATTAGCATTTAGTATGAATATTTCTGCATGTCTCAACTTGTTACTGTGTTATCATAACTAAAACTTGTTCTTGTTCCAAATCAGAAAGCATATTTCTTTGTAGATGTTAAGCCTGTGCCGTTTATCAAGCCAATTGTTTTTATTAAGTGGAGATCGCAGGACCCCTGCTCGCTCCCCACCCATCACCCGTCCCATCGCTAGCACTCTCTCCCTCAGGAACTCTAGAGCATCCATCACAGGGTTGTACAGCCCTTATTTGGGTGACTTAAATGGGTTCAGTTCTCTTAACCCCTCCTCATCACTCATGGCTTTTTGCTCAGAGGTTCTAACACTGTTCACTGCTGATCCACTCAGGCCTGCCATGGGAAATGTTCTTCCTCAGGGAGATAAAGTCCCCGCATGAAAAGACCTAGTTTGCTAAGTTACATTTTCTATCTCTTCTATTTCTTTTTCCGCTGTCTTCTCTCAGTCTTTATCTTGAACCATCTCTCAGACACTCCTGCACATTCATTTTCATCCTTGTGCAAACATCAGCTCTTTCAGTCACACACTTAGACATACTCTTAACGCTTATCTCTCACATGTGTAGACCAATACTCCTGCTGTTGCTGCCTTTACTTACAGTAATGCCTTTTCATTGGCTCTGTGTCTCTGTTGTGTGAAACAACATGCGTGTGTTTGCTCTCTGCACGCCACGGCAGATCTCACCACATACCATTACCCGTCGCACTTCTCTCTCCACGGTTTTCCATCCAGCCATGTGAAAGATGAAGCGAAACATGGATCTCCCCTAACTCTCGATTCTCATGAAGCATGTCCTTGCCACCAACATTGTTGGTCTTGAGTTGTTTGGCCTCTTGGCAACCCCCCCTTCCCAACTCTCTCACCCCATCACCTCCCTGCCCCTGTAAAGCTGCCACAGTTCCTGTCTGTTCGCTGCAGGCCTGCACATTTCTTAATAGAGAGATGCTCAGAAGTCCAGGAGTGCAGAGGAGCTCAATGAGCTTCTGTTTTTGGTTTAGCTCAAAAATGTTTTTCCTGGCTCAACCCACTCGTACTTAGGTCCTCTTACAACAAACTAAAAGGTCCTAATTGCCCCCAAGGGAAAGGTTAGCCACAATAGACATGTGGTGGGACAAAAGCCCAGTACTCTTACCCAGCACCCTCACCCCTCCCTAGATAGAGGGGATGAACACGTCAGCAGTGTCTGTTTTGCACTGTGGGCAGCTCGACCACAGGTTAGACACTGTTAAACGTTATATATACAGTATATAGACGCAGTAAGGCAGGGTGTATGGTCGGCTAAAAATCTGGAATGTTTACAGTTTACAGCAAATCCAGTGTTTCCTGTTTCTCTTCACGTTTTATTAAAGGTAAAGGGTCAGAAAAGAGGAGTGGATCAAATTATCTCAGTAACCACACAGACTATAGCCTGCTGTCTTTAGTAAATCTGGAAAAGATTGGAAATAAAGATTCAGGTTACAGCAAGAATACTGAGGAAGACTGAAGAATACCAGCTGCATTGACTGCGGCTGATAAGTGTAAAATCACAGCTGCAGACGCTGGGACATGTCCTGCAGTGATTCAGTCAAAGTTGTTGAAGCCTCCTCATGTTGCTGATAGACTGTTTTTCCTACTCAGCATTGAGTTTATACAGCACAAGATTCCTATTTGTTGTTTTGCTCTGAGACTTAATTGTAACAACTGTTTGACCTAGCTCTCATCTCTCATGACTCTCATGCCTGTCGAAACATGGAAAGTCCTCATTCATTTTAGCCATCCATAAAGCAAATATTGTTGCACATGCAGAAGATGATCAGTCTTTGCATACCTTCTTGTGTGGTAAGTCATGGGCCATTTGAGTTGCACAGCAAAGCTTAGCCACCTGACCTGAGTGCAGCCTGGAGCCCTCATCATGCTCAGGCTGTACTTTATTTCTCCGCTGCTCCACAACATTGATATGGAGGAATTCCTGGACGAGGTCTTGCTGACACAGTGCTGGGTAAATAACTGATTGATCTTTACCCACAGGCATATATTTAAAATACGTGTCAACTACAGTTTTCCCCTTCTTTTTTATACCTTAAATCTACTTTTCTGTTCTGTAGAACAGAATTTGCACCATGTTTTTAAATTTTTAGTTGGCTGTTATTTGCTGCGGCATTTGTGAACTTTTTTGCACCAGTTTATGACTGTGAGCTGAAACTGAATTTATACATGTAGGCCATTTTAAGGCATCATTGCCCATGCAGAGACTGTATAATTATGAATAGTCTTGTAGGGATGGGAAGCATACAATATGAAGGCTCCCCTGTGGTTGGTATAATTATTATAGCTCATAGTTACACTGCCGGCTCACAGAGGCATGTATTACCTCTCGCCCATAAAAGACCACTTAGTTTAACAGCAACAGGAGAGCTGGGAGGACATGGCCAGTGAAACCCCGGGCAGCGTCTTGTGCGGTCGGCTCAGAACTGGGTCTTTTGTTCACTTTTCATGAGTCCTGGGAGCCCGTTAACGCAGCCTGCGAGGCCCTTTGGCCCCATGTTTTACTGTAGCAGTGACAGCCGGGCTCTCCAGCTCTCTCCCTGTCTGCAGAGCTACTGCTGGACACATTCTCTGACCTGGGAGGAACACCACATTGTTTTACTGGCCGCTACGGAGTATCTGATTAGGTTTTAAAGTGTGAGAGTAAATGTGTGGCTGTGTGAGCGCACACGGTTTCACGAAGAACGATCAAATGACAAGATGAGCTGTGATCAATGAGCTGTCGACAGAACACTTCTGACCTAGTGGAAAGCGAGTCCCCTGACGGTCCCGGCCCGCTTCAGGCCACCGGGGCAGGGGCCCAGAGCACAAAGAGTGCTCTGTCTCTGTCAGAATCCCCCCGAAGACTCCTGCAGCGGCCCCGCTCACCTCTACAACACCAGGCTACAAACAGCACTTCATCTGTCCTACTCACGCTGAAAAGTCATGATAATATTATCAACTTAGCTTCAAGCTTTACTGTACTGAACATTTTAGGATTTTCCACTAGAAGCAATTTCGTGCAATTTTGGTTTCACAAGTTGGATTCATTATTTTAATCTGGTTACAAACTGCTCATAAGTTATGAAACTGTACCAAAGCAAAGTGAGCAACGTTAAGTCACAACCAAACATAGTATCTAAATAATTGTTTATTTCAGTCATTTTGCATTAAATTAGGAGGTTTAGGGTTTTCTGTAAATTATTGCCTTTGGTACACAACATTGTTAAAGTCACAAAATGTGCATGAGCGGTGTTTGCACTAGTGGATTTCTGGAGAAAAGTTGATATGTTTTGCGACACCACTGTTTGATATCTTGTTTTAGGTTGTGAAAATGGAGCCAGGAATCAACCTGTATTTTTTTTTCCAAATGAGAAAAGTATATGTCATTTATTCTAGCTTTTTCTATCCATATTCTAATACAGGTCCTTCATATTTCAAAACTCTCAGCTTTTATGAGCCTGCTATAAGTCGTGTAAACCAGTTGGGCTCAGTCAGTTAAATGCTTCACATAAATTCCTCCAGTCATTTTGTTTTATTGGGCACTTGTGCTATGAAAGTTAGATTAATGTCCAGTCCAATCAGACATCACACGGAATGATTGATTATTACTTTTACTGCCTTCTTGAGCTTGTAAATGTTTCACTGTGATATTCCTGAGCATTTTTGGGTAAATAAAATGTCTCTTGCAATTATTTTACCTGGTGATTATTCTGGCTCTGTCCCTTCCTGCAGTTTATACATTAACAATTTAAAAGGTAAGTGTGGGCAGTGAGCTATTATAATCATTAACTATTATTTCAGTGACATTTATCAAACACAAGGTGGGGTGTGGTTAAGAAATCTTACTGAACGGACTGAGAAGTACATCAAGCAGTTTTTGACTGAATGTTACGTAAGGGATTTGGATGATTGCCTTTAGAACGATAGGAATAAGTTATGCTAAGGAACCTGTGTTTTCTTAAAGGTCTTAAAATTGTTCAGCATATCTTGGTAAATGGTGACTGTTTCATTTTGGAAAGTGTTATCAGATTCAGAATCCTTTTATTGTCATTGCACAGTGTACAACAAAATTAAGCAGCATCCGTGAGTCACTCAATAGTAGAATATAAAGATATATTTCAAGACATTAGAAAAATAACTATTAAAAGAAACACATCATTCATATAAAAGACAATATTCATGCTTTGAGTTACATCAATTTGGTCAAATGATGGCAGAACTGAGGAAATCAGTACGTTTAACTTAAGTATAGAATTAACAAAAGTCTCACGGACAGCTTTATCTACCCAAGCAGAAAAATTACAGCTCCTTTACCAATTTTTGACTGAGCAGTCGAGCTTAGCACTAATGCCTTACACAAAAAAGTAATCAGAGTATAAAGCTCCTGTGATGTTTTTCAACTCAGCAGTGCATAGTGAACAGTTTTCTCCAAAAGTTGTAAGTAATTCCATTAGAAATTGGATGTGATTTGATTGTTCTTGCCCTTACTATGCAGTCTCAGTCAGTTTTGGTCGTCATTGAGGGGAAACCGAGGCAAACCCTCTTAAAAGGGTCTTAAAGGAACAGTGTGAGGTAATGTTAGAAGTGATAGGTTCTCCCCTGGGATTGATTAGCTCCAACTCTGTAACTCTCTCTTAATGTGATATGACCCCTCGGAGCCCCAAGTTTCTGACTACACACACACACACACACACACGCCCCACCGTTACTACCTCATACAGACACACACACAGTTCACACATCACACTCTCAGCCTCCTTTCTCCCCACCCACTGCTGTTTAGTTTAAAACCAGGCTGCCGGCAATTAAATGTGTTATGTCAAGCTTATTCTCTGGCTGTTGCTCGCAGGGTAAACTGTTCCAATTGGTCCCCAGCAGCCGACCATAGAGTTGTAAGTAGGTGTCTCTGTTATCGCAGCATGGTTTTAAAAAGACCACTGAGAATCACACAGTGAAGTGTAGGGTTTCAGGCCAGTAAGTCAGCATCAGGTTGTTACTTTATTGTTTGGCTGTGGCAGCACGTGATGGTGAACTCCTAAGGAAGAAATTCACCCTTGAATTCTCACATTGTCTACATTTGGCCTGTTGCGGTGTCCAGGAGGGAAACTATCCAGAGATGTATTAATCATAATCCTGCAGTGGATCTATCCCAGATAGATTTGTCAAAACAAGACTCAACCTCTGAACTAAGTCAGAAATTTTTCAATGGCATTCAAGCTTCCCAGCTCTTTCTGTTTTAGCATCATCACGTCTGCCAGTGAGAGGATTCTTTCTATGAGGAAGACAAGCAAAGGAAGAGCATCAATATCGCCCCCTCATTTTAGTTAACCCATTAACGCAATGAGTCCCTGCGACAGTAAACCATTTCTTTATGGTAAAAGCTCACTCTATCGCTCAGATATTAATCTCTGTTGTCTTGTGATTCACCAAAATGAAAGGCAGACCTTTTAAATAAACACTGACGGTGACCAGAGCGTGGCAGGGCCATCGCTCTTGACGAGTGATGATCCCTTCCACTATCTCTATGTGCAACGAGGCCTAAACAGTTTATTTTGTGTTTGCAGTCACTTCCTTGGGGTTGTTAAGCTGATGTACAGTTTGACAGAAATGGAGGGAAACCAGATCATCAGAGGAAGATTGTTTTGACCTGATAAGTAAAAATGAGTACATTAAGGAGAAAAATGGAGCAAAACAGTAAAACTATGGGATTAGTGTTAGATTTGGTTTACACAGCCTCATGACACATGCTACAAAAATCCTGTGTGAGATTGTTGACTCATCATTCATATTATTTTGTGTTCCTAGTCACAAATCTTGAAGTTTTGTTGTGATTTCTCAACAAAATCCCCTCGTTAGATATTCTGGCTAGGGATGGGTACTCCGGACATGAGCCAGGAGTAGAGCTGGGTTTTAATTTGTGCATAATTAAGAAAAAATGATACGTAGTTATAATTTACTATGTTGCGATGTTACAGTAGTATTAGTTGAAAGCTGTTTATATTTGTTTAAGTTTATACAGTAGGGAATAAATATGCTGAATTGAAATAAATTGAAATATTTTGAAATTTTTTATTTAAAAGTTTAATATTTGTTACCACATAAACCCACAAAAGTAACAAAAATTGGTACCGTTGAGTACCAATACCGATTCCTAGGTACCGGTAACAGTACCGTATCGGTTCAAATGTGAAAGGAACCCATCCCTTCTGGCTTAGCCATATTATATGATCTGGAAGTGACCACACTGAACATTGAATTATAGATCATTTTTCTGACCATGTTTATGTTTTTTTCCTGAAACTGTTTTTGTCTTCATTGCAATGTTTAACCATTTAACATCAGATCATATCAAAGTACTTTTTAAATCATACTTTCAATACAATACTAAAAAGTTAAACTAACGTCCATAGTTTGTCGAAGGCACTTGTACGATGCCACTACTTGAAATCCTGCCTAAAATTCATTTAAGATCCCAACACCTCATTCTTTTTCACTTTCAACCTCAACTGACACTTTGAATTCCTTCAGTTTTATTTATACTACAACTCTCTCAAAGTTTCTTGCATGTACTGAACTATTGACATCAACGTGATCCTCTAACGTGCTTAGATTGCTGCTGTAGCTTTTAGTACAAGCTAGCACACATTTTTCATCGGGATTTCCCTGTGGTCTAAATTTCCTCTCCTCTTTAATGCACGGACCCACAGAAAGGCTTCGTAAACCTCATTCACCTTTTCTACTTACAGTAACGTGACTTCCCCAGCTCTTAAGCTGCTGTGTTAACGTTGGCTAATCTGACTGTGACACTTGATTGATTACCTTTCCCAAGTGTGCAGGATCCAAAGGATTAGCTGTGTTTACATATAGTAGCATGCTGGGTACCTCTGCTGTTAATGACTGGAATTAATAACGTGCTGACGCCTATGAGACAGCTATGTTTACGTACAGGCAGAGACATGACAGTCTGCTCTGGGTATGAGGAGTTGTAAAAGTGTCTGGCCTTGCCCAGAGGTTTGTGTTTATGTGCCACTTGTGATGATGGGAACATTCATTTTAGCCACAAGTAGTTCCTCAAAAAATGATTTTTCTTATTATGGATTGGCCTCGTTGGGTCATATGACTTACTCAGATATTAATAATTCAGGATTACTGCAGTGTTTACATCCAGTTCTACTACTATCTATCTTATCCTTTCTCTGCTTCCTGGTATATTTCAACCCACCCTACCTTCCAACACACATACCTACACACACACACACACATGAACACACACTAAGGGGCATGAGAACAGGGAAAATCTTTGACAACTTCAATAAAACCTCACACAAAGAGTGAAACTCGGGGGGACAAGAGAAATGCAACACCGTACAGTAGCCTGACCTCTTCGAGCTACCATAGACATGTATGCACCAGATACCGGGCGTGGCTGCCTCCCTTCACAAAGCCAGAAATAAAGACAGCAGCTATTGCTTTCAGCTGCAAGACCCCGGGCTGACCTTCTTCATCGACCCCTGTATGACCCCATAGTGGGGAAGAGGAGAAGCAAAGCGCCTGGTATCACTGCACAGGAGTCAAATGCACATTACAATAGCTAAAAAGGAAGGTGCTGTCATTGTGAGCTCATAGTAAATCAGTGTGAAGGTGACAGTTCCAGTTCTTGGTCCTGGGTGCCCACCTTAAAGGCCGGCACACTCATAAGTCAAACTGTTTTCTCCACTTCTGCACTCTCACTGTGAGTGTAGCCTGAAGACTTTGCATTGTTTCTTAAGCATTTCTCCACAGCTGGCCTGGTTTGTCTTTTTTGGGTTGAATAAAGGTTCATAGCCTCAGGGTTTGACTGTGCTAGGTTTACACTGAGGAATGTGTCACCTAGAGCTTTAATACCAGCCTGCAATGGAAGCTAGAGGCTACTGAATTGATCATTTCCACCCAACAGCCTGTAGAAATAACTCCTTTGAATAATGCAATGATGATGATTTGTGAACTCAGCTGTTGAGCTTAGAAGAAACACAACAAATGAGCTATCTTTTGTTTTCACTATTTCTCTACACACTCACAGGCTCCCTTCCATCTTAACTCAAACAGAAACAGTTGTATTTTCTGTTCAGGTCCAAAAACCACAATAGTTATCCAAGTAAATGTGAAGTTAATCCACCATGTTTTCATGCCATGCTGTGTTTCACCTGCAGTTGACCTGGAGCACATGAGGACAGTAAAGGCTGACAAACACCAGCGTTTCTGTCAAGAGAACGGCCTCATCAGTCAGTTCGTATCGGCCAAGACGGGGGACTCAGTAAGTAACTGTGGACTCGGTTTGTAAATGTGGATTTCAGATTGACATCAATAAGATCTACATGTCCTTTTAATCTTTTGTCTTTCTCCAGGTGTATCTTTGTTTCCAGAGAGTTGCAGCTGAGATTCTGGGTGTGAAGCTAAACAAAGCAGAAATCGAGCAGTCCCAGGTGAGCAATGAGTACAACCAGGTTTTCCTCTCCAGTTTCAGAGAAAAAATGCAGCTTCCACCTGTGTAAAAATCAAAAAGAAATTTCTTCAAATTCAAGCAGCTGCCATCAAGAAATCTTTGTGCTCTCAATTGAATAACCATTTGCTTAAAGAGTGAAACTATGTGATGATTTCCTCTGAACTGAAGGAAGGTCATAGCGGGTGTGTAAAGTCAGTGAAGGTCGCCACACACTGTAAAAGACCTTTTGTTGTGTAAACACAAGCTTGTTACGTCTGCCTTCTGTGATGGCTTACCTGCCACTGACACTGCCCATCTGTAGAGAGCCACATTGACCACATTAACGCATGAAGTCAGAGGTTAAAGGAAGGCAGTCAGGAAGGTGAGGAGGTTAGGATTGGTTGTCTGATTTATTTGGTTTATCTCCCACCGTTCTGGGGCAACATGGGGTCTCAGACTGCCAGCCAGACCAAAGTGCCCAATGGTGGCAGCCGGAGGATTTACAAGGTCACCTCCCCCAGAGGCATTAATCCTACGTCTGATATGAACGCCTGGAGCCACTCTGGCTGGGCAGTGGTTGATGAGCCTGGAGGCTAGAGGGAGGTCAGGACCCTCAGAGAAGGGAGAGCATGTAAGGGAAGGACTGGTCAAATTCTCAAGACCCTCTCCCATCCGTAACGCGGCTGCTGACTAACACAAAATGATCGTCAACTAATGGAGCTGTCCATCTGCTCCAAACAGACTGATAAAAAAATATGAAAAATGTACGTAACTCAAAAGCAGAGAGTTTTGTTTGATACCCAGACTATTCAAAAGTATCTGTTGTTAGAGGGAAGGTACAAAATCATATCAAGGGTGAAGTTTAATGCAAAAACAGTGGATAAGACGCTAGTGTGTCTAATAATCTTTTATTACATAAAGCAATGAGGCCTTCATTTTTCTCCTTTAACATATTGAAATAATGTATGCTTTTGGACTTGTCAGTTAAATGTGGCTCATATTAAAACTAAAAAGACAATTTTTTACTAAAAATAAGACATAAACACTTGCTTAGATTTTATGGTTTTGCACTGCATCATTCTATTTTCATGATAGCCGCTCAAATGCTTTCCATGCTCCATCAAAATAAGTTTGCTTCACATCAGGCCTTACACACTGACACATTGACACACACAAAAACAACCCTTTTTTCTAATTCACGTTGTAGACATGAAGGATTGACTTTCTGAGTTTGTGTCGTGGTTACAGAGACGAAGCTCTGAGCAGGTCATGGCTCCAGGTCTCGCTCTGAGGCCGGGGAAGCCTCATTATCAGCTGTCAGCTTTGGAGAGTCGAACACGAGGGTCACAACCTCTGACAGTATTGTATCTGCCTGACAGGCCTCTCCGTCATGGTACTCTGTCGGCGGGATCAGATAGCGAGGCTTCGGATCACTCACTGACTCCGACAGTCAGCTTCAGCAGATCGTTAATCAGGCAGCCAACCACAGCCTGCGATCCGTCAGCGTGATCTGGTCCTGGGTCATTGGACAGCAAGAAATGAATCAGCCTGTTAGATCAATCTTAACTCAAATACTTTTTATATACATGTTCAAGGGCACTTGAAGGATTTTTTTCAATCTCACCTTTACGTTGGTGCCCCTCCATGACCTTTAGTACAGTGAGCTGCTGAGCTTAAGCATTTTTCCACATCATATTTTGCTAATTTAGATAATTTACTTTCTCTCAAGTTCAGTAAGAGATCTCTCATAACGTACAGTGAATTTTACAACTTTCAAAGTGTATTTTTAAAATCTCAGCATCTCATCTTGTTTATCCATTGCAACACATTCATGTAATGCTTCACCATTTTTGCTTTGTTTTTGAAATTTCTTGTTCATCTCTCTTATTTCAAATCCCTCTCCTCACCAACTCTGTTTTATTTTCTCTCATGCCTCTTTCTCTGTCTGTCCATCTGCTTTCTTCCATCTCTCTTCTGCTTTGACGTGTTGAACCCGCTCAGAGGATTGTGAAGGCAGAGCTGGTGGACTACCCTCAGGATGAAGGCCCAATTAGACAAGAGAACAACCAGCAAAGCAAAATATGTTCTGTCCAATAGCGTGAAGTATGTCAGAGTTTTAAGATTCCTTTCAGTAGATTAGTCACAGATCCTTGAAAGTAAAAATAGTAGCTTCATAGTTACAGTTATGGATGATGCTGCCCTTGTTACCAATCAGTGGCCTCACCTGGAAACAAGTCAATGGGACGACAAACAGAAACATGCAAATGTAAACACGTATTTATGGTGCAACTCCTCACTCTCACACTTTTTTCTCATGTTGTTGACTTATTGTTGGTTCATGGCCATGATAGATGCTGCTTGTGTTTCTTTTAGATTAGAAATTTCCTTCTTGAAGTCCCGACCCACAGAACTCTATTCCATCAGTTTGAGCAACTTTTTTACGTTTTGTTTCTCTGTCCATGTTTCCAGCGTGTTGTGAAGGCTGACATCGTGAACTACAGTCAGGACACCGTGGCCAGGACAGTCAACCACCCTCGCAGCTCCATGTGTGTGGTGCAGTGACCAGCTCCATCACACACACACACACACACACACACACACACACACACACACGCACACGCACACACACACACACACACAGAAGAAAAAAATGTTTCAGTCAGTATTCCTGCTCTTTCAGGGCTCTGGTGGTGACTGGATGAAATGTGTTCGGACTCTGTATCCCTGTGTGTCAGTTGTTTGAGTGAGATGAAGAACAGACTGTGTGGTTTCAAAGCCTTGGTCTGTAGTGTGGGTATTAAGCAGGAATGATTTCATGGGTGGTTCACCAAAAGGAAACAGCCTTCTGTTTTCTTCAAGTTTACAAGCAGCTTTCATTTTATTTCTATGATAAAGACTTAAGGCGATTACTTGATTGTGAGTTAGAATGACGCTGGTTGTTAAAAGGAGAAAGACAACTGCTGTAATCAGTCCCTTTGGCAATCAGTGATGTTTTTTACATAAAGAAGTTTTGCTCTGTCATTACTGTTAGAAACATCATTTTCATCAGAAATACTGCAGTGTATTTATGAAAACAATTTTATCAACCAAATAAAAATCTCTGTTCCAAGACCAAAACATAGACCCATGTAGGAGTAAGTTGGACATTAACAAGAAGAAACTAGTCACTGGCTTGTAGGATTTCTTGTTGTTTTCTTTCATGTCTGTGGTGCTCCTCAGTTAAAAAGGGATGGTAATTGGCTCTAAGATGCTGTAGTGAACTCTACTTCAAATTGCCAACTAGAGGCTCGCTCAAGCAGTGCTGTGATGTGTATAAAGCTATTTCACATAGATATAATGGATCAGTTTAACAAATCTTTAAACATTTATATTTTTACTTCAAATTATTAACAGACATTTGCCATCCTTTAAATATAGTACCTTGGTTTTCCATGTTCTGTGTATATTCTACTCTCATGATTTAGCTTTACATTTTTACTCTACGAAACATTCCCAGGTTAGCCCTGCTTGAGGAAATATTTAGATGCTGTATTGATAAAGTGTTGATAAAGCTCAATAAATAAGACTCAGGAGATACCAGAGTGTCAGGCTGAGCATGAGCTGAAATGTACAACATTTTAGTAGCCTTACTGAACTGTCCGTTATAGAACAGATGTTTGCTTTGAAGGTTGGCTGTGGGGCATGAAATGCGTCATCAGATCAACCTTTTGACCACATTTTAATAGCCTGTTCAACAGTATATGTATTGTTAGAGACAGCTGAAATATTGTGCGTGTAAACAGTTTCCGCAGACTAGTTTCTACATGTCGGCATGATGTCATTTAATGTGGTTGTCCATCTCTCAAGCTATCTGCCATATGTGTAATGTGTATGTTTGTACAATTAAAACAACCTGTTCTGCATTTCAAGTATTTCAAAGCTCCTTTAATTGATCAGATCATGTATGAAGCATCATGTAAATTCTTATCATGTAAGCTTAAAAACAGGTTTGTACAGTTCAAAGTGAATGTTTATTCCACAGTGTACAGCAACAGTTTTGTGTTTCAAAATGAGAATTACAACGGAAACAAAAAGTTTGAAGTGTGCATCTCTGAAAAATGTCTACAGCTCTACACCGATGTTACTCTCAACCAAAGAGCCAAAATGTTGAAAAATAGCTTTGCAAGGGAAACAATCTAAGAAGTGAAAAGTGGCAATAAAAACAGGAAGTAGCAATAAAAATGTGTTCATGATGGCAAAATGGTCCATAAGCAGCAAAGAAATATGAGTCAAATGTTACTAAAATGGGCAAAAACATTCTTCAATATAGCAAGTGATATGAAATCTGCCATATGAATCAAAATAGCTTTTCTTGAAAGTTATTTGTCCAAGTTGTAATATAGTGCCTTTTTAAAAAAAGTGATTTAATGCTTGTGTTTTTTCAACAGATGAGGAACCTTAAAAAAGTACAATACAAAATTGCAATTAGGTTGGTTTTGCAAATCATTCAGCCTTAGCTGTATACAGCTGTGTATTCAAGCTCTAAAGTGACTAGTATTCTGCATGAATGGCCCAAAAGGAAAGCCTGCAATGAATATGGTTGAATCTGATCAAAATGTTTCAAAAAGGAAAAAAAAAAAAGGTTAAGACTGCTCAAACTAGGCTGCAACAACAACGTATTAATATCATTCAATTATCATTTATCATTTATCACATATCATTAATATTATTATATTATCAATATCAAATTCAGAACACAGAGTGAAAATCATCAAGTCTTAGTAGCTTTATATCACTGGGTAGTATCAAAAAATGTGGTATATTTAACAAGATGACACAATTACCCTCTCAGTTTAATGTTCTGTAAAGAGTTAATAACATGACTTGTTTAGTTTGCAGAAACCTTTTATCAGAAATAGGCTTGACAAGAGTAGTCGGACCAAGTATGAACTCTGTGAGCGTGTGCAGGCCTCATTACTCAGCCTTTGTTACCAGGTTTAGTGTCATAGCATTTTTTTCACTCATTTTTTCGCTCCATGACGCTCATGTGAGTGGTCGATGATGGGAACTGAACTAAAGCTGATGAGGGCATTACAGATTAAGGATCCATGTGTTGAAATTTAAGCATAAGGACTGAAACTCGAACACCCTGTAGATCCCCCCTATACAGGCTAACCTAAGTCTCTGGTAGCTAATGAGCCACCTGGTCTTTGTTCAGTAAATCTTCACTGAAACAGGCTGTAAATCCACTCTGGACAGATGATACAAACTGCTTTATGAGCAGTTGTAAGCTGTATTAATTAATCACTTGCCTTTTGTTGCTGTCACACAACTGTAAGAGGGTCCTGGTTTTGGGTTCAGCTTTTTTTTTTTCAACCCAGTTAATGTCACTGAAACCGCAGGTGTATTTAGGAGGATTACAGGAATCTGAAACCACTGCCGAGAGAAAAATAGACTTTACGGGAATATCATGCGTTTTATCATGTTGAAGGTGCTGTTAAATGTTGCAGAGCTTTGATAAACAACACAGTGTCTTAGAGGAGGGTGAGGCTGCCCAGCTGAGGTCGGCCCAGCACACGTGCATTGTTTCGCTTGAGTGGACGTCTTAGGAATTGTCTCTGCTGGATTTTTGTCAGGAGCTGTCACCGGCGCTGACGGGTGAGACTTGCCCTTGGCTTTGCTGCTGTTTAGACAGGTGTTTTTGCAAAGAAAACAACTGCAGCCCCATTTCCAGCTCAGACGCTTACGACACTGATGTTCCTCTAAAGACGAAAGGAAAGCCTATCACCGCGGATAATGCCTGGGAAAGGTGAGGCTTTTGACAGATTTGCAGAAGTCAAGGGTGATTTGTGCTGTAATGAATTTGTCTACCTGTTTCCTCGCTCGCTCCTCGTGAATCATTTTGTGTGTTAGCTTTTCGGTGTTTGCTCACTCTCCATTTGGGTACACACACCAGCGAGGATGCAGGAGTAAACAGAAAAACTGTAAGATGTATTTGTTCATATTTAGCTAACCACAGTGTTCACATTGAATTTGCTCACTACTTTGTAGTCTCAAAATAAGTGTTGGTCCACATGAAACCAAAACACTTCTACCCTCTGTAGGCTTCTCCTCTAAACTTCCAGCCTGGTGAACTCAGTGGGCACAACTCCTGTTTTTTTCACTCCTCTTCTTCCCAGCCTGTGTTTCTCATCGCTGAAACTCTGTGATGACAGTCTCAAGAAACCACACACGACAAGCTGGTAAGAGGGCCATAGTTGTGGGTTGTGCTTTTTTATTTCGTGTGGGCAGAATGGGGCCAACACCCTCATGATTACCCACTCACCCTCTTCCGTTTTCCACCTGTGCAGAGTGCCAGACCCACAGCGTTGAGCGAGCAGGCAGGACTGAGTCAAGTCCTGTGATGAGCTCCAGTCCCCTGGTCCCCACACTGGCTCCTTTTCTCTGTTACAGGGTTGACAGGCAAAGCAATGGCAGCACTGGCATCCAGTTTTTCTGAGCCCAGAGCGGAGCCAGCGGAGCAAAGTTCCCAGGGTACTTCAGAGGATTTCTCTTGTCTGATGTCTGTGGGTGTCCCTAAGTGTTTGTGTGTACGAGTGTGTGTGTGTAAGGATGTGTGTTGGTATTGAGTTTGTAGACAGACAGGACTGTCCTGGTAGGTGCCATGAGTCTGTTCCAGCTGAAAGGCACATGATTTATTTTAGGGGCAAAGGATGTGGGCATTCAGAGGGGTCATATTTATAGTCTGCTGGTCTGGTGAGAGGACCTGCCAGTAAAAGCACAGATTCTGAGAAAGAGGCATGGGGACAGAAAACTGACAGTCTGTCTCTCTTCAGAGGCCATGCAGAAATGCTATTTTCAGTGGGCGGTAGTGAAAAGCACTGAAAACTCAAAAGGACTTGTTTCTAAGTTTTGATGCGGAGGGAAATCGGGTAAACAAATTATCACTTTTTGCTCACAATTCTTGACAAAATTTAGACTTTTTTCTCGTTTTACTGCATGCTCAACATCTTGGCTGGTTGGTGCATTGCAATAATGCCAGTAGCCCTGTGCAGCACTTTATTGTAAATATCAATGGTCTGTAGAACAAGCTTTTATAAGATCCCTCTGAACATAATTTTATGACATTTCTGGTCACCTTACAATATCTAAAACTCTTACAGATCATCCAACTGTCCAAAGTACTTTGTTTAATATTTAGTTAACTAGTCAAAACCCCTTGACAGCTGATAACTTGGGACATTTTGGTAGTTTCTGTTGACATTATGCTTTAAAAAGAGTAAACAGTTGTTTGTTAATAAACAGCTTCACCAAACCACTAACCATGAGTGATGGAAAAGTTTTTGTTATCATTCATGTTTTCTGAAAAATGGACAGGAAATCAAAATCTGCCAGGTTATGTAAACTTATGAGCACAACTTCAGCAGCTGTGTTTTTTTTTACATTATCTTGAGAAAACAGTTGAGATTCACTCATTATATTGAGAAAATAGAGAAAATTTATAGCAGAAAATCATGGCCAATATAAGCTTTAATGTTTTTTGTATCAATAAAATCCTTATTATGGGCATTGAAACTTCATCAAGGTGAGATAAGACCTTCTGTGTAGCACCTGAATCTTTTTTACCCTGTCAGAAATCAGAAAAAATGCCAAATTTCTTTAAATCATTAATACTTGAGGTGTCACTGAAAATTGTTTGCTTTTTAAATGCACAAAAGCTTTTATCCATTCTGCAAGTGACTAAAGACAGTGAAAGTGAGATGTGTGTTGCTCACAGAAATACTACACCGTACCAAAATGAAAGGTCAGATGTCGTCTTAATCCAAAGACGGAGATAATGAATCACTTTGGCCTCTCAGACCTTTTTTGACAAGACAGTGTTCACTGTTTGACAAAGAATCTGTTGGAAGCAAAGATATTGATTTCATTGTGTAAAAATTGATGTTCATTATCTAACACCTTCATCCTCACCCTCCTCTTAGCACCTGTTTTCAGCCTGTGCCAGCTTTTAACAAAGACATCTACTGGGTGGGACGAGGGTTGGGTGTCACTACTTACTGCATCTGCTGGAAGATAAATTTAACATAAAAGACTTAATAAGAGGAGTGGAGAAAAATAAGCAGGAGGCAGTTTACAGGGCAATTACTCAATTCCTCTCCTGTGTGTCCTTTCTGCTTTGTGATTCTTCCTTCATTGTCCACCAAAATACTTTGGATACAAAACCTGATCCGAGAGCCATTCAGTTTTTTAAGTGCTATTCATTACAGCCCAGTGGAAATAGCAGTTATCCAAAGATGACACTTTGGGGCTTTTCAAAAGGCTACTTAAGAGATGCTGCGGCGCTTTAAGACACTAAAAAGTGTGAATATAGACGAAGAAGTTCCACTGCGGCGCGTTTTGAGGAAGGAAAGAATTGCTCTGGGATTGAGTAAGTGTAGAGAAGAAATTGTCCTCGCCAAAATGAATTGAGCATCATTGCTAATTACAGAGAGCATATCCCATCTGGATTTGTAAAAGTATGCTAATTCCATGTTGATCTCTACCTCAGATTATGTCCCATTTAACGTGCGACAGAGTGGAACTTTCACTCCATATTAGACTGGAAAATTCATTCAATGTGGAGCCTCAAAAAAGAAACAGGCCTCAGTGACCTCTGTGCAGAAACAATAACGTGAAGACGGCACAAGTCCATGTTTATTGACACCCATGAGTGACTGCTTCAGGTGTTCATTCCTCTCAAGGGGTAAAAAAGTGTTGAAAGTGTTGAAAGTGTGTGGTCTCTCTATCCAGTCTCTTTCCAAAGAACAAAAGGCACAGGAATATGAATTGTTCCACCAGGTGTCTTTAGAAATGTCTTCATGATGTGTACAGAGACTGCATATCACCACTGAACCTCCACAGTGTCAACTTTTCAGGAATCCAGTAAGACGACTTTTATTTTTAGCCCAAAGGAAAAACATTTCTCATGTTGTCCAAACGGATCAGACCCGAGAGCTTTAAGAATAAATTCAGCTTGAAAAAGAACAATAAAAGAAATGCTACATTTACCTGAAGAAAACATGATAATCATTGAAAAGCTGAAGGTGATGAGTTTTTTTGCATGACAGAAGTTTGATAGGTGAAAAAAACAGTTTGATGAACATCATTATGGTGCTTTGTGAGTCATTTTAAAACATCATCGCAAAGTTTCAGTGCAAATCAAAGTCTGTTGTGAAAAGTTAATCTGGGACTATTCTTTGTCCAGCAAAAGTGAGGGTTGGGTCAGGACCCTGTCAACTTTGGCAGAAGAGTGTTGCATAGTTGATGGACGCAGTGAAGTAGCCCGAGCAATCAAGGAAACTCCAATTCCTCTAGTGTGCTGACTTTTCGACCTGAATTTTAAATGCAAAAGTGACTTGAACTAAGAGAGGATCCAATATCCATTCATTGGCTTCTGATTCAGATTCACTCTTTAGCAAGAGTCTTTACGACTGTAGATGACAGTGTCCAAGAGAAGGAAGTCTTCATCTTGGAAAAAACGTCACCAATTCTGGCCGGAGATGTCACTAAGTCAGTCTTGAAGTTTGAGAGTCATAAGTAATGGTTAGATTTAGTTTAGACTGATCTAAATCCAGGGTTTCTAAAGTCATCGAATTTATTCTCAGGTCAAAATAAATTGCACAGCCTTGAATAAAACTGAGACAGGGGGCAGGAAGTCCAGCTCTCCATGAACTGAAGCTGTAACAAAGGATTTGTCCAGTCAAACCCCAACTCTCAACTCTGGGTCGCCTCTCTACCCTGTTTCTGGCTCTTTCAACTTCCTCACTAACAAAACACTATCAGGCAGAAAAATAGGAGCAGTGATTGGTGGTTGTCTGTTGAGTAAAAGAGGAAACAATTTGTTCCTGGAGAATCTGAATGCTTCAGGCTGCTTTGCCAGGAACCAGGGGGCTGCATTTTTCCAACTGCATCTCTTCAGAGCTGCATCCCAGCTGCTAGAAGTTCCATATCTTGCTGAAGGGCACCTCAGCAGGGTGGATTTTGGCTGTCAAGGAGAATTGAGCCCAGGCCCTCTGGCTGAAGGACTGTGACACCAAACACAACACCACCCCGCTGGTCCCGCCAACAACAATATATCGTCAAATGGAGGGCTAGCACGAAACAGACCAGTGCCGAAATGTTTAAATCACAGGATTTTTTTTCTTGAAATGTTTGAAAGAAATGTGCTGAGACAGTGCTTGGGTCATTTCTTGGTGGTAACAGACAATGTTCTTTCTCTGGATTGCCAGAAACAAAAATTGAATGCTGGAAAATGTAGCTGCCTCATATTGAGAAGCACGAAAGCATTGATATAATGTGAGGTGACGTAAGAATTCCTCTCTCTGTCCAACACAATGTGGGTAGTGTGGAAAACCTGGATGGTGTGACTTTTTTCAGAGTATCCATCACAACGTCACAAACCCCGCAGGTCTCTCGTAGTGTACACAGCTCTGTTAATCAAAACCAGCCTCTCTTAGGGGCTCGAAGGTCATCAGCCAAGAGGAGGAAATTATCGATGGAAATAAAGGTGCTGGACTGCCCCAAAGGTTGCTAGATGTGGAGTTTCTAGACAGGCTGCATTAAGAACAAGGCAGAGTTGTTCACATCTGATTTAAGGGCTGCTTTTGTCAAGACAGACGCCAAAGATGGGCTCATGCTTTCATTGGCTGTTCAGCCTGTTTCCATTTCTTGACCTGCATTAAAGGTCCACTAAAAGTTAATAAGTCTTTAATGTTTTCTTACTTTGAAAATTGCTTACGGACAGAGTGGAGCCTGTGATTTACTGACTCCAACCGCTCGAGCTGCACATCAAGAATTTTTTTTTTCTGCACAGTATTATAACATATGAAATCACTTACAAGTAGCTACTAATTCACAGCAGTCTGTCAAAGCATTTTAATCGAGACATGGACTCATTACAGAGCGTGATGACATTGCGTGTGTGCGAGGTATGGCAGGCCGCCATAATTTGGAAAGAGAAGTGCTGCATAGAAAAGTGTCACAAAAGAAGAGAGGGGACCGCGAGGGTCAAGTTCCCGTGTGCAGGCTGTTGTGTGAAGTGTCTGGTGATTGCCAGGCTGTTCTGAAGACGCCGCTGGACAGAGAGGTGAGAGGCAGGTTAATTACTAAACTGAGAGGGAAGGGTGAGGTGCTTTACAGAGCCCTTTGTGGCCTGCGGTCTTGGGTTTCCAGCATGGAGAGGTTTGAGCAAAGGGTGCTGCTGAAGATGGCAGAGGGTGATGCTGTACGGGCCAAGTCTTTCCTAAAGTTGTCCCATCGATCATTCATGACAAGAGCTGGGAGTCCCGTGTGAAAAACAGTCTGACTCATGCTGTGTTCACTGTGCATGAGCAAACACTGATGCTCTGAAATGCCTGTTTGTCACACTGAAGTGCTTTCTCTGTTTGGCACTGAATTAGCCTTGACTGACAGGTGGATCTGTCTCATCCAAGTCTTTTACGACTAAAATGCAACTTTCGCAACTTCCTCTGTAGACATCATGAAGACAGATGGTTGATTTCAGGGTTTTTACTTGTGCAGGGCAGTTTATACCAACATGTCTGACTGTGCCGGCTCTGTTTATCGTTTTGTTTTTTGCAGTGCCTCTGAAGGGACTTCTTCATAATCCCTAAAATCCTTTCATTGTGAAAATGTTTTTCATTCAAGTGAATCTCTAATGTAGGTAATGGGTTTCATGAGTATGTTCGCATAGTTTCAAATATTGAACATTTTACCATATTACCGTGTTTTGCTGTCCTCTAGGCTGTGTCACTTACAGTGGCTGCGATTCTTAAACTGAAAATGTACTATTCAAGATTCCAAAGAGGTGTAAAATTTCCATGGGAAATTTAGCCTGGGAATACAAATTTTCAGGGTTTTTTTTTCTGCAAAGTTGAAATATGTCATTTGAGCAGCCTCGCCACCTCACGCTGAGGTTTTTCGTGTTGTGCACCCCTGAAAACTTGTAACTGCCAGATGAACACTTGCAGACAACACGGCAGACAAACCTGAGCTTTGAGGGTTTAAAGTGCGAAAAAACAGGCATTTATTTTTGTCATCACACCATAAAAATCAAATGATGACAATTCCTTTAGGCCCTCAGCAGTGAAGAGAATAATAATAATTGAAAAGTGTAAACAAATGCAGACTTCTCTAGTTTAGTTTAGTGCTCTGGTAGATGTCTGTTTACGATACGCCGCCCCCTACAGTTTGGGAATGGAAGCCAATGTTCAAAAGTGACCAAGCTGGTAGCCTCCCTCGACTTTATCAAAACACACATCAAATGTACTGATAAAACACTGAAAATCTCTTTAGTGAGTACAGTCTGCTGCAAAACAAATGCCTTGATTTGAATCAGACACTTGAGGCTTTCAACAACTCTTTTGTTTGTGATATGTTCTCTTGCAATTTCTTCTCTTCTAAGTTATATTTTCCACCTATTAAAATGGAGGAGGAAGGGTTTATGACTTATGCAGCAGAGGGAGCTCCAAATCTCTTGGCTTAACTGTTTGTAATCATTTATGGTGTCCATTTTAATCTATCGTCTGTGGTCACGACTAAGCTCATGAGATGGTGTAAGAGTCTGAAGAAGTTCAGCCCCTAATTCTGTTCTGTCTTTCGGATAAATGCAGATTTGTGCAGTTGTTTTTCAAAGCCCAGAAACATTGAGTGGAGCCCTCATGGTTTGTCATGGGACATGTGGTTAAGCATAAATGGCTGTGCTCTTTTTTCCAAAACTATGATGTGATCTTTGAAAAACTATGACAAAATAAAAAGTGGAGGAGGAACAAGCAGGTCTTTGACTGCCTGTATGTCCTCATGTCATGTTTTGAAGTTAAGCAACAGCACATGGGTTACAGCTGATAGAAACCTGTGTGTTTGTATACGTGCAGACTTTTCCCACACACATACGTTCGTCCTCTGACTGAAGGGCACCTGATATGTTCTGCACAAAAGTCACACGGCACGACCCTTCTCTCTCAATATTTCAGTTTTTGCTCCACTCGGACAAATTGTCATTATCCGCACTCCTGCTCAGTGTCTCCCTCACTTTGCACACACATGGAAATTTCATTAATACAATCCAAATGGTTTCATTTGGATATTTACTTTAATCCTTACTTTTGCCTCAGGCCTCATGAATCCCTTCATTGTTTTTCCAGTGGAAGGCCAAATGGAGGAAACCCTTGATTTACAGTCTCAGAAAGCCGCTCCAGCCTGTCTCTACAGGTAGATTAACAAAAGCATAAATGCTGATATTTACGTTTTACTACTGGACTTCCATTAGAGGTTTGTGTGTCTTGAGACCACTATGTTAGGTCTCAGTTTATTTTCTTGCCCCTGAACACAGTGCTGTGTTTTTGGGAGTTCATTAAGTAAATGAACAGGTGTTTCCCCCCCTGAAGTCTTCATACACCACTAATGAGCCAACTTAAGTGTGTTTAAAATATTAGGCAATTAGGGACGGGAAATGTAGAAAATGCTGAACACAGGAAAACATTAGGTGTATGTACACACACAGTCACCTCATACAGCATTGAGTTTTCATGTGCAAATCAAGAGAAAATCAGCAAGCTTTTCAGTGTTTTCAGTCCTAAAGGTATCATTAATGATTGTACACTTGGAAAAAAAAAAAAGCAGGGATGAAACTGATGTTTGTTCTGTTCTTAACTGACTGGGCCTAATTCATGTTTGAGAGCCTCTTTATTTTACTGAGCCTATGGACAAAATAGTTTCTGGGGAGTTTTTCAGTATTTTCAGCAAAAGACGAGGTGGAAGAAACTAGAGTGAAACAAGCGCCCTCTTTTGCCCAACATGTCCTCCTCTTTGGTGGTAAAATTAATGTCCTGGGGGTTTTATATAACTTCCCAAAATGTTTGAATTTACTCCTCACCATTATTCTGTGCTCCAAGACAGAAAACAATGGTGTGGAAATGCACTTTTACAGTTCAAAGCAGATATGTAGTACCCCTCTTTTTGTCGTGGTTGTGACCAGTTTTGAGATTTTGCATGCCCAACCAAGTCAAATTTGAAGATAAAAAGCCAACATTTTGAGACAAAGAGTCAAAATTCTCCAAATAAAAGTCAAATTTTGAGTGTGAATTCAAGATTTTCAGACAAAAGTCAGAATTTCAGATGTTAAATTCCAAATTCTGAAATAAAAATTCAAAATTTTGAGATGATAAAGATAAATTTCAAACTAAATTTCTAAATTATGAGAAAAAATGACAAACTATGTGATAAAAAGTCAAAATTATGAGACAAAAAGTGGACATTTTTGGATAGCAGTTAAAAATGAGGAGGGAAAAAGTCATTTCTTTGCCTTAAAAGTCAATTATGAGGTAAAAGTCAATACTTTGTGCCAAAAAGTCAAATGTTCTGAAATAAAGTCCAAATTTTGGGATAAAAAAAGTCAAAATTGTGAGAAGACAAGTTGTAGTTCTGAATTTTTCATAATTTGTACCGTTAATCTCAAAATTTTGACTTTTTATTTGCAAGAAAACAAATCCTAACAAAGCCAGTTTTTCATTTTCTATTTTTTAAGTGATAAAAATGGGCTGCAATACATTTTTTATGTTTACATTATAGCAAATGTTGACTTCAAACAGAAAAGGAGTGTTTTAAATAAATGTTTGTGTTATGAAGCTATTTAGTCGTCCCTGAGTATCTATGGGTAATCCTAAATTTTTACTCCAAGAGTAAACGTTTCTCATCCTCTGTCTCACACAGACTCATAGCCCTTCGCCTGAGCTGATGAAACCTTATGTAACCCAAAATATTTGCTGTGAATTTATTCCACTTAGTTCACCCTGCAATGTGAGACTTTTTCCATGAAGTACCATGGTAAGCTGATTTAGCTCAAAGCAAACACAAACAAAAACATGTGACGTGAATGCTGACAGAGGAGTGCTGCTTGGCACTTCATCAGCTTGCTGTGTCTCAATAATTCACCACAGTCACAGTTGGCGAATGAAAAAGAGAAACGATGTAGCGCTCTGGGAGGAAAAACCTGATCTGTCTCCTAACAAGGGGCAAGTGTGAATATGACAAAGCCGTCCCATCTGACACCCAACCCAACAAACAGCCATCTGTCATCATTATAAGTGGCGTCTGATGTGCTGCACTTAAGAGGCACCTTGAATCTTTTATGCTCCACCGCCAATTAAGCTGGGCCAATTATCTTCTGAATTATTGAGTCAAATTTAGAAACCTAATCACTTTTTCATAAAAGCACCAATAGCTGCGTTTCATCGTCAAAGGTGGCTCTGGTGAACAAGCTGAAGAGCGCCATCCAAAGTTGCTTCACTGCTTTACTTATTCATACATTTTGATGAGCTAATCTCGCATCTCCATGTCAGCTAACTGCCAACATTTCCCCCTTTAGCCACGCCAACTGTTTGGTTATTCATATTCCTTGCCTCAGACAATAGAAACCTCTTCAAACTCCATAACAGATAATCCTCTCCCTTCAAAAGTCACCCGTCTCAGGTGTATTGAGAGTGAATGTCACCTGAAACATTATCAACCCTGCAAAAAAAAATTATGTTCCTCCTTTTTTGTTCTTTTGACAGGACTTAACACCACTTACAGGCTTTCTGACCGATCCAGGAGTTATATTTTCCACCACTATACGTATTCAGGGGTGTGGAATTAAATCATGCAACAGGGGATTCGATGACACGTAATATTCATTTTAACTGGAGTCATTAATATCTGCAGTATCCTGTGACTAATCCCAAAACTGGCAGAAAGAAGCGGGGCGGACGGGGGGTTGTTTTCTGAATCCATCTCATCATCAGTCTTTCCTTTGCAAAGGGATTTCTCAGGGGAGGTGTGTAAAAGAAGTCAATCCCCACCAGGTGGAATCAGAACAAAATCCTACAAAACAAGTTCAGTTTGATCTGCATCATCTTTTATTTCAATGGGTGTAGCAATTTCAAAAAGATTTTTTTTTTCCTCAGGCACATAAACACTAATTTATTGTCACTTAACAAATAGATCCAACCAATCTGTATTTGTCTAAACAGGAGCGATGTTGAATGCACTGCAAAAATCTGAAATCTAAGCAAGTGTTTATGTCTTATTTTCAGTCGAAAATGTCTTTTTAGACTTAATATAAGCCAGATTTACCAGACCAGTGGAGAAAAATGTCTGGCTTCAAGTTATTTAAAGACAAAAATGTTGCCTGATTTGCTTGTAACAAGGGAGAAAAATCTGCCAATGAGGTAAGAAAAAAGTTTCTTGTCGTAAGACATTAATCTTATTCCAAGAAACCCGACAACCAAATTTTTCTTACATCATTGGTAGATTATTTTTACTTATTACAAGCATTTCAGACAACATTTTTCTCTCTCCAAAAATAAAACCTTAACAGTTGCCTAGATTGCAGTTTTTGCAGTGTGACTGCCAGAGAAAATAAAATAATATAAAACCAATTACAATGTGTGTGTGATTTTCAAGCTAGATAATAACTCAACTAAAATTTGGGGCATTGCAGAACACTATTGGAGTTTTTATATCTGTATTCTCCTCAGGTCTCATGATTAAAGTGATCTCAGTTCAGAGATTATGTGGTTTTGAGTATTACATAAACAACAAGAACACATGAGAACCACAAAATTATAGTATTAAGAAAACAACATTTATGTGTGTGCATGTGGTTGTTGACATGTCTCTTTTTGGCTCCTTTAATTTTACTCCTTTTCATCTTGTGTCCTCACTAAACACCAGAGTCTGAGACCTTTCCAACACCAGCCAACCCACCAGCTGTGAAAAGTGTTACCCAGCCAGGCCTGTCTGATGACTGACAGCAGGTTTTTAATCTTTGATGAGGAACTTTGGCTGAGCTAAAGGCTGCTCACTCAGAGGGCGCGATGCAGGGAACACCCAAACCTTTACTATTGTTCGTCGCTTACACCCCACCCGTCCTGCCCACCTATTCATAGAGCAGAGGAGTTTCACCGAGGACCAAAACACAATAAAGTCGAGATAACAAAGGTCGCTGTGGCCTTCTCATCATTATCATGTGAGCTCCTCCAGAACAGGGTGGTGGAGTGATAGACAGGTGAAGTGGAGGACAAATCAGGTTTCAGATAAATCAGTTAAGGATTCATTAATCACACTCATGTCCCTTTAAGACTTAAAATAAGATGATCAAACATCCATTTTTGCTTGGACATGCCCTCCTTTTTGGTGTTTTTTTTTTATAAAAGTCCCCAAGTTATCTGGGTTTTTCTCATCTTGTTCTACAGACTATTGATTTTTATGATAAAGCCCTGCACTGGGCAACTGGCATTATTCTGATGCATCAGCCAGTCAAGATGTTGAGCATGCATAAAAACATGCTCTGACTACTTGCGCTGTATTCACAGATGGAAAGTGCTGAAGTGGAAATGCACTTTTACAGACCAACTGCAAATATACAATCATATCCATCTTTTTGTTAGGGTCATGACCAATATTAAGGTGATTTTGGCCCATATAAAGTCAAAATTTGAGATAAAAAGTCAAAATTCTGCAATAAAAGTCAAAATTTTGGGATAAAAGTCAAAATTGTGAGCTAAAAAGACAATATCTTGAGATAACAAAATCGATAAACAAAATTTAGTTCAGGAAGTCCAAGTTATGAGATAAGTCTAATTTTGAGCTAAAACGTCAAAGTTTTGAGATAAAAAAAAATCCAACTTAGATAAAAAGTCAAAAATTTGAGATTTTAAGGTAAAATTTCTGAAATTGTGAGATAAAAGGTGAAATTTGAAAGGAAAAAATCTAGAGATGAAATCAAAATCATGGGAAAAGTCTTTTTTTTTTTAGATTAAAAAAAAAAGTCAATACAGGTGGAAGTTGGCTTCAATACATAATTTATTTTCATCATCATAGAAAGTTCTCCCCTTTTGTTTATTTTTGCAGCATCTCCAAGATGCCGGTTGAGGGTCCTCTTTTTGAGCATTTAGAATATGGTGGAAGAAAAAACAAAAAAATTCTCTTTTTTGCAATGACATCTTCGTCTTTGTCTTTGTCTTCTATATGCACATGATATAAAAACTATTAAATCAATATTTTGCTTTAGGTTGTAGACACTGATGCTCATCTGCTAAAACAGTGGCACATATGTTTTGTCATTAACCAGACCTGAGCTAATACCAGATTTGTTCCACCAGCTCCATCCTGTTATCTCAACCCCTGTTAACCCCCCAACCACCTCAGAGACCCCAGACCTCTGACAGGCTGTGGGCATAACTTAAAGAGCAGTGTAGCAAGTTCTCACTGCTCTCTTAAAGCTCAAAACTGTCAACTATTATAGAGACAAGTGTGTAATGTCACATGTTCTGGAAACAATGCCAGTGAAGACTCAGAAAAAATATTCATCCAAAGTCAGTTTTTAAAATCATTAAAACTGACTTTGGACTTACTCTAATTACTCACTTTAATTTGACCTGACAGATTAATCCTTTGATACTTTATTAATCCTTTGTTTATATTGGAAAATATTATCAAATATCATCTGGTAGTATCACGAGCTCTTGCTGGGGATGCACGTATGTTTTTTACTACTCCACAGGCGAACATTATGCAGGTGATTTTAAACTAAGGACCTCTCACATGGCTAGAGGAAACTTCCTAACTCAATGAGATTTTTCAAACCTCTACCTTTAGCACATCAAATCTGCCCTCATTTTATTGAAATATCTTTAATGTTTTGTTATCATGCACATAGTGTGAATAGGCCAAAAAAGTCAGAACTTTATGCAAATGATCTACCACTGACCAACTATGCCTTAAGTGTAGATGGAATAATGACTCCATTTTCTTGCTGTGTCAGTCACACAAAGGTTGTAAGAAAAAGCAGCAAAGGAAATTAGGAGTAAGTGACTAAAATATCCCCTAAATATGGCAGAGTGAAATCACAGGCTGGAAAAGAGGAGCTCAGGAGTGTGTTCACTACTCCTCCTGAGGGCTGAGGGGAGATGGAGGGGGTGAGGAGGCCACCAGATGCCAGATGGGTCTGTTCAGGGATGGTTTATGGATTAAAAGCTGAGAATAAGATGGCAAAAAAAACCCAAGGAGGATCAGTTTCAGTTTCTTTCTAACCTGACAGAATTCCCTCACGGATGTCCTGACAGAAAAAATCAGAGCTGTTGATTCCTTCAGGCGCGCTGCCAGAGGTGCTGTGAACAGAGTGCTCCTCTAAGTCCAGCAGTAAATCCCAGGGATTTACCGCTGAGCCACAGACGGACACCTGCAGGACATTTGATACAGTATATTTCACCTCTGTCTTTAGGCGCAGGTACATCACCTTCACTGCACATTAGCTCAGCTTTGGTTGAGGGAAAAAGAGCATCAGTGCTTCTACTAGAGGAAAAATATGAACAAAACATTTGAAATCAGTCATTTTGGTCATGAATGTGAACAGGTTAATGTACTGTACTATACTTAGATAAAATAAGCTAAGATTTATGTCTTGGGACAGGTGTTGTTAGTTGTCAACACTGGAAAAAATACACAAACCCTTATTTATCTTATAGCAATTCATATTATTTATTTGCCTAATGTGGACACATACAACTCATGCCATCCTTGCATAACTCACACTGCAAAACTGAATCTAAACAGGTGCTTGTGTCTAATTCAGTGAAAATTGTCTATTTAGTTTTGATATGAGACACAATTAACTGACAAGTCCAGTAACATGTCTTGTTTCAAGATGTTAAAAGACAAATGATGTCTGAATTGCTTGTAATAAGTAAATGTGGCTCATATTAAGACTAAAGAGAAATTTTTATTCTACTAGAATTAAGACAAACATTTGCTTGGATCTTAGTTTTTTTGCTGTTTGGTGCCCTTGTATAAATAAAGTCACGTTATGTCATAAGAACACAGGCACAGAAGCTAAAAAATTAATGAATTATGAAAACATTTTCCGGTCTTCGAATAATCAAATTCAGTCATTAAGTTGCACAGTTTGGGAGACCTCAAATGAATATTTCTGAAAATTACAAAAACAGCACATGCAGTTTTACTAAAAAGTGTAAGAACAGAGGCATCACCACTCAAGTGAAGATTAAAGTCCAAATTGTTATTAAAGTTATTGTCAATGCAGCAATCTCCATCAATAACCCTATGTAAAGAGGAAAGTATGTAAAAGTCTCTCGTCAGTGTTTGTGAACTCTTAGTAGAGTGTGTCTCGAGTAGCATTTATTCCTCCTCTTCTTCTGCAAAGAAACACGCTTCTTTCTCCTCCTCTGCGTCCTCACAAACCCACAACACAAACAGTGGCGGCCATATTGAGTCCCAGCTGCCGACACGTCTGCTCAGCGGCGTATTTATTTAAACCTGCCGCTGGCTCTGGCCGTGCTGCCCGGGCCTCGCCGGGGGCCTCACCGGCTTGTTTGAGAATCCATTCACACCTGCGCATTAAATTACTGACACTAATGTTTCTGGTAATGCTTGGACAGGCTCCCACATTTTTTTAAGCTGTAAAGCTGCAGGAGCTGGGAAACACTGGACATGTTGGTGGGACAGAACGGTGACAGATTCAGACAGATACAGCGGGTGTTTCATCCGATCAACATGAGCCCATCTGTGTTTTTGTTGTGTAGCTCACGAGTGTTGGTGCTTCTCTGGCTGTTACAGTCGCTGCTGTTGCTGAATAATATGAAATGATGTCATATGTGCACTGTGGTTAATATGTGTATTTTTTCTGTCAGTGGGTGAGTGTGATGAGAATATGAAGCTCTTTAAAGCGAGGCGCTCTGACAGTAAAAACAGAAGACACTGTCACCTCAGGGTGGGGGTGGGTGACACATTGTTTGACTGTTACCTGGGTTGCTAAGGCCTCAATGGCTTTTGAACTTGAGAGGTGTGGAGGCATGAACACCTGCGTGCCCCCCTCCTCCTGGATACCTTTCAGCTCGTCTCAGTGTGCGGCACTCAGCGAGAGGCCGGGAAGAAAAGAGCCGAACAGCGGAGAAAGGAAAGTATCCCAAAGACGTCTCCCAGGTTGTCAGTACTGGGGTCAAAGGTCAAAGGTCAGCACGGAGGGGTATGTCAGGTGTTAAGTGGAGCAGACAAGCTGGTGTAGGGCTTGTTAAATGCTTACCTGGCGACCTGCTAACCTGCGGCCAGGTGGGAGCACAAAGCAGGGGGTTTAACAGGAGATTACCCAAACAGGATGGAAACGAGGGGGGAGACACCTGATGTAGAAACATGTCATACAGGAAAAATAAATCACATAAGCAACAAAAGATTGAATAATTTTCAATAATACAGACAAACATTTTGTCTAACTTTAGTCAATCAGTTGTCATGATTTTCATTTCTTGTCTCGAAGAAACAGAGTGCTTTGGCTGAAATGCTTCTCTTTATTTCTTTTTTTTTTTTAAGTTTTATTCAGAAAGTTTGGGTGTAACGTCCAGTCATACACAAAAACAGTGATCAGCGATATCCCTGCACAGAAATAAATAAAGGGAGCATGGTACAATAGTAAAAATATAACTATACAAATGCATATTCATTAAATTCATTCAATTCTGTTTTTTGAAGCCAATTAAGTATTATAAAGGTCAGCGTGTCATGGAGTTCATTTGCAAAATTTTAAGCACTTTAAACTGTGAATCTTTGCATACATATTCTTTTTGAGTCTTTTAAACTACTAACATAAGTTTCAGTATGGTCATTAGAAAAACTGGACCCATACACTGCAGTTTATGCAAAGAAGTTGAACTACTGTCTTCATGTTTCAATGTTTCATGTTGTTAATGCTATTCCCTCTAACTTGGTAATGATTTGATATGAAATACGAAAATATATTTCATTCTAGAATTAGATGCACAGAATTTTCATTAAATAAATGAAAGCCTTTATTTGTCTTTACTTTTACTCTGGGAGGAGCCGAACCATCTTGTGCAAGAAGAATATTTACACTTTTTACAGTAAATCTTGTGACTGGTCCTGTAAACATTCCCCCCCCCTTGTTTATTGGCCCCTAAGATTGAACATATCTTGATAAGATGATAATACATTAAAGCTTAAGCTGTATAATATCAATTTATAAAGAAGGAGCTACTCTTTAAGATTTGAAACCTAATGTACAGCTAAGTTTTTTCAAAACTTATCAAATTCTTTTTTGATGTTTATGCAATTAAAAAGTAAACTTTGTGTCTTTGTGGCTGAGTATTAATGACTAACTTTGTTACAAAACGTGACAAAAAGTCATTAATAAAAAAAAATGAACCACAGTGGTCCAGTGTCACTCTGTACTCTGAACATTTTAAATCACAAAGGGAGTTTATTCAGAGGTTAAATAAAGCATGACTGAGACACGACCATCAAAACAAACACTCTGAGCTTAATTATCATACAAATTAACACAGTGTTAGCGTGCGCACAGCATCCTTTAATAATAGGACAATTATAACTAAGAATCGGGCTGCAGAGGATTATTTGCTTTAGTGCCGTGTGTGTATAAGCTGAGGGAAAAGGCGAAACAACCTTAATGATAATCTGTGACAGACAGAGGGGGGGGTCCTCTTCATAGAGGTGAACATTATGAGGAGTTGGCATTCAGTTCTCATTCCAGCTGCTTATTATTTATTAATGGCTGTTCATGACGTCTATTGTCCTGTGGGCACAGCATGGAAATACACACTGCTGGAGTAAGAAGGTAACACTTCGGTCCAGGTCTGAAGATACAACGCTGCATGAAACTGGAACTGGGAATTTCAGAGAAGAAAAACATTGAAATATCACAAGTTAATACTAATCGAACGAACACACAGAGCAGAGAATCAACTCAGAAAACCAGTCTGTTAAGTCTCTTGTTAAACACTTTGAAAACTACACCTGCTTCTAATAATTATATGTGCAAACATTTTCAGTGGTGGTTTCAAGTCTTTAGGTACCAGACTGGCAGGTTTGATGATGCAGCGTGCACCTGGTGATTTCTAGACAAGGGTCCATTTCGCATTCATTATTATTAAAATCAAGGTACACAAAACCTTTGGCCTTTTATTTGTTCAAATACTTACGCATTATTTGGTTTCATGAGACCAGTACTAGAAGTAGACACAGAATTATGAACAGCTGTCTTTAAAAAAGGTTATATAATGCTCTGATTATGAACTGAATAACAAAATGAACATTTGCATGGGAATTTTAGCATGGTGCCGTCAATTTGCGAATTTTTCTAAAAATTCTGGGGGTATTTCGCTCAGATTTATTTTTGGTGTTATTAACCTGAATGAGGATTTCAAAATGATCTTGGTTGAAAAAACATGATTGAATGCAAATTCGACCGTGAACCACAAATCACATGTGCAAACAATTCAAAGCACATTTTAACATCACAGATCACTGCTTCACTAACCTCAAGCAGTTCCACATTTATGGATTCAGAGTCTAGAAGGGAAATATATTTGATGGCATGGTTTAACTTTGAATAATGGACATGTTTAAACCAAAACAATGCTCATCAAATTGTGTACGATTGGTTGATTGATTGCATTTTATTTATGTGTCATGTACAGAAAATAATACACTCTGCCTTCTCTCCCAGACTTTGCTGGTATAATCTGTTGTGGCAAAAGTTCTTTTTCTGAAACAGAACTCAAGTTTTTAATTGTCATCCAACCAGAAAAAATAATATGTGAGTGAGTATAATTTTAAAATGCTCCACAAATATTTATGCCTGTCTTAATGACAGTTAGTCTTAGTTATGAAAATTCTCCCCAAATTCTCTGAAAATTAAGTTATAATATCATTTAAAACCTTTCTTAATTTGACAAATTTTGGGCCAGTTACTGAATCAATCAGAAGGTGATTAATAATAGCCATGTGTTACTGAAGATGAGGACTGTTGTTTTACTGTGCAGGCTTTCATTGCCACCACGCCTGAACACCTCATATCTTTTATAATAAAAACAACAATCTCCAATCACTTCGCTTGTCACTCAGCTGATAACAGATGTCGTCTCATGATGTTTGCCACAGGGGATCTTGGAGTCATCTGTTTCAGTTTTGACTCGCTGGTCCGCGGCTTGTTTCCCTAAATGTTACCAACCGTCTTTCATACTCAGGGGGTTCCTTTAAGTGAGCGACTATTGTTTGCGTTGTTGTTGCCCCTGCTCCCCCTCTTTAAGTTCTTATAACCAGGAAATGTTTAAACGGGTCTAATTAGCCGTTATTCCCCACAGTGCGTGGCTCTGGCAGTTCTTCTCTGTTGCTGATCTGACAGGAGTCATGCCCTCTGGGCTCCTGCAGATCAATTATGGGGCCTTTTTACTCTTTGCCATTTTGAAAACATCAGACAAGCTCACACTCAGGTTTGCTCATCACTGTTTTCGTGTTGCACATTTTATATCATGTTCTGTCACTTTTAGAAAGCCAGTGCGATGGATTACAATATGAGTGGATGGGCTTTTAGACAGGGAGGTTTCACAGAGACTGCGTACTTTGTTTCTGCTGGAAGGTGATGCAAACCACCAAAAGCACACACAAACTAACAACACACCCAGTCTTAACAAGTCTTACCCAGTCTTTACACTGGAATCACAGATTTATGCTTTGGGAAGTGCATCTTGTCTTTCTTAGGGTGAGATTATGGCTGTGCAAACAGATTTAAGTCCCCACAACATGAGTAATAAAACATCTCACACACACAAAATGAGACACTTCCAAACCTTAGACCAAGTCTTTTCAATAAACTGGGTGATTACACTGTGGGGAAATACATTTTGTCTCCATCAAGACCTGTCCCCGTAATATGACAGTGCAAACAGATTAAAGTTCCCATAAGATGAGTAATATACGTGCATACACTCACACAATACACACGCTCTATTCCCTGCAGACAGTGCTGTACTCCCTCTGCTGCTTCTCCTCTGTAAACACAGCTCCTTGCTTGCTTTTCAGCCCAGTGTGCAAACAAGAATCTAAACAAATCCATTATCATACTGACAAAGTCTGAAGATACAGAGAGGTGACTTCACTTTGAAGGGCTTAATTCAATGTTCAACAGGTGAGCTATAAGAAGACATTTACAGAGATTAAAGAGACCAGATCTTCTGTTTTTATGAACTTGGATAAAAGTAATAAATATGTAAGCCAGAGATGACCTTTATCTTTGTGAAAAGTGTATAAAAGCATAGGTTCTTCTTTCACAGTTTTATCTTTTTACATAATTTGTATAAGGTATATGGAAAATAACAACCCAAATATCATGAACTGACACATATGACTTGACTGCAGGATTTACAGCATGGGCCCATGAAAATACACATAAGTCATCAATAAATCACCAATGAATTCATACACATTTTCTACATCATAGGAAAAGTACAGTATTTCGAGGTGAAAGTTCCTTTTTTGTCTTTTTTTAATAAAAGAACCTTTTCATTTCTATTTTTAACACAACACAGGAGATTCATTCCTAGAACACTTGCTAATCTAAACATCCCTTCAAGACAGTTTCAAAAAATAGAAAGTCATCACTCATACTTTTTTAATGTATCATTTGACTGTGTATACACATTTCATCTCACATTACGCAAGAGAAATCAAAATACAATACAGCTGAAAGAATAAAGAAAATATGACAAACTTACCTTTTTTGAACTGCAACCTTACAATGAATTTCTCTATGATTAAGAAAGCCTTAACTCAGACTTCTTACCCCAGGAGTTATTGCTGTTAACTTTTCAAAAAATAATCCATCTTTTTATCAAAATAACAATTTCAGTTTAGTGTTTCCAGCTTTTGTGGTGATCTTTTAGTCTTTCAGTGCAAAATCAGAAAGTCTCTTTCACCAAACAACAACGATTTTATATTTGACATAATAAACTTAATAATTCAAAGGTGCTGTTTGAAACTTGGGGTGACACTTTAGAGGTTTTAAATTACATCTGAGTATTGTGACTTTACAGGAATACTTTGAAGAATCATCGATTGGATAATTGTGCTTAAACTGCCCTGAGCTCGAGAGTACGGACTAAATCAGCTGCAGGTTATTCTCAGTCTTTTTTCTTGCTGCCAGCTCTGTGAGTAAAAGAGCAAGAGTCCCAACCCTGATACATGTAATGAGTATTAAGATTTTTCATATGTTGTGATGAAGTAGAAAGTTGACTACGTATTAACTTTAAAGTAAAAAATAAAACCCCACAATGATGTGAACTCAACAAAGCAGTGGTTATTTTCTGCATCAAAAAAGACATTGTGCTCAGGGGAGCTTTTCCCATTTTAATTTGTCCTTGTGAAAAAAGTGTGCCTCAAATTATCTAAAATGTAAGATAAACAAGAGTCAGACATGTGTCACCTCTTCACCAATTATCATTAATAAGGGCTGTATTTTCAGGGAGAGCCTCGAACAAAAACACTCAGCCCGCTGCTCCTCGCTGATGAAATTAAGTTGTCATTGGAGCGTCTGCCTAAATCCAGCACGCTTACGGGAAAAATAAAGACCATTCTGAGTTCAGAGTGCCATGTAACATTCAATTACAATTTCACAGACGGCTCTCTATTAGCCGGTGTCCATTTCAGGGTCTGAGGCACAAGGTCACGACCCGCTCCTCAGACAGGTGCTTATGTTCGACTTGACTCAAAGAAAAACTACGACCAAACAGAGAGATTAAGGTCAATACAAAACACACCTGGCTGATACAATCTGCACATCATCCTTAACACACACACACACACACACACACACTGGAGTGGAAATTCAAGCTGACAGTCAACATCTCAAATAAATATATTCCTCCGTCTTTTTGTTTTAAGATATTAAAGTAATTTCTATAATTGTTTGAAACAAGTCCACTTTTCCTAATTCCCATATGTGTCCTTGACAACCAGGTCACTGCTGAGTCCTCTCCCGGCAGCTGTGCCAGATGGCAAAGAGGAGAGAGAAAGAAAGGGAGGGAGAGAGAGAAAAAGAGAGAGAGAGAGAGAGAGGGGACTTCTGTCAATGTCAAATTGAGTATTAGAGTTATTTCCCCGCCTTTACCTGTCCACCACCCCCCAAAACTGATATCCTTCAGGCAATAAAAGTCAGCAGTTGAGGCCCAGTGAAGAGCTGGAAAAACCCCAACCTGTTAAGAAAGTGTTTGAACTCTTAATTGAGCAGAGCCCTCAGAAAATCAGGGGTGTTAGGGAGGAGGTCTTGTCCAAACAGAGAAGAATGAGAGAACTTTCCGCGGTAGTTTTGTAAGAGCACGAGGGAAGACAAACAGCAGTGATAAAGACACTGACGAGAGATGGACAGACTTAAAACACAAACCCTTAGACACAAGGCAGGTCCGGTTTGTCCTTCTGTGACACTCAACAAAATGTGATTCAAGCTGCTTAGAATTTATGACACACACACACACACTTACACGTGTTGAGAATACGTACTTGTGTGAACAGCTGCATTTTAAGAGCGAAATGTCATTTTCAAGATCTGAACTATTCTGGTCAACAAATTACTTTAGATGCTTTGTAAACTGAAACCTCTACACTCAAAACAAAACAACTGAAGCTCACTTATGCAGCCATATTTACATGGTAATCTGACTTATATTTCTGAACTTACAGCATTTTATTACGTACATTTCTGATTTAAATTCAGCTAAATATACCACATTACATTATTGTCAGATCTTTGATTTCACATGCTAATCATACACCCTTATTTCATTGAAAGCTTAAGCAAAAAGTAATAATGACTTGTTTTTACCTAATTGCCAAAGGAGGCAATAGCTCAATTTTGAGGATGGTTTAAGCATGTAGTGCATGTTTAACATGTAGTAATTGGTGCTCAGAATGAGATGCACACTAGTGGAGGGCCGATCAATCTAAAATATTGATGTGTTGATACCTACATTGGTATCAGTATTAATCAGTGCTTGCGTGATGAGATCAGCACTTAAAAATATCAGTATATTGCTGAATTCCTAAATATATGTATGTTTCTGTAATTGTTACTCGACCAGTATGTGCAAGTTTTTTTGATCAAACTGACCTATTTAATGATGGAAAATGATATTTTTTGTCATCCATGAAGATTCAATTTTTTACATAAAAGAAGAAAAGATCCAAGCACATACTTAACTTCAGGTTGAAAATTTGTGATTCAAAATCATTCATGGACAGAAACATTAGTTTCACTGGTTGTGTGATTATTCATTTGAACAAACTTCTTTTGTATGTAAAAAGTATTAAGAGCAGTTTTAATATCAGCATACTGGCCCTAGTTCACTTGGTATTCGGATCGACATCACATTTTGCGGTATCACACACAACTAATACACTCTGGAAAAATGTTCAAACTATTAAAATAAATGTATCTGCTTTTAGTCTTTCAGTGAGGACAAAATAGTGCTTTTCAACATAGTGGTACATTAGACCACCTGTTTCAAAAGTGGGGGTCAGGACCCCCTGGTGAGCACTTTTGAGGGTTTAAAAATTGCCTCACAAAAAAAAAAGAAAAAAAATAGAAATAGAAAAAGTAAAATGGTTAAATTACTTAAAACTCATATTATTTCCATTTCTGTAGTAATATAGCTGAAAAAGAATCTTAAAACTAAAAAACGTGTCATCAACTTTCTTCTCTTTGTTGCTGCATGAACCTATGAGGGTAACTATGAAAGACTGAGGACTGCATCAGGAAAATTTGTATGAATTTACAAAATAACTTTGTTTTCAGAGAAAATTAAATGAAAAATGTGACTTTTAAAGGTGATTTTTGATCTTTAAGAAGTTTTAAATGCTAATTCATGGCACACTGAAATCAACCTTCATTTAAGCTTTCATTGGACAGAAATATTCTTGAGTATAACTTTGTTTTAAAGGCTTATTTTTCTTCTTTCTTGGTGTTACGTTGTCAGTCTTTACAGCCTTGAATAATGTTCTCTGAGTGGCACAAACACCTCCACAGGCAGCACTTTGGGACTTTACGATAAAAGAGATGATCATGTTGTAAGTAGGTGTCAGAAAAACATCTATAAATAAACAGAGTGAGGCTAACTGGAAACTACACACACACACACACACACACTGGTTGAAATGAGGCTCTTAAAACAACAGTGTGTGTGTCGGCAGGTGAAGCTAACCAGAGTAGCTCGCCCTCTCTCTCTTTCTCCTGTGACAAAAGCACTTGAAAGGAAACATTATGGGAGCGAGCTGGCAGAGACAGAGCAGACTACACTCTCATATGACTTTTTTTTTTTTCAGACTTGTTCTCTGTCAGCGTCCACTCACCAAGTCTCTGCTCAGAACTCCAAGAGTTAAATCTGGTTCTTATCTCGCAGAAAGTCAAATGTAACCAAACAAGTGCAGAGAGGAGAGAAAGTGGGCACCGCTCTGCACGTGTTCAGTCCCAAAAGAAGCTTGAAAAATAAGCAGACAGCAGACTGACGACATCCTGAGCTCCACGGGGGAATCCTGAAAGGTCCCACTGCTCCTTCTGGGCTTCATGTCAGGACGAGGAGGAAGAGCTCAGAGTCATTTATTCTATTCTTGGTCTGAAATCAACCACCTCAACTTGGAGGGAAAGAGGTGGAGAAAAGTCATCAAGACATTTTTTTCCTTCACCAGGGAGTCAATTAGACATGGAGCTATTTGAGTTAGGGACTGTCCAGGCATTTCTGTCATCCTGCTTTATTTTGCAACCAAATGACTAAAACTACTTCTAGGTTTGGAGTTTCAGAAAACTAGAAAAGCATGAATAGTGGATCTCTGAAGATGAATTGATATTTTTTTCTGTGGGTGACTAAATATAAAGTTGTAAAAGAAAGAAAAACCTCATACCTTTACACTTTTAAGATACAAATACAACACTTATAAATATGAATATAATCATAATCAGAAATACGCTGTAATACGACAGTAAGGTAATAAATGGGATAGTGGTAACTAGATAAGAAATACTATGGACAATAAGTACCAAAAGCAATGAGTACCAAAGGTAAAACAATATTTAAGCTTGATCGTAATAGGATGAACTGTGTTTAACATATATTGCACACTGAATAGGTGTAAAGATTTTGCACAGTGTTATAAAAAGATTTACAAACAGATTATGCAGTCTACAGGTGGATAAAAATGATAGATAAATAGATAAATGTGACCAGCTAAAATTAAGATTAATATGTCTCAGTCAATAGTCCTGTATGGCATTTAAAAGGAGGAGTTATAATAATAACAACAACAACAACAACAACAACAACAACAATAATAATAATAATGATAATAATAATAATAATAAGAAGAAGAAATAATGATACTGCAAGGAAAAACAAAAAACAAAATTATTGGCAAAGACAACCAGTACATCATCACAGTATGAAGAATCTCACCTGAGAAATTCCCATTAACAGATCTATCGTAACATATGTATCGTTTAAGAGGATATTGTTTCTGCACCAAAACATAATGTGTATGTAAGATGTTTCAGAAAGTTTCAGAAAAAAAAAGCAGATTGGAATATTATTTTTTGCAGTCGTTTCATTCATTCTCTCTCTCTCAGGCATCAGCCCGAGACGTGACATACTCCATTACAGATGCGATCAGCCAGCGTCTCCTTCTCAGCAGCTGGCATAAGTCTCCTTCATTCATCCCTATGTCTCCTCTGCTTGTAGACCTTTACCCATTATTAGCGTTAATACAAGGCCAGAGGACATGGAGGGAAACAGACCTGGCAGCGCTTTAAAAGCCCAAATGTCAAACTGTGACATGCTGCCAGCTGCCGGCTGCTTTGATATGCCGAGGCTGGATGATGCTCATTTGATGGTTTCATTAGAAAATTTGGGCGAGGTGTCAAAGAGGTTCCCTATGTCTGTGCTGCAGCTATTAGGCTCAATTATAGCTGCCAGAGAGGCAGAGAGGAGAACTGAGCTGGCTCTGTGCACCGCATTCAGAGTGGCCTTAAAGAGCCACTGAGAGAGTCACAGAAATTGCTATTCATAACACTTAATGGCTTATGAATTAAGTTTCCCTGTAATTATTCTTAATCATGCATGCACACTCAAGGAAAAAAGGCAATTATGAATTCAGGTTTTGAAGAGTTAAGCTGTAAACTGGGACAATTTTCCAGAATTACATGTTGGAATTTCTTAGAAATGCATTTAAACTTTTACATTTATCGTCACTGGTACATTTCTTTTTTACAGCTTAAAAAATTAATCTCAAGTCAGAAGTTTCGAGGCTGAGTTTGTAGAACAGTTAAAGGTGGGAAATGACAGTTTTTCTGGGCTTGATCAGACATTTTTTAAATCGTGACCTGCAGTGTTAGTGAAAAACAACTTGAACTGATCCTCGTTTTTATTGTTGTGAAACAATGAACGGCAGTTTAGCAGCCTTCTCTTAAGCTGTGAGATTAAAAATGTCAACAGTTCAATAACAAAATATAGAGTAATAAAGAAAGCTTTGTTAAAATGTATATAATAAATAAAATGTAAGGGGAAAAACTTAATTTTCACCGTTAACTTTGTTTAACCAATCAGAATACCCATTTGACTTCACCAGTGAATTGCACCATAATGGCAGCCAGTGTTTGAATTTCATTTTGCTTCTTCACAATGTGAAAGTTAATTGCGTCTCTTTGAACTAAACATTTTACAGACACTAATGTTAATTCAATGAAGATCCATGTTAGTATTGTGGGTTTGCTCTAAAGACAAAGACTGAAACAGCATCCTGATCTATGGTGTGAGCTGTATTTAAGAACAGAGGTGAAGCAGCAGGATTCAACTTATCAGGCCGAAGATTTTTGTGACTGTACATGCTCAGCAGCCGATGCTGGTTCGACGGCTGTCAGCTGATTTCAGGTCATTAGTCCTGAACCACAAACTCACAGAGTGGATAAACTAGTGTGATGGACTTTCTTCGTCTCTGCTGACACTGACCATAGGTTCGATGCTCACACTCCTGGAAGATGTAAGACACATTTTTGCAATTATTCTGAATTTTGTTTTCATTTTGGATCATAATGGTGTGATTGAAATAACAAGTGGATTAAAAATCAAGCACATCTTATCATCGTGAAAATATTCAAACCAGGGTAGCCTCCTCCTGCTGGCGATCATATTAAGGGAATATTTAAAGTGGTTTTGTGTTAGTATCAACTTGAAATCTGAAGTCTGTGTGTGCGCTGAAAGATGAGGGAGCTAAAAAGTCATATATGAAAGTTTATGGAGTATTTTTGCAAACTGAAGCGACCCAGATTTTTACCTCATGGGCATAAAAAAATTTGATATCAAATTTTAATTTGCAGACTGTTTGCCCTTCTAATGATTGATTAAAAATAAATATAAGTAAAGCATGTTTTTATGATGGTATTTTGAAACCAATAAGAAAAGAAATGTTCTGTTATTTCACTGCTGAGTGTTTATAATCCATGTGCATTTGGGGAATAACAGTCAGGTCCATATTACTATTTCATAGTCCATTTTTTAAATTGCCCATATGACGTGTGCGCACATACATGCAGCTCTTTTTCCCTCACTTTTTTCGGACCCACTTATAGATTAGCTGTAATAGACGTGCCGGGAAATGTGCCGCTGTTGGAATGTCGACCACATGTTCAAAAATAAATAGACCTGTGAGAATTGAAACAAGCACTCATAAGGTTAATCAAACGTAATTTCTTCATGGCTTCTCAGCTTTGGTCCGCCAGTGTTCTGCCTGTCATTTTATTATTTCTAGATTTCTTTCTGGGCTGCAGTAATCCAGGCGTAACTAGGCCCTGCCACACTGAATTAGCTGCACACAGATGCTGAACAGAGTGAGTGTGTGCGTTTCTCATCTTTTACATAACACTTTCCATTAAAAAAGAAGATGTGCGTTCCAGTTAAGTTTGAGATTTCAACTAATTTGAAAATAAAAGGGATAGTCTTTAAATACACATCACATTTTTTTAAAACTTCCTTGTGCCGTTTGTTGGTGGTTACTGTAGTGCCGGAGGAGCCTTTCTTCATCCAGAAAAACTCTTACCTTTGATGTGATGATCTGACTGGTCAGAACAAAAGAAATACGAGGTTAAGAGAGGAGGACGAAGTGAGGTCTGAGCCTTTTTCCGCTCAGTTTTTTCTCTTCCACTCGGGGGTGGCGTCTCTGGTTTGGCACAGGCCCAAACTGAAGGAGTGTTAAACCTCTCTGGCTGTGGGGAGAAGAAATGACAGGACTCCCTCAAGCTCCCCTCTGTTCTTCTAATGGACTCCTCCGTCGACATGGCGGGGTTAGAAACATCATAAGTTCATATTCCCCACATGAGACTTTTCCTTTTTTCAGCGGTGTTGCCTTTCAGATTCCTAAATGGCTCCATCTCTTTCACCCAAAGAATCAGAGTCCTATCAGTGAAATCAAAGGCGATTACACAGCTCACCAGTCATTTAGGATCTCTGTGGCTGTGGTGAGAGTGTAATGCAGGCCGCAGCCCCAAAGTCTCTGTTTATTCAGTGAAAGTGCTCTGTAATTTATTTAAAATAATCTATTTTAACAAATAAAGAGGTCATTGAGTGGGTGCATTGCTGCAGGCACACATTTAAATTCCTCTTTAAGAGTGTGACTGGCTGACGGGCTGCAGAGCTGGCTGGACCCAGAGGACGTAGAGGCAGGCCTGAAAGTCTGAAAAGCAGGATCACATGCTTAGTGAGAGAGCACTTGCCTGCTGTTGATGCCTAAGTGCTGATCACCACGACCAAGTTCTTTTTTTTTCTCTTATTGACACGTTTGATTCAGATCCAAAGGGCTTGTTTGAAGAAGGAGTGGGCTGTGGCCCTCGTGGATGTTTCAGAGAGGGTCCGGAGTAAACACGACGGATGGGATTACAAGGAAACCCTCTCTGCGATGCTGAAGGGCTAGAAATAGAGCTGTTTTTTTCCTGCATACCAGTACATCTCCTCACTTGCTCTCTGTGGTGGCTTCGGTGGCTCAGGTGCACTGTATCTCCGTTATGTCTGCCCATCTGATGGGATCTGACTGCTACTGCGGAGCTGGACCCATCAAAGAAAGTCAAAGAGAGGAGGCGGCTCCAACTGTAAGAGGCCCAGTTATATAAATGGGGCCAAAGTACTTTGCTTTATTTGGACTTGTTTGGGCTTATTTGTTTGTACACCACACAGCTTCATACTTGGCGAGATGCAGGGCAAAGTTTTTCCTCCCACTTAGACAGTGTGCAACTTGTTGACGCTGGTAGAGAAACAACTTAATCCATCTTTAAACCTCATATATTGTGTTCTATCATAATTGAGCGACATTTGCTTCATTAAATACAATACACTGATGTTTTCCTGTTCACAAAACCAACCTTGAATGTAAACACAACAGGCTGGCAAAACCAATCGTATGCATTCAGCAGCCGTGTGAGGTTCAAGGGCTAGCAAAGTGGCTAATTTTTGAGTATATATATACACCTAGGAGCGACCAAGAAGACTGACATTTCAACAAACTTCTCTACAAAAACATCAGTGGACCATGACTGGCACTTGGTGCAATAAGTGGTCTGCATGTAGCGAGGCACTTCTGTTTCGGCCAAAGAAAACCCGGTTTAGTGTAACCGCCGCTTCCTTGAACAGAAGTTGGAGAAGAAGCAGGAGAAAACGTTCGAGAGGTTTGAGGGATGTTGTCAATCCTGAACCAGACTTTAGCTTAAAGCATTGCATGTCTGTGTCGGGAAAAACCGAGGAATTGGACTATACTTCCTTAAGATTTCCATCTGTTGTCAGTCATTTCCTGCTATCTGCACAACCATCCTCCCCTGATTGTGACAGATAAGATGTGTGTTGCCTCCTGTATGGTGAATGGCGCTGTCTGTGTTGGCTGACATTGTGGTTTGGGTCAGCGAGTAAGGGTTAGGGTGATGGATTACTTTACTAATGATTTTGGCCTGAGACTGAGCTTGTTTTAAAAGGCAGACATTCTGTGAGTCAGTTTGAGTTTCATACAATGTTATGGATTGGCCGAGTGGTGCGTAGATCTCTTCTCCGACAGCCAAAGTCGACAGCTGATTATTTAATGTTCTTGTTTTACAAACCGGGCCTAATCTGCAGAGCAAAGAAACAAGAAATTCAATTGGCACGGCTAATTTGAAAAACTTAGAGTGGGTCAGATTTTTTTCCACAAACAAAACCTTCAGGCTGAATGGAAGGCGCTTTAACTGTAACGTAATACACTGATTCACATTTGAGATGTTTGCATGTACTGTACCGCCAACGGAAGATGTCCTCGGCGATCAAGCCCACCCACACTGCGATGTTGTGAGGGAGCGTGCCCCTTACCTCCCATCGGGGGCAACAAGGTCCTGTGTCCACATTTCAAGCAGGGCTGTCACTCACAGTAGGGGAGAAAGGGTTCTGTCTTGGGGTCAACACTTATGTTCTCCAGCTAAGAAAGCAAGGCTGACTCTCAGAGGACGGGCAGCAGTTCAACACAGCAGGCTTTGTGCTGCATCCGTACGGCGCAGAGTGGAGGAGCTCAAAGATGAGCAGAGGGGAGGTGAAAACTGACAGTGAAGAGGGTGAAAATGAGGCTGTGACTGTGCAGTAAAACCACAGGAAAAGCCGAGGTGGATTCTTTTGAACTTAGTTATGATCCCACTAATACTCTTTTATCTCCTGTTCTTTTTTTTGTTACATGTAGGAACAACACTATTTGGTAAAAAAAAAGTTCTTTTCAGGTTAAGGTCAGGGTTTGGTGTGCTTAAAGGGACTGTGAGGACTTTCTAAGAGAGCTTGAAAAAAACCCCATCTCTGGATATATCCCTGATTGTTGCCCACAACTTCAAATTAGATTATCAGATTTAAAATAGGTTAATTCTAAATACTATTTCTTAGCTTCCAGATTGTGTCAGATTGGACCAGACTGACTTAAGAAGACAGATCTGTGTTTTTCCCTACTGAAAGTGATTCATGTGATTCATTTTGTAGTAATCGTGGAGACAGGGGCTGGGCTGTCGGACAGAAACAGAACAATAGAAAGTTAAAAGGGAGGGCGATAGAACATGGGCTAAAGGCTAAAACACAGGCTTCAGACACACATGTACTGTTACTGAGTTGATGAGCACTGACAGGACATAACCAGGATTCACTGACGTTGCCGGCTACTAAACTACGATATAAACTTTTTCCAGAATGTCATAACAGCTACTTTAAATACCGAGAGCTGCAGTGATAGACTGGAATTAAGTGGCTCAAAAGTCAGCCAAGTTATTAAATCATTAGGGCAGTATTATTATCCTATTTTAAAAGTTATGGGCATTGTTATTAAGGCATACTGGAGGTCTCACCAAGCAGCCAAAATATATGTCAGAGAGAGTAATATGATAAAACAGCCAACACAATGAGAGTGTTTTAAAAATAAAACTAGTCAGAGAAGATTTGAAAATAGTTAACTCTAAAGAGTGTTTTTTCCGCCCACTGAGACATTTATTCATTCACCTTCTACTGCTTATCCTGTTTAAGGTTGCAGGTGTCTGGAGCCAGCTGTCAGGGTTCATCCTGGACTGGTCACCAGTCAATCACAGGGATGATGCGTGCACACTCACACCTACAAGCATTTTGGAATCACCAGTTAACCTGATGAACATGTTTTTGGATGGTGGAGGAAGTCAGAGTACTCAGATGATACATGCAGACTCCACACAGAGAAAGGCCCTTCTTGCCCGGATGGGACTTCATGGGTGACTCTCTGGCTGTGAGGTAACAGCGCTAACCGCTCTGGCAACGTGCAGCCCTTCAATGTACACTGAGATATTTGGCCTATAAAACACATATGTGGTTGATTAAGATTGATCTGCAACAAAATTTGATCAAGAAAGTCTTTTGTTCCTACAAAAACAATAATTTCTTCAGAGAAACTGCTGTCTGGGCTCTACATGAATCAAACAAAAAAACTGGTGAGATTGTTCCTGGTAGCTGGACAAGAAGCTTCATAACAGCGTGTCAAATTCTTATTGCTTGTTGATATAAAATACTAAGAGGAGCAATATTTCACATAGCTGATTATATGTAGTATGAAAAAAAAGTTAACTAAAGCTCAACACCACTTTCTTCAGATTAATTCTGGCAGGTTGCTCTCCTTTGCTCTTGTACTTCATCTCAAGAGAGGAAAGTATCTTGTCCATGTTTGTCAATCTTTGAACATTTAATTGAGTTAGTGAGGATTAGCATGCACAACAGGCTTCCTATGAGCCCACAGAGATAAAAGAGGAGGGGGAGAGCGAGTGACTGAGGGCGACCCATCGACACATGTTTGGGCTGGTGTCACCTCTTAATATAATGTGGCACATGCTGCTATGTGCTTCTTCTGGTGTAGAGTTTCTTTTAAGTGGCTAATGCCTGCGGTGGGTGAGCACCCACAGGGGACAAGAGAGGTCAGTGTTTTGCGTGGAGCGTGTGGAGAAGGTGTGGGGGATCTTCCTGTCATTCACCACTCATTCCTCTGAGCCCCCACTGACCTTTGACCCCCAGGCAGACAAGCCAACAACCTCAACCTGGTGAACTAAGCTGAGCAGCAGGAGGCGTTAAAATGCTTATAGTTAACAAGTTGGTGGATGTTACCTGCCAGGAGGAGAGCCTTAAAACAAAACAAACAAAAAAAAAGTCTTCATCAAGGAAATTAGATTTATACTGAACACAAGAGGTAAAATATTTGGACTTCAGTCAGAGGGATGGACTTAGTTCATGCACAAAACCTCTTGTGTCAAAAATATAGATGGTTAAAAACATAATTGGTATAAATAGTATTAGCTAATCATGCTTCAGTAGGCTTTGGTCAATTCAGAGGTCAGTCAAGATGGAGACCGAAAACAGCCATAATGCAATGTACGGTAAGGACATACAAACTCCCAAAGGGGATGATTCGATGATGGTTTATTTAGATATGTCCATAGAAAACGTTTTCTTGTATTTATTTTGTAGTAACGGAGGTCACTGGAGCTGGATTGACAAAAAGAAGAAAGACAGAAGAGCAGAGGGAAGCTAAAGAGGAGAGTGATAGAACATGGACTAAAGGCTAAAAGAAAGAATGGGTCAAAATAATAAATAGAATGAAGAGCAAGGTTATGTTTTCTCTGTTTGGTGAGGTTCAAGTTGGTAGATGAGCAGCAGTAGGACATAATCTGGATTCACTAACGACACTCGTTATTTACTGTGAAACTACTTGACTCGGTTTTTCCTTTTGAGGCATTTTTGCACGTTAAAATATTTCTCATTAGTTGACCAAGATAAACCCGATACTGGAAAATCTGGATTAATCCTATTCTCGTATGGACACAATTGGTCACCTAAGGGCGTCCAATGATCAAACTTTCCATCTCATTTACTCCTCCACTTTTGCTCTTTTTACACCAGCAGATGTTGTGAGACCCTTCAATCAGCTTCATGATGACACAACCTCTCCATTTCCATCTCTGCCACTACACACACAAAGACACACACTTGCACATGCACTTTGCCCAACTGGCAGACATCTGTAGATAATCATTGCCCGGTCTCAGCAGAGAGCTTGTGATATTTAATATTTCCTCACCACTTGAACAAATAAGCTCTAATAACTGCAAGGTACTTGACCACAGGAGGAGAGGAGATGTGCTGCATGAAAGAAACTGTGTGCACTTTGCTTCAATCTGCGTTGTTCAATTTTCCATAGCATTGCACTCCGATGTATATATATTGAAAAAATTCAAACCCACCACCCACCAACCCTGAGACCACAAAAACTTAAACAGTGAACAAACACTGCAAATCACTGCTTTAAAAGGAGATATAAATACTCTCACATAGTGTACACACACACACCGCATAAAGCTGATGCGCTGCAGAGGTGTTGCAGAGCTGCAGAGGATCGAGAGAGGTTCACAAAACACTCATTAACTCTCTTTACAAAGCTGCCTTTGTGACCTGCCAGACCCTTGGCTACTCTCCACTCCTCTCTCTCCCTCACACTCACACTCACAACCACATACACACACACACAGTTTCTAGCCTGATGAGAAAGTACATAAACACTAAATGGGATTAAAGCTTAAGTGTTAGAGCTACCTGGATATTTTCTCAAGTAGGCTCCTTTTCAATATGAAAGACTCCTAGTAATAAAGAAATAAACTAGATTTACAGCAAACACACGATAAATCTTTGACCTAACCGTGCCTAAGCCCACCATGCAGGAGTCAGAGGAGACTTAAACTTATTATTATTATGAACCTCATTTTGATTAAATTGGTTTCTGTGGAGACAGTTGAGAGAATAACAGAGTCTTGGATTCACACCTCGGCCCTCAGAGATGTCCGCGACCCCTGAATCAACTGAACATGTTATGTTTTATTTCCTCATAAATTGCATATTACACTAATCTAATACAAATTATGCTCTCAGTGCAAGGTTTTCTTTGCTGTGGATGACAAAGAAAATAAAACCCTAGTCAGGAATCAATTTAAAATGGAGTAATAAAATGAAAAAGAACAATTAGCACCCGGAGGTGCTCTGGTGTCTTAAAATGTGGTCAAAGTAAAACATGTTTTATTGAAGTCAGTGTTACAGTACGAAGTCTCTCTGCTTCCTCAGATGTTCGCGCCAAGTCTCAACACTCTGAGGGGGTTACATCAGTGCCTGTGTGGTAGGGAATAAGGCGGATCAAGTGGGGATAGTTTGAGTTTATTTAAGATCTTACTTTTTCCAGTTTTTTTTTTTTTCTCAAGGTCATGGTCACACTGAACTGGCAAAAGAAATACTGAGACCTGGGAATGAAGTTACATGACCACACTTGTGAGAAAATTACATTACTTTTGAAGTGATCATCCACTGAGTTCGAAAGTCAGTTCATGAAACCCTGGTGGAATTTAAAATGATTTCATTAATCATGAAGTTTTACAATCAATATAACAACCCTTTTTATTGTTCTAGTTTGGTATTTCAAAATCACAGTTGATTTGTTTTCACCCAAAAGTTCAAGTATCTGCTCGATGTGTTGTGCACTTGCTTCTGCAGTTTCTTATGTTTCTAGTTATAGTACTCATAATATTATCTCTAATGAAAAGCACTAACACTTCAATATTTCTGTCACAACTATTAAGTGATTGACCCTCAGAGTTAGTCTTCTGTAATGATTATGAGTATTATGTAAATAAATGCCACAAATAATATCACATCTAAAAGAGGCATAACTTGTTTAGATGGATGAAAAACTGCTTTTGTGGATGGGATGCTCAACATTTCAACATAATTACAACTTCTAAGTAAAAATGCAGTTGATTTGTCTGACATCTATCCCCTGTGATCAGTTTCAGACATCAAGAATATCAATAGATATCATCAGTCCTGTCACTGATGGTCTACTCTGCATCTGCAGGTCACATTGAGACATAGATATTAAGGTCAATCCTTTTTTATAACCAGCTAAAAACTCCTCATAGTGGCGTTTAAGTTGCTGTATTATCTGTGGATTTAGACTGCTTGTTGAACATAAGTGAATTTACTGAAGCAGAGGAAATATTCTGTCTATAATTTGAGACATTTTATTGGCCAGAAGTTGATTGAATCATTAAAACAGAGACCAGTATAACATATTTACTGACAGGAGTTGAAATCTATTAACCCACCCTCTGTGTGACCCAGGTTTAAGAACACAAGAGACAAAACCATCCTTTAAAGAGGACATTGTTTCGCTTTACAAGGTCTGAATCAGCAGATCCTGACACCAGCAGTATTACAAAGCTGCTTTCTCAACAGTGATGAATTTACCACAAGGCTCAGCTTCCTGCTGCCCTCACATCAAAGTCATGACCTGCTCAGGTTTCATCAGCCAGGAGGAGCTGAAGCAGCTCAGCCTGGTTCACTTCCAGCAGATCAGAGGAGAGTTTTGAGGAAGAGGTCAGTGGCACACCAGGGACCCCAGGCAGCTTCGCCAAAGACCACCAAGGTGATCAGTGACAGGCCACATTCTTCTCCTTGCTCCCTGAGAATCAGAGAGGGTGCTCTTGAGTTTGTCCAAGTAGTCTGCGAGTAGGTGTGAGGAAACATCTTCACCCTTTCTGTCTTCATAACAACCGCAGTAACTGAACCAGCTGACGAGAGGTTAGTATAAAGGCATGCTTGTAAAGACAGACTTGAGGAACAGTGCTGCAGAGCCCAGAGAGCACAGAAGTCGGGAAAGAACCTCCATGATGGATGATTTAGAAATAAGTATCTGGGTTGGAGGGAAACTTCTAATTACGAGAAGGGAGGCACATGCTCCTTCATCCCGAGAGGGGCTCTCAGAGCCTTGGCCTCATGAATCGAATAGTGTGGTGAAGAGTTAAGGGATGGACCAGAAGTGGTACCTTGGCCAACCACAGCGCACACGCCACCTCTGCTCCTTTTACCACTGGCAATCGCTCCCCTCAGCACACCCCGACCCATCACATAATCAGGCCCTTCTCGAATCTGAATACAACCCCCCCCTCTCATTTATTGCCTTATAAAAAGACTTTTGGTCAGCTTTTGCATCTCTAAAATGAGCACGCTGGTTTCCCCCACATAGTGCTCCATTCATCATGTGCTGGTGCACGGAGACCTACTGCTCTTACATTTCCTGTAATTGGAGTGGCAGGGGTCCAAAGGTTGGCATTAATATTAAAAGAAAGTAGCAAAAATGAATTATTTCCTGACAGTTTTTCACCTTTGCCAACCAAAACCTGTGTAATCAGTTATGTTTCAGTGTAGGAGTGTCTACTCAAGTCTTTGTCTGATTACAAACCAATTTGTTACCTTTTATACTCCCTACTCCCTCTCAGGTCAAGAGGCCCCTGAGGCGCCCTAAATGCTCTCCACAAACTTATGAGGCTTGGTGGTGAATCTGGTGCCTGTGAGGCATAACTCTCCCTGTCAAAACTGGGAGGGAAACCATGATTCTTCGCCTCAGAGTCCCACGCTACTCAGCTGTATAACGCCAAGAGGTATGAGGTCATTTTTTTGTGTTTGCCTGTATTGTGGGTTTTAATAACTGCACATGAGTTGTACTCTTTAAGTTTGTAGGCGTTCTCAGTTTACATGAGCTGTAGGTGCCAGATCCTGAGGATAAAGTTATCTCATTATCACCACAGGGCAACTCAGTTTTGCAAAAACTTGATGTTGAACTTAAAAATGAAAACTTGGAAATGCTCCTTTCCTGCTTGAGCGCTTTCTCAAAGTGGGCTGTTGTCCAGCAGCTACATGTAGTCACTTTTAGGTTTGTGTTACAGTACATATTGACACGTGAAGCCAAGGGTTTGAAAATTCGGCCAATCATATGTTTTGACAAATGTGAACCTCATTGAGTGTTTCTGTTTTTGGGTTAAGTAAAAACACGATCTGATGGTCATTTACAGTCATGTTTTCTTAAATGTGCATTGCTGAGTGTACACTCTGAGGACGTGAAAATGAACTTGAAAAAGAGATGGAAAAAAAGACTTAAAAAGGAGCTTTTGATAGAAAGAAATGCACCCTGCTGTGAGCTGGACCTGACACATGTGGAGTTTAAATAAACTTGTATCTCCTGCCAGGTTTTCAACAAACTACCGGCTAAAGGGGAGATTTTCTTTCAAATAAGAATTTCCTCGTAGATCTTCAGATATCAGACTTCATGATAACAAGAAGTGAAGGCTCTTAAAATATTACAGGTCTGGATTTGATGTAGGTGTTGAATTAATTTGCCATGAACAGAGTCCTGCTTTATTGAGTGAGCTACTCCTGATGTGTGGGACTCAACCCGTCACGATAAATATTTCATTTAGGTACGTGTCACATTGAATAAAGAGTATTTCTTTGATGTTAAAAACTGCACTTGAATTTGAGAAAAAGTGAGCATCCTGTTATTTTGGGCTTCTTTTATTGTTTTTATTGGAGATTTCAAAAGGACTTTCTTCTTCTTCTTCTGTGGTAATAAACTTTTGATTAATGTAGCTGCTGCAGCTCAAACATTCAAATAATTGAAGTTGTTTATTTTTCTCTTCCAGCCTCATTATGCACTTACGCATTTAGGTGTTTGGATGAAAAGTTCAGCTGGCAAGATGAAAGGCAGATTCAAAGCCTTATTTATTGGCAAATAGGAATAAATAGCTTAACTCTTGACCATCACACGCATTAAGATGTTTTCTTTTTCAGCGCAGTCAATCATTTTCTATGACATACAAAAACAGAGCGAGACACTTAGCAAAGAAAACCTCATTTATAACACGCTTCAGTGCATATGTTGCATGTATTTAAGAAACACTCCTGGATGTTGTGGGACTGTTTCAAGAGGCACTTCAGGGCAATGTTTGCTTTAATTAAAGGAATGGAAAAAGCTATTAAAATTAAAACTTCAATTATCTTTGGAAACAGAGGCTTCCTCATGAGGGTGAAGCTCAATGTGTGGTGTAAAAACGGAGAGAAGAATTGGACACCGTTGGAGAAATACTCCACCAAGGATGTCAAGAGCGTAACCTTTGGCAGAGGGGTGAGTCAAATGACTTTTTGTCAGTGCAGCCTGCTTTTTAAGAGTGATAGAAGGCAGGTTTCCTCTTCTATTCATACACTGTGAGTCTTGGATGCTGCATGCTACATGGAATATTTGTGTGGGAACATCATCACGGTTCAGATATATTGGCGATGGCAACAAGGCATAAGGGCTTCCCTATTTGTGCCACAAGATGAGAGGGTGTTTCTTTCTCTGGCGCCAGAGGCCCTGCAGTCCGTGAGCTGATTGAATGTGCAACGCCATGTTTCGTGCTGACAGTGACCATGTTTGAATATGGTGGTTGGGTCAGTGAGGGAAACGATGGAGCGTTGGCATGGAGGATAATCGTTTGTCCATTTACCCACATTGCTGGTTGTGTGCGTGTCGAATTGAGTTTTTGCATAGTGACTTCAAAAAACGGTCAGTTCAATTAAGTTACAAAGAAAATATATTCTATTTTGAGCTGTGACTGCAGACTGTTTTACTTCTGCTCCAAATAGACCCTCTGAACTGGTTTCTATGAGGGGAAGTGAGTTTTGGAGGAGATGGTGGAAATGAAGTTGAAGCTGGAATCTGAGAGCAAATCTGAAAATAAAGATAGCAGAGAATACATAAATGAAAAGAAGGAAAGAAAAATACATCAAATGATGTGGCCAACCAATGAGGAGGGATGATCTGTTCCTACTGAAATAAGTGCGGCAGTAAAAAATGATGGGATTTTCAAGAATAGAGGGATGGTGTATCTCTACTTTTACTGGATGGAAGTAGTTGCTGCAGAGTTCATGCATCTTTAATAAATCAAATACGTTATGAACGCTTTTGATCGTATCACCATGATCAGCAGCAATTACAGATTGTTTGGTTGATGAGTAATTATAGATTCTCCAATTTCTATCTTGGCTTTTGAAGAGCTCTATTTCCATCAAAGCTAGGAATCTCACAAACACCACTTGACAAATGAAACCTAAGGGTCAGGTTAGTAGCATTTCACTACCCTGTCAGACTTTTAATTAGGCCTATAGGGACTGTCCTCCTCCAGTACCAAAGACAGAAGTAATATGATGTGAGTATGTTGCCACAAAGTGTCACATACAGGTTTTGGGTGGATCACAGGGTGTGCAGAGTCTGTGAGGAAGCCATTGGAGACTGTGGTTTCACCAACAGTCAACTTAGGTTTCTTTCAACTATTCGGGTGATCTTTTTCTAACCTTAACCAAGTAGATGTAATTGCCTTTACTCAACCAAATCCTAACCAGAGTGGTGGAAGATCAGAAAACTCTGTTGAGTCATTTTCAATGGAAAGTCTTCCGAACACATCACATTCGTTCTTCTGAGCCCAGCAGTCGTGATTTTAATCAAGACAAATGTAGGGTATGTTCGGAGCATTTTAAAACTTTCTGACATTGTGCATTTCTGAAAGGATTTTGATGACTCACTGTACATGACAACACATAAAACGTCCTAAAACCCTGCTGACAACTGCAGTCATCTTCAGTCAGAGGACAGCTTATGATTTTTATTAACCACCGTCATTTTTTCCATACGCAGAGTTTGACTCTGATTCCATTGCAAGCAAGCCCAATTTTCAGCACGAGACGCCATTCTGGTAACAATGTAGTGATTTATATAAAAGGAACAGTCATGGTAGATATAACCGAGCAGAACTGAAAAAACATTCTCATTGTTCTCCAAAAGGGCCCATTATCTCCTACATTACCCCTGCTCATATAGCCCAAACTGAAAGAAGGCATTCCTCTTTTGGGTGTACACTGGGGTGGGAATTTAACTTTCCCCACTCCATTTTGAGATTATTTATCACCCCTGACGGTCGGGCGCTGGCCCACAGGAAGTGAAGCGTAAGTGCAACAGGAAGAGGAGAAGGTGGACGGTGTGATCCCCAGCATGTAAATCAAGATTTTTTTATGAGGCTGGGCCACCCTGGAAGATGAAGTGCTCTTGTTGTGAGAGAAAACAGCGGAGCGGTACACATGTCATAACATTGACACCTAGGGGGGGTCGGCTGGAATCCATCCTCGGGCCACGGCTCCCATGTGCCCCCTTGGCCTGAAACACCACCGATCCCCATCCCCTAAAATCCCCTCAAACTCCTTCTCCTCAGCTTAGGCACAAACTTTTACACCTCGTCCTCTCTCCTCAACTGGCCTCCTCCTCCTCCTCCTCCTCCGTCACTGCAAATCTGCCTCCATTGCTCACTCACGACATCTTTAAGAGCAGTGCCCGGCTTCTGTCCACCAAACACTTTCTCAAACAATAAACAGAGGGCCTTGGTGGTCCTGTCAGAGCTGCTGTCTTTCTAGAATAACCAGCCACCACAAGAATCTGCTCCTCTGCTCTCTGTGGACACCATGCACACTCGTATATGCTCTCAAACGGTGTACTGGATTGTCAAAACCTCCTTATGTTGTTTGACAACAAATGTCAAGGCGTAAATGACTGTTAATTGGATTTGGTCCAGAGGATGATGCCTGTGGAAAATACATAATTTAAGAAGTACTTTTAGGTAATATGCTATAGGTGAACTGTACCTAAAAAAACGAAAAACAAACAACAACAACAACAAAAAAACATGCGTTAGATGTACTCTCAACTTGCTCAATCATTTTGCAGGACATAGCAATAGCAGGCCCTGGTAAGCCTGCTTCTGTGATAGATGCACATTCAGAAAATGCTGGGGTGAATTATGTGATTTATATCTAAGATATAAAGAACAGATTATGACTCAGGGGGCCTGATTTAGACAAGGACCCCAGATTATTTTAGAAAATTATCTCAGCACGAGCGTCTCTAACGTTGACCGAAGGACCCAAGTCATCAAGCTGTAGATATAAAAGGAATGCAATTTTTTTTAATAAAACCTCAAAATGAAAAAAATTAGGAAAGTCTAGAACGAAAGTGCCGTTTTTATGCCTCTTTAAACTGTCTGAAAGTTGTGGTTAATAAGGCGCAACAAATGTCACTGTAGAGGGAAACTGGGTGAGATACATTACCAAAAAGGCAAATTAAGTAAATATATGCTTGAATCCTAATTGTTTGATCAAATTTTGAAAAAAAAGAGAATACAATAATTGATTTAAGTAAATGATATCCTCTGGGTCTATATGGTATTAGATTACAAGCATTAAAATACACTTTGCAGACATCCAGAGTCAAAAGCTTGATTATTAAGGCATCAGTACTCATGGAGGGATATTTTCAGTATCCTGTGTGTGCAAAAAAACACACATAGAAATCCTCTCAGCTCCATACTGGTGTGCTGAATGACCTAACGGTCACGTCAATAACATGCGTGTGTCAGTGGGAACGCCTCGGTGTTTGTGTGGAAACAGTTTGTCACATTTCATTAGTTCATGTTCACCACTTTGCGAGGTGCTTACCCAGGTCACATCTACTCTCAGTGAGGCCCTGTTGGTATTTAGACAAATACAGTAGACACATTTATTTACCAACCTTTTCACTGTAGATTACTCAGCATCATGTGACTGGGTATCGCTCTTTTCATCATTTGCTTCAGAGTGGGTGAGATTTAGGGCTGTTGTAGCTGAAGTATTTTGCAGGAAGCTCTGTGTTTACCTCATATGTGACAGGAGCCAGGGAGATGGCTGGCATAATGGAGTTTATTTACATTCACACTCACTTACACTGCCCAGTGTCTGGCACTCTGTGCAGGGGGACACATTCTTGCTGAGAGACGTCACCGGTGCCGCTGCACATAGAACGCGTGTTCACGAGCCGTGGGGTCAGTCAGAAAGGGATTAGTCAAATTGAATGACCAGGTGTTGTGAGGCTGCAGTGCAACAGGTCAGACACGGCCGTCATGAAATTAACACTTAACTTCCAAACTGTTTACCTACTTTGTACGAAGGAGTGAGTACAGAGTGTCACTTTACATTTTAGTTTTAATCATTAACTACGTCTTTACTTACAATATGGATCACAAACTCTTGTGAAAGTGAAAAGTTTAGTTTAAAAGAGGCTTGTAAAAATGTATCTTTCTTTTGTAATAAACGTTTTTAAAGGGAAATCCTTGGTTTCCTCTTTTTTTCAAATTGAAAAAATATCAAATATTATTATTCATGCTTTATATCACTTTTTTTTTTGCATTTTTTTAAACTTCTATAACATTTGTGTGTCAGTTGATAATTTTTCAAGAAAGTAAGGTTCTTTGTCAAATTAATATATGCATCAAGCTGACAGAGTCGATGAATTGATGCTTCCCCCCATTTTTCATTAAGTATATCAAATAAATTTCCAAGAACACTCACAAGTTGGCATCTTTGAAGGGCTTGAGAGTTTTTTTTAAATAACAGAAACTATTAATGCTTGGTATGACAACAACAACAAAACAAATTTACAAAATTCATTCAAAAGTCTGAATATGTTGAAGCTGATAGAGTATGAAATAAAACTCGAGTTAACTCCAATTATTTAAAAACTCGATAAATCAATAGGATTTATCCCTCTGTTACAGCTCTGAAATTTTCACGAGTCACAATAATTGTTTCGATTTTCAAATGCCATAAATGTAAAATTCAGCAAAACCTGTATTTCCAAGCAACTGCTGAACTCTTAAGTGTTATTAAATGACTGATTATCATGATGTTTGTACGTCTTTCTGTATATGTTTCTTTCTAAGAATATTCAAAGACGTCACAGTAGTTTGAAATAGACCCACACAGACGGGTAGTATTTGAATTTGAAGCGACTAGTATATTTGGAGTCCTTGTATATTTATGCTGGACTGTTTGGCTTGGCATCTCTCTGCTGATAATTTATGACACATCTGGTGTCAATCTGCCATCACCTTCCTCATAAAAGGTCCCCAAATCATGAATATATTCTTTAGATGGCAAGAAATGCTCGTTATGAGCCGGGGCTTGATTTGTGGAGTCTATCTTTTTCACAGTCCACTGGATATTTTGGGTACGAATCAATGTGTCTCAGAGTGGGTAAGTGAATTTATATACTTGGGAGTGTCTCCACGGCTGGTGCTGTGGCCAAGTGTGGGACACATGCACCACCACAACGGAAACCTGGGAAACGGCATTAATTGAGGAGGGGAGGGGAAAAAAAGAAAATAACATCACATGTGGACTTCTCCTGCAGCAGTAATTCAGCATCATGAAACTCAATACTTCCTCTCATAAAAATATGTAAAGGTGTATATGTTAAGTGTTTACCAACTGGAAGGCAACAAAACAGAAAATAATACCCTTGTTTTAGCTTTAACTTTCTACACATGCCTGTGCTATAAAAAGTAATTATAATTTACTCTTAATATGTATGATCTTTTAGATTCTTTAGCTCACATTTTTCTTTTAGAAGGATGATTTGGCACTTAAAGATAAAAAAACTCATAGATAACTGGTACAGCAAGAGATATGATGGCAATGTTCATCTGCAGCATGCATTCAAAGTCAGCTTTACAGGAATTTTCTTGCGTTTGTTTTTCTTGACAAGCTCATTTTCACATAGCATAAAAAGCAATTAACTGCAGTGTTTTCTTCTTCTAATCTCTCCATGTAACCATAAGCTGAACATTATAACAGCTTGTAAAAAGGCTTCAGTCAGAGTACACTCTATAGAGGCGAAAGAGTGAGGAGGCTGGAGAGAGGGTCGCTCAGTGAATGTTTCATTATATCTAATGTTGCCTTCCCTCAAGCGCTCTCCAAAGTAAGCGGTCTGCATGAGCCTGGTTCTCGAAATGCTCAACCCCCTTGTGACCACTTGGAGCAAAGCAACTCTCCACTTTCTTATTTTCGCCCTCAAACGAGAGCCTCTGCATGGATTATGTGTGTGAACACAGTGGTGCCTTTTTATTTAACTCGATTTTTGCTCGCATGTATGAAAAGCTCAGGGTTTCTAAGTTAGAGCGAAGCTTGACATAATCAGAACTGGGGCAATATTTTTGGGACGATCAACGGGGAAAGTGCAACAAATATTTTTACAGGGGACACTGCCATTTAAAACATCTCAAAAGTGAATGTTTTTAGGATGCTATGATCAGATGTTTGGCTCTACAGTGCAAAGTTTCCATGGATGTAGCCCCTCAGACTAAAATTATCAAGACAAATTGAAGTGAAGCTAGGTTTCACCTCAGCTGTCTCACATTGGCGAGAACTTTTGTTTTATTATGGACCATTTAATATGTGGAGCTAAAGTATAAAAGCTACTGATTTTCAACCTTGACAGTGCCGAGATGGCAGAAGCAGTGGTGTTTTTAATTGGAGTCAGTGAGATGCTGCTTACTGATCCTGCCTTCAAAAATTAAGGCTGATCTTAATTGCCTCTATCATTTCACTAAATGGTTAATGACAGTGATTTAATACACACAGGGCTGTTGAGTGTGTGCACCGTCTCTCACAGCTGTGTGTGTATGTGTGTGTGTGTTCAAATAGATGTCTTTGCTTTGATTTCCCGCTCCGGCATGTGCGAGGACTTAGCAGGCTGAGCTCCCAAACATCTGTTGAATATTAGGTGCAATAACAGCTGGGCGGACCTCAAACATGGTCACCCACTTCACCTCCCCATGTCTCTGAGGATAACCCCAGCTGCCTCACACTCCAGATGACAAGTGCCCGTTTGCCGGCACGCTGAGTCTGGGGCCCCGCCGATGAGCCGAGCACCTTCGCTTCCAAACCATCCATACGAAAGACTCTTCTCCTCCAGCTCCTCTCTCTCTCTGACTCTCTCCTGCTGTGCATGGGAACAAAGTGGGTGGTATACAGTGATTTCACCGCGATAATATCCCACCGTGTTTGATTTCCCATAATGTGTCAGCTTGTTGTTGAAATAAATTTTGGCTCCAGGGTGGTTGTCCGTCAACTGCTCTCCCCTGATGTTTCTCCTCTGAAAGATCCAGAAAGAGACAGCCATGGAGGCAGACGATGAGGTCAAGCTTTAATAAATAATCAAGAAATATTTCTGCTAGCTCCAGGAAGGCTTGTTTTGCAAATTAAACCTATTGTGAACCATGGCAATGTGACAAGGAACAACATATTCTCTTACTTGTGAATACAACCTAACTCTTTTGGAGTAAAAGATTCTCAGTTCAATAGGTTTCAGAGTTTTTCTGCCACAGCTTTTTGTCAGCATGAGCTTATGCAAGACTGTAGATCCCCCACTGTTCACTGGTACGCTTGTGAATAAATCTAGATCAGATTTTATTAACTTTAACTCTTTGCAGTATTTATCAATACTTCCAAGAGACAAATGCTAGAGGTTTAGCAATAAGCAGGCTGTTACTCTTGGGAAAAAAACATCCACGTTCGTAAGAGCTAGCCATCAACTTTTACCAAATCACACAACAAAACCATTCAGGCTGTTTTTTTTTCTTTGTCTGAATTAAACCTTAGCGAAAACACTCCAAAGTGCCAAACTACCTGCTGTTATTGTAGCTCAGTGACATGGCTAACACTTGCTAATATATCAGCCTTATGGACGTTTATGATTAGAATAAGTTATATGCACTGCATTGTAAAGATTTCAATGAACTAAAACATTAGAGAACATTTTCTATATTTTGTTAAGCAAGCATTTTGGGATAATCTCTTGTTTTTCTCAACCATTTAAACGGGCATTTTTTTCATACGAAAATGTTAAACTTACTCATATTTTTGCCTTTTTAAAATGTAGAGTTAGAAACCTTGTGTATCTACAGTAACTTTTTATTTGTGTAAACAGTTCATTGCTTACAGATTAGGTGCCTCTATAGCCTGAGCTGGCTGTCACTCAAGCAGTAAAGAGGTTACCAAAACCGTTACACTTGCAACAAATGCTACCTACAGATTTTATTTAACACAAACTAAGTAAAACACCACAAAGTGCACAATGATTTGACCTGATGCCAGCTTTCAAAGGATACCAGCACCTTTCAAAGAGCAGCTTTGAAACTGATCAATTACCACATTCATGTAGATCTACAGTCACTTGATGGTGAACTGCAGCGCTTGGTCCAACATTTTAAAGCGAGCCTTTGCTGCTTTCTGGGTGTCGTTATGGAGTCACATTTTATGACCTTGTGATTAGTGTTTTTATGGTGGTCGGGAGGTCTGCAGATGGTCTATGTAAACTTGTCACACTGAGGGGCTCTTGTGGAGGGAGAATGAGAGAAGGAGAGCTCTGTTAAACATTAAGACACATAAACAGAGACAGAGTGCCCTCTACTGGAAACTCTAACAGCCTACACATATTTATATATTTATATACAACCCAGAGAGGAATGAGACTGTGAGACATGAGGGTAGTGATATATAATTGTATCATACGATATATAGTATGATGTATCGTATGATATGTATAATTTGAAATATTGAAGCTATATTAGAAGTAGTGGGGCAAAGAAAACCCAAAACAACACTAATTTTCTGTAAAACAACATAGATATTGGGCAGTAAAATAAAAATGTAAATCAGGTGCTTTCGGTTTTATTATGCTTCAGATACCCTCCAATGTCCCCAACTGTTTTAAGCTATGTACTGAGTCTGTCTTGGAAGATTTGTACAAATTTTGGAGTAATGTTCATTTTCATTATGGTCTAAATTGCCACTTGATATATTGAATCGATATAGTAAGGATAAAATGACAATTTCCACAATTGGATTGGATTTCCACAATGTCATTAAGCAGATGCTTTTGTCCAAATACAATCAAGAATTAAAACTGGAAGGCTTCTTTTCTTCTTTCTTTTTAATAATGCAGCCAAAACTAACCACAACTAAAAATCAACTACTTTAATTTTTCCTATTTATTTTATGTCAAACATGACTGAATAAAAATAAAAATAACAGTAGGGCAATAAAAAGTACGAATTGCAGCTTTACGCACTTGAAGATGTAGTTGTCTTCAGTCACAAAGTCAAAAACTAATTGCGAAAATGCTTTTAGGAAACCAGTTTACAAGCTTTAAAAAAATCATGCCTGTGCACAGGGCCTGGGAGAACAAAGGTCCTGTTGTCTCAAAAATACTGATGAGCCCTCACATCCTGCACACATGTATATCAGGTTTTACACATTCTTTAACTCCAAGGCTCCTGTTTCAGCCTATGTCTGTTGCACAAATGTGCAGGTGTTGTGGCATGATGCTAAAGAGAATTCTTTGGAGCCAAATTTGTATGACTCCATGTGTCCATTAAGTGTTTTTATGTTTATTTTTTTTGTTATGAAGTCCAAAAAATTAGTGATCTTAAAAAAGAAAAAGACTCCCCCCTTACAATCTCTTCTTAGGGTTGTGTGTTTGTTCCATTGGTTTGAGATGCCAGTGATGCAGGTGAGCTTTCTTTACAAAACCTCACTTATACCATGATCTTAGAAGAATTTCTCCAGAAAAGCCAAGATATTTTGCATTGTGGTAATAATAAACCCTCATACTTTGGTTATCTGCAAGAATAGAAACAGTACATTTTATGTTGATATACATCATTAATAAATAATGTACTGTAAATATTAATTTCTTATTAATATTAACTTCTGTTTCCTGTCCTTTGTTTCTGCTTCATCATTTTAACATCAAATGTGCCTCATTTTTACGCTTCATTTTCAGAACACTGTGGTTGTATGAGTTCATAAAACTGTTAAAAAAGCAATGCGCAGAATCAAACTTCATTTCACAAACCATTACCTTTAGCTCCTGCTGTTTCATTTGCCAATGGAGTCGTGATGAAGTCCAAGAAATGGAAGGAACATGTAAAACGAAAAGTAAGTAACAAGTGGCATGAAACTGCTCCATTGCGAGTCATATTAAGGGTGAAATACTAGGTTCAGGGATGGGGATTGTGTGAATGACACACACACACACTTTCTCTCTCTCACACATACACGCAGGGAGAGGATTAATGGTACTTCAAACATGTTTCTCTTTGTAATACATCATTATGCAACCGTGAATCTGTCAGCAAGGGGAATCTGTGTGTTTTGTTCAACGGCTGGTCGTGCAATTATTACAGAAGCACTTTGAGTCCTGTCACTGTGGGCGGAGACACATATGGAGGAAGGATTGACCAAAGAAAACTCTACAAACAGGTGCTGAGCTTGTCTGACCTCATGGTAAAATTCTTTGATATTTTTTGTTTGTTTGTTTTTTACCCTTATGAAAAATTATTCAATGACAAAATTGTGTTTGAGCTGAGCAATAAATTCAAACTCCATCATTATTACAACATGATAGTATCCCATTTTGACAGCCTGAAATTATCACTTTAAATAAGAGGAACTTTTTCAAGAAAATGAAATGTGTGCATTTTACCAGTTGAAGGGGACTGGAGTCTATGTGCTGTCAGCTATGCTCAGGTTAATTGCTGGCATCCAAGACATTTTTGTGACCAATTCATTCTTGGTTTAGAGGGACGAGATGCCAACTAAACTTGAAAAGCAGCAAATACCTGCATAGTTGTCAGTGCACCATTTGACGCACTCTGGGACATTTTCAAACCATTTCAAACCAATTATTGCAGTACTGAACACATATTGGGTCGAAATGCATGCTGTATTTATTTAGTTTGCAGTTTTATGCCATACTACATGAGTAATACAGGTATTCTAATTATCTGACAAACAACTTCAAGACTTAAAGAACAAATGCAGGTTAGTATAGTTACGACCAACAGTCCATCAGATTAGTTCAGTTACTTCCCCAGCACCTGAAACTTGAATAGTGAAATGACAAAACGCAACTTTAACCCACATTGCAGTGTGACAGTTTTGAGGAAATCTCCTAGTGTGTGTGTATGACAACGTCATTGATAAAATGTTGCTAAAATAGACTTTGTTTGCATTTTCTAAAGAATTCTTGTGAGTAATATGTTTGCTGTGAAAGATGAGTATGAAGAGCAGAAAACTCTACATTTTAAAGTTAATGAGATGACCAAACTCACCCAAGGAGGCTCCTTTCTAAATACAAAATCAAGTTAACAGGTAAGACTCAACTGAAGCCACAATATTTAATAATATAACACTTTAGTTCCAAATCAGAGTTACAGGAAAACAGCTGCATTCATTTTCCTAACTGACTGCATACAAGCAGAGAGCATCTTCTTCCAGGAAGGACAACACATGTCCAGGTTGTTTTTGTACAGACACATTTTGACTTGACATGTCTCTGCAATTAGAAAAGGTCACATTGTTCAGACATCCATCACGATGCTTCAGTTTCCTGTCCACTAAGCCACTGAGAGATTTTCCTCAACTCACCAGAACTCTCCTCTGCCCATTTTAGCCACATCTAAACCCGGCTCCCTCCGTTACCCACTAAGTGCTCTACAGAAACCTGCTCTTGTTGTCCAACTGCTCTCAGGCTGCCAATCACAGCAACAGCTCTCAACGTGTTCAGACTAATTAACCAGAGGATTCATCTCTCAGAAGCTCCATTTAGAGCTTCTTTGCAAATGGTGCTATCATGCAACACTCGGGCACATTTCCTCCTCTACCTCCCTTCCTTTTTATTTTTACGATCACTCCGGTAAGACAGACATCTTTAATTTGTTTGGATTCAGCTGAAGGGAGGGATATAACATCTATATTTAACTTTGTGGTGCCTCCACTTGGACAAGCCAGCGGAGGCTAGCTTATTTTTTCAGGTGCTTGTACTTTGGAGAACGGTGAGCCACAACCTCAGAGATTTCCACTCCTTGGAGTTGTGCTCACCAGCTTCGGGGAAAGCGGAGTGTGTCAGCAAGGTTTTTTGCGATTGATGGTGGCTAATGATGTGTTAATTAATCATGACACGGTCCGTTAATGCTGCAAGGCAGGAAGAGTGCAGGACGTGGAGGATGACTGTATTCATATGGTGTCCACAGATGGACGTGAGCAAACGTATTTACAGCACATCATTAACACCCATGAGGTCACCACATTAAGAGTCAATCAAGCTTTGAGACACTATCTGTGCATGCAGACAGCCAGGCACTCACTCTTGGTCCCTTCCAGTATAATTGATAACATTATTTACTTATTCTTTGTTGTTTGGCTAGGATCTCTCCAGCATTTCTCCAGCTGCAGTTAGAAAAATACTCTAATAATGGCATGATTTAATTAACTAGCACACTAAAACAATGAAAACCTGCTGTAAGTGTCCTGTGATCAAACCTCACTTGCTCTCAAATTGTCTCTTCATACAAGATGATAAGAGGTTAGTTTGCTACAGTGTTGTGTGCTGCATCAATATCAGCAAACTCTTTTTCTTTTCAAGGAAACTGTTCTCCATTAGGGGGCGATGTGGGGAAAATATGTCAGGATTTATTTATCACGACAGGATCAGGATTTTATCAGGATTGTTTTACAGAACATTCATTTTAGGACTATTTTGACTTGAAAACAAACATTTTCAGCTACAAAGAATTTTTTATGCTCCAATTTTTTTTTACTTTAAACAGATAAGGAATGTTTCTTATACTGTTTTTTAGTTGCTTTGTTGTTTTTGAAATTCTTTAGGTATTTTTGCAGCATATCCAAGAGGCTGGTTAAGGTGTCCTCTTTCAAGTTTTCAGATTTTAGTCACTACATAAATGCATAAACAAGTATCCGGCAATTTTTCATGACTTTCTTATGGAAGGACTAAAAATTAACAGTGAAACAGGAACAGACAGGCAGGCAGATGATGACTTAACAAGTGACACATGAAGACTGGTGAAAGACAGATATTAGAGCACACAAAGGCAGAGACAGACAGACATAATGAAAAACATGCTGACAGAAAGAGAAAGTATGAGGTGGGATGGATGGAAAATCAGACAAACACAAACTGATTGGGCTGACAGACAGACATGCAAAGATAGATAGAAACAGGTGCAAGGACAGACAATCAGACTGACTGATGGCATGTTTGATGAGGAGTGGTAGTGAGACTAATGAGGCAGGCAGACAGACAGACAGACAGACAGACAGACAGACAGACGTGCAGCAGTGACTCAGGCAGAGACACAGAGGGTGAGAGCTGTGGTGTGGCAGCATGTTTGTACAGCTGAAGTCAAGCTGAAGAAGCCCAGGCCCCTCTCTCACACTCCATTAGGCCCTAAGCTCCACGGAGGGCTGCACTCAACACATAAACAGCCTGCTGGAAGAGCTCAGGGACGGATGGGAGAGGCAGGGGGACGCCAGGCAAGACAGCAAGCAACAACAACCACCTTTACACTTCAGCATGATGTAACTGAATTACAACCAAAGAGACGGAGGATGGAAACAGAGCAGACTTAGAGACCAGAGGCTTGGTTTGTCTGAGGTTTTGATGCTTTGTTTCACACTTATCATGTCTACTGCACCAAACAAACACATGACAACATCTTTACGAGATTCTCCAACTGTTTTTAATCTAAGGCAACCATATTCTAAAAGCCCAAAAGGAAGACTACCTACCTGGCCTCTCTGAGAAAATACCTAAAGATACTCAAGGATGGCAAAGTAGCCTCACAACCTATACTTTTATTCAAACACTCCTTTTTTGCTGGAAGTGAACATTTCATATAACAAAAACAGAGATGATGAACTGAAGCACATTTTTATGAATTAAAAAATCTGGTAAAAAAATAGCTTTGTTGAGATATTTTTTCCACATATGAAGATAGAATTTTAAGATAAAAAGCAAAATTTTAATTTTCTCTGTTTTTGAGTATCTAACTCAATTTTTTGACTTTATCTAAAAAGAGTGACCTTGTATTTCATTACTTTGACTTTTTAGCCCAACAGTTTGACCTTTTATCATAAAATCTTGACTATTTCTTGTAATTTTCACTTTTTTTCCCTCAAAATTTCCATTGTTTGCCTCAAAAATTCTGTTTGCTTTCTCAGTATTTGACTTTTCAACTTATAACTTTGACATTTTGGCGCAAAGTTTTGGCTTTATCCTTAAAATGTTTACGTTTCATCTGAATACTATGATTTTTAGCTAAAAATTATGGCTTTTATTGTAGAATTGTGAATTTTTATCTTAAAATTTTGACACTAAATGTCAACCTTTGACTTAATATGGGCTAAAAAAATTCTCAACCCCGGTAATGACCATGACTAAAACAGGGTTACTACTGTATATCTGCAGTTTGCCTGTAAAAGTCCTTTCCCACTTTAGCATTTTCTGTCTGAGAGCACCGCCAAGCAGTCAGAGCATGTTTTCCTGCATACTCAACATCTTGAAAAGTTGGTGCATCTGAATAATTGTCTGTAAAACAAGCTGAGAAAAACCTAGACATTTTCGATAGATTTTATAAAATCTCCCCAGACTTTATTTTACCACCAAAAAAGTGGCAAAAGAGGATGTGAGGTCACCCCAGCCCAAAATTCTCTAGTGTGAGAAATTGTTAGTGGGGTTAACCTAATATTAAAGCAATGTTGTACAGCAAGGCTTCATATCATAGGAAGGCATACAAATTGTTCATTGAGGTGCGGAGGGAAAAAGATCCCAGCTTAAGACTACCAATATCCAAAAGGGTCATCTGTAAACTTTGTTCCATTTTCCACCTAAGATTTGAAACGGGGTTCAACTCTTAAACTCGTGGAAATCTTGTGAAATGCTCACAACATCATGGTGGGCCGTGTCTGACTCCTGGTCAATGAGCTAAATCATGAAAAACCCACGTTATTTCAACAGCAAATAAAGTATAGTACATGATAAGGGGAACTGATTTTTGGCTTCCTCACTCTGGACCTACAGCAGTCCTGTTACAGGTCAACCACACGCCCAGGACCTCCGCCCTGATGAGCTTCCCTGCTTCTGGGTCAAGTGATGAGGGGGAACAGATAAGTTTGGGTCATTGCAGGGGGAGACTAAACACTCGCCTAGGGGAATGTCATTGTTTTGGATATCTTCAGCAGGATTTTTATGTACTCAGCTGCTCTCTGGCTGCTGCACAGCAAGAGTGCTGGACCCTGGGTCCACAGTATTTACCTGCTTTCTGCACTTTCAGATCTACGCCACACACACAAAAACAAACACACCTGATAGGTGTACTTTTTTGGCTTGATGAGCTAGTGTCCCTGGTCTTTTTCAACCCAGATCAACTTAGACTTGATTACAGAAACTGACTCTTGTTCATAGTTCAGCCAAATGGATTTCATAAAGCCTGCACAGGTTGGCAAAAAGCAGGTGAAAATCAGTTAAAAACATTGACAGGTATCCAGAGCATAACAGTGCCAGGAGGTATCTTGCACCCACTAAGAATATATCACCATTGGCAGAGAGGAATAAGTTAATTATTAATATTGTTTTAAAAAAGAGTAATGAGTAATATATTACTTTTTTTTCACTAACAGGCATAGCACTGGTTAGCTGGCAGAAGAAACAAAATGTTGGTTTAAGGAAAATGATACGATTTTTATTTGTAATTTGAGTTATTTCTGGTCTGTTAAGCCTGTGCACTGAATTTTAAGCCTCCTTAAGTTGGTTCCAAAGAAAAACCATCTCTGAACTATCGTTTTTCCACATGTAAGAAAAAGAAGAGAAATCAAAGCACTGTCTTGTTTTCCAGTGCTGTAGGAACAGGGTGACAATGGTCAGTTGTTAAAACTCATAAACAGACCAAGTGCTTCTTTCATCACACTGGGTATCATATTTTAAAGTATTCCATTAAGAACTGGCATCCTCTCAATCTTTACACACATGCCAAACCCACTTAAAAACACACATCCAAAGCTCTGGATGGAGGTGTTTTGGATGTGGGTCCCGTATTGACCCACCCTGCAAAATCAGCCAATTTGTTCAGGGTGTACGTGCAGCTGATGGCAGTTTTACTTGCAAAATAAGTCAAACAGTGCCTCTTTCAGATTTTTGGTCTCTGTGGCTAGTTTGATAAATGTTAATCCTGTGACACCCCCAAATATGCTCTAAATGTGAGCTAAGCATGCAAGGTATGTTTTGAAGAGCTCCTCCATTTGTAGCATCAAGAACACACCTGCACGTGGAAGCCAATAAATCTCAAGTCCAACAGACACATGACGTGTTTCTACTCCAAAGGTTTTGAAAAGCGTTGTGGTTGAAGCTGTATGACAAAGACATCAACTACCCCTCCTCTCTTTAAATCACAAACCCCTCCTCAACTTGAGGCACTTCCAACACTGAGGCCAAGGCATGTGACGTACCGCGGCGCTGAGACGAGGAGAGTGTCACTTGACTGTGACGGCCAAAGAGATGACTGTTTTCCAGCAGCGGTGGTGGATTTTTTTAAGAGGCTGCTGCGAGGACCACACAGGAGAAATGGGCTCCCCTCCACCGGCCGACTGATGATTAAGCGAGACGTAGTGTATTTTTCCAATGCCTCCATAAAGACACAAGCTGGGAGAGCCGTAAAAAGACGGTGCAGAGAGACAATCGGTTGGAAATAAATAAAGCTGAATGGGGAAAGAGGGGCCAACACTTCGCTTCCCACCAAAATAAAAAAATCCCCTAAACCGGCCACTGTCTGCGTTTTTGTCCAAGCAATTATTTGTTCAAATGTCTAAGCTTGCTCTCATCCTTTGTCAACAGAAAGTGTGTTATGTTTAAGACATGTACCTATAAATGGACCTGCAAGCCTTTGAATTCAGCTAAAAAAAAAAAGAAAAAGAATAAGGAAGACGTATCACGTTCAAGGGACTATGAACTTTCCTTTATATATTTCAGCCATGATAGAGTGTTTTTGAGATATAATGCACCCCTATGAGTCGACTCCTTCAAGTTCTTCTCCAGATTAATGGTCCGTGTTGGGAAAAGTGTGCAGTGAGGCATAGAGCATAAATAAGGTCTTTAAGTAGGCAGCTATGGCGGCTGTGGGCTCAGTGGACAGCCTTGTCTGCACACAGACAAAGAGCGAGGTGTGATTTACTGATCACTCCAGCTCGCCTCATTCAGATAAAGCAAAGACGCTAAGAATGTGTTACATGACAAAGTTACATCAACTCTGAACAGCGTCAATGGAAAAGTTTCACCTCAAAGGCACCCGAGTACTTGGAGAAGTTTTGACGCCTGTCCAGGGAATGTTTTTACCATCTTGTTTTCAGAAGATCACAACTAGAAACAAGGTCATGAATCCTGTAAAGTGGTTGCTTTTGTTGGTGTAATGATGAAGGCTGTCTGGGTCACAGACTCGCCTTAGATGTAACCCAATCTTAACCCGTATTTCTACTTTTAATTTCAGTTCAGCTGTGCAACTGAAGCTTGCTAAGATGTAGAAACAAGACCTTCAATGATGGTTTCACTACCGTACTTTAAAGAACATGCAGTGTCTCTCGTGCAAATATATACTCATGATTGGAATCCCCTCGGTTTTTATTGCCTCTGAAAATTGAAACAACCTTGAAAATAGCACATTTCAATTTCTCAATAATATCATGTAGAACCAATTCACCACTCACAAAAGGTAAAAAACCCTGTAACTTTTTTTTGGGTGCCACATGGAGAAAGATAACGTCTGGAAACTTCAAGTCTCTTTGCAATTAAATTCAATGAGAACTCTCCAATAAGAACTGAAAGTTTCACTGAGCTTGTCCGAATCCATCAATGACTCATTTGTTAATTTATTATTTGGATGTGTGATGAATGTCCCCTCAGCACAAAACCCACGTGCAGAGGTTGTAGTCCTCACGTTGGTAGCCTGACCATAATATCAATCTACATCCTCTTTCTGTTTGTCACTTTGCTCTTTCATCCAATTTTCTGCTCTGAACATCCACTCCAAAAATGGCATCAAAAGCCAAAAACTATCACTTAAAGCTATGTGTATAAATCTGTTATTGCAGAGCCATAATGCTGGACATATGTTTACCATATATGACCAGCTCAGACACAGGAATACACTAGGGATCAAAGGTTCGGGATGCTAGCTCTGCTAAGGTTAGCCACACTCAGCAAACCCTTTTGACACAGATTACTAACACACAACCATGTTTAGCTGTGGTATATACATACACTGTGCTTAGTTTTGCTTTTTCTGTCTGGGTGTTCATACTCATGAGAAACTAGTAGCTTCATTCCACCTCATTTTCAAAAGTATCAAGTGAAAAGCAAAGACATAAACCAGCTTTCCAACTAACTTCTGGATTGCCAAGGGAATATTTGTCGTCTTATTTCTGAACTCTCCTATCCAGGAAAACACCAGCTGCAAACACAAAATTACAAACTGCCACCGAAAAATGCAGCTGTGTTGGTCATGTTGGATCTTAGATGGCAGTAAAAACACAACAGTGTAAGATAATACTCAAACAGACTCTTACAAGTGTTCAGATTCCTCTGTGGATTCCTTGAGAAGAGGGGGTGGAAACAGCGGGGGGAGTTAATTTAGCATAAAGAGCAGGTCTCATTGTAAGTAACCCTGAAACAGTCCGGGCAGATGCAGACTGCCTCAGCAGCAGCAGCCGGGTGCTGCACACTGCAGGGATGTTAACGGCTGGAGGGCGACTATATTGTAACATACCAGGAGTCAGTGCTCTTGATCCATGAATTGAAAGGCTGAACAGTGAATTACCACCCACTGAGTACCACACACAGCTGTGCTGGAGGCTGACACACCAACATGCCTCCACCAACAGAGTGATAACAGATGGAGATAGAGGAGTCAGCGCTCTGAGCCAGAGGTGTTACATGTGGGTGATGAACTTGTGTAACCTTTCACACAGGGGCAAGCAGAGATGTTAAGTGCTCTAACACTTTTTATATACCAAGTATATCAGAGAATATATATATAAGATGGCCTGAGTTTGAATCTAGTTTATAAGTAGTTTATGAACTGAAAGGAGCAGTAGGTCGAGTGGTCACACTGGCACGCTAGCCTTAAGACAGTGCCAGACTAGTTATTTCCAATCTTTGAATGGAGTTATGCTAAGGCTTTAAGAATGATGCTTTCTAAATGAGACCTTCATGGAAATCATACCGCACTCATGTTTGTTGAGTAGATGAGCTTCCATCATAAACTTTGCTTTTTACTGGACGCCATGGTGCACCGGTTTGGCATCATATGCCCCATGTACAACTGCAACAGTAGAAGTTAAATAAAGTTAATCAAATAAACCGTTCATGTCACTCCCCTCTCTTGCACCTAATTTTATTCTCTATCAATAGTTTGTATGGTTAAATAGAGATATAATATCCCTGAAATTTAAGAAGGAAGCGACAAAGTCACTGCAACTACCGAAATATTGTCTCATTTTTTTAGCACTAGGACTATACCAAGCCAGCTGAGTCTGATCCATCATCTAAATGATCTAACCTGTAGAGGGCGATCAAATTCTGAGTTATATCTACTTTTATCTTCATAAAGCATTACTATAAATCTTGGCAACAGCCAACCTGTTCTTCACTTTCTGCCTTCTTTTCTGTGTGAAGTAAAAAAAATCAGTCATCACCACTAAAGAAAAAGAGATGGGCCAACTTGAAGAGGTCTTGATTTAGCAATCAACTGTAATAACAGTGGAGAGTAAAACTGATCTGTGTGCTGAGGGATCACCTCTGCAAGCGCCATGATAAATGAACACAGTGATGAATGCTGTTAAACTTCACTGTGATTTGTTGCAGATTGAATCTGCTCTGACAAATGATCTCACTTTTTCAAAGAACAAATATTTAATTTCCAAAGTGGAATGCTTACAGAGCCAAAGCAGAGGAGAGACTAACTCCCCAACAGTATTTTCTTTAACAGTTTTTTTTTTTTTTTTTTTTTTTTTTTAATTCACGTCTGTGTTAGCTTGGCAGCAGGAGTTGAATGGCGGATGATTTAATGTTGGCAAAACTTTCTTGTGATGAAACTATATAAATTCCAGATATGGTGAGAAGAGAAACTGAAAGGCTCGACAACTGATGTTAAGATGCAGACTCAATGAAAACTGTGAACCACTTGCTGAAAACATCCCCAATATTGAATTAATGCCACAGCTAAAAATGTAATGAGCAAGATATTTCAACTCTTTGCACAAAAGAATAGATCAGCGAGTGATAACTTTTACTTTTCACATTCATTTCATGTTTTATTCCCAAACTGTTCCTGTGTGGATGCATAGAGCTCAAAGTTGTGGCCTTTCTGCCCCTGATATCTGAATCTCTCTCTTTTCACAGATTATTCTGTTAACTGAATTTATAGTTAGTTAGAATTGGTCTTGTATTGTGCAAATCAAAAAAGGCGTAATAATTGGCTGTACTGGGTGCTCAATAGACCCACAGTATGTTACTCAACCACAAGAGGGGGCCAAAGTATACCGGCTAAATCTTGTTTTACACGAAACTTACTGCCTACACTACACTTGAACAATAGCTTATTTTTCCTTTTCACATTCTTTTCTGAAAGTATTTAGGATGTTTGAAACCCATAATAATCTGTTGGGGACCATATTTTATGACTCAGACACTTTAAAAGGTGCTCTAAGAGTTGTTAAGTATACAGTTCCCCATGTTGACCTTCATAAATGAGGATAAAAGCAAATGATTTATTTTTGATACACAGTTTTCATTCTCTCTTGCTTGTTTTGTGTCTTTAAAAAGAAATGAGACACCTGTGATTGTATTGTATTATCTAATGAGTCACGTCTATTAAAAAAAAAAAAAAAAAAATCACTAATGGGGACAACAGAACCAGGCAATTATCATGTTAAGTCTACATGAAAATAAGAATAGAACACTGGAAGTGTTAAATGAACAAGAGCAGAACCTTATAACATTATTTTGGAGCTATAAGGTTAATAATTTGCGGGAATATTAACTCATTCCTTTGTTTGTGTCACCCAGTCAATGGAAATTTGTTTTATTTCCCCAAAAAGGAAAAGAAAACTGTTCAGTTTAAGCACAATTCATGCCTCAAACAGAGAATGTGATAGAGTATCATTTACCATGGCTCTCGCTGAAGTCAATAACATAAGTAGTGTGCCTAATTACAAATATTACGACTAAAACCATAGTAACATAAAAGTTATTGATTAAATTAGGTTCTTTGATGACTCACATTGAAACTATCACACTGTGAAAAAGAAAACTAACTATGACAGTTTTATGAAGTTCTTGATTTTTAAAGAAAGGTTGAAATTGTTCTGTAAGGATTTCCACAATTTAACTCCAACCACAGAAAAACACATCAGCTCTAAAGTTGTCCATGCATACTAAAGCTAAAATTATATTCCCTGCTATTTTCCTCATTTTCTCGACTGAAAGCAAACAACTTCAGTCATTACGAGATGAAATAGTGCACTGTAGCATGGTATAAGAAATTTAATGCATTTTACATGATACACAACAAAAAGCTGACACTTTGTTGTAAAGAGATGTAAAAGAAGAATGGATGCAGACTAAAGCTTCAAAAGATGAGGTGTTTTGAGTTTATCAACACGGGCATAATAAGAGAGCAGCTCTACTTTCTGACAGTAGAGGGAGACATCAGCTGGCTGTAGCTTCTGACAGATCGAGTGTTGTGCAACCAGGGGTCTTGAAAAGATATTCAGATTTCAATGCTCTAGACAGATTTTAACAGAATTAGTTTTTCATTTTCTCAAGATTTATAATTGTTGTAGTCTTTTCCCCCTTTTTTTGGATGCCTATTGGCACTTAATTTACCCCCCAAAAAAAGTTTACTTCTGAGTCACTTCAAAAAAAGCTGAATCAATTAACTGATGCAAAAATCGTAAGGTAAGTGAGACTAAAATACACAATAGGTGACATCACTGATGACAACTAAACCAATACAATGCTGCAGGAAATCATTTACTGACTCACCATAACATCTGTTTAACGAAGAATGTTCAAAATGCTCCTAAGACGTCAAATGCAGGATTAATGTCATTAAGGCGAGAGGAGTCGACAAAATGTAAAGCAAATAAGTCAGAGAGCTGTATTTACTATACACTTACAATATTGGTGCTTACAACTGCTGAACTAGTCAGGACAATGATAAATTACCATCTCAATATTTAGTCTCACCTCCATTGATTCTTACTTTATTTGCTCCTGCTTCAACAGACAGCTTAGGTTTATTCAACTGTATCTAAAAAGATTCCCAAATGTGCCTCAAAGAACTTTAAAGTAGTCATTAAACTCCATCATTAGACCTTCACTCCTGATGAAGAAAAACTTCATGAAGAGACTTCTTAAAGTTAAAAAAATTGCAAAAACCTTATAGTAGCAGAGGATAAATTTACCTCACAATGAAGTAGCATAAAAATATATCCTGTGCACAGAATACCAACATTACAAAACACAACCAGTATGTGCAACTATTTAAATAGTGCCATTTGTATTGGACATGACTACTCGTTATCCACCCTCATCCTCAGAGTATTTTAAGCACTGACGGTTATTTCTACTTCAGTGAATGATAATTATCTTTCTTTTATGACAGGGGAAAGTTGTGTCCTTGAGTCTAAAAGTCAAAAATAATAACAGGCAGGATTTTTTTCACAAGTCTGTGACCCGCCCTCAATTTTGCACTGTACTATTTCAATTACCAGTCACGCCCTGAACAACAGTGTAAACAAGCACTTGGTTTGTACACACAGACAGAAGTTCCTGTTTTGCATACAAATAAGATCCAATGCAGACGCGAGCGATCAGATAATACACAGATCTGCAGATAAAGACAGAGAGTTCAACAACTAACCCCAGATGAGACTGTTTCAAACCTTAACACAGGACGCCTCGGGCAAAGAGTATCACAGAGAGACGCAGCAGAAGGTACAACAAAGATTCAGCAGATTACATTCACAAACTGTGCAATCCAGCATAAACTGTCTCTAATCAATTATCTGATTTTATCATCCAGTCCGTGTGTGATGTTAACAAAGCAACTAGAACAAATGATAACATATGCTAACCTGTGCATGCATAATTATAACATTACTTGGAGTGGGTAAAATCTTTATACCTTCCATTCAGCATTTTTCAACAGAGCAGCCTCTTTTGATAAAGTTGACCGGGAAGTGACTGGATGCCAGAGCATAATCTTCTAAACTTTGCTCGTCTTATAGTCTTATAACATGTGAGACTCATAATAAAATCAACTATTTGGGCTGTGATTTGTTGTGGCAATAAGTAGTGAGTGTTCTTCTTTGCATTTGGATGAAGTGCACTAATGTGATTTTTAAAACAAACTATACACATGTATATGATTTAGCTGAGGAATTCAAAGGTCAGAAAGTGTTGCACCTGCTGCAAGCACCTCTTGACTCTTAGATTAACTTTAATTTGTTCAAAAGGAGTAAAAAATGAAATAAATGCCATTCTTGCTCTGACTCTCCAGGGGGTCTTGTGCCTACTTGATGTTTGCCTGACTTCGGTTGCCTGGAGACTGGAAATCAAGTTCTCAATGGGGATTTTAAATCTAATTTTTGACTGATTTCATTTATATTTGGAAAAGATGATTCAAAGTCGTTTCAATTTAATTTTCTTTAATATAACTTTTGATACAAAATGTACCCTGTTTGCTTAATCTTATTCTTTTATGTTTTTCAAAATATGGTGCTTTAATCAGTCCCATCATGTTCTGTGTTTAGCTCATGAGGTAGAAGAACAATGTGCAACAATGATGGACAAAAAAGTGACTCCTAAAGGTTTCTATGTTGTGAAGAGCTGTTTGAAACAGAGACAAATTGGTCAAATGTGTCTCCTAAAAGCTTGAAAAGCTTCTTAACTGCAAAAAATGGCAGCTACCATATTATCAATACAAATATAGCTGCAAAGTTCGACTCATATAGGACTACCAATACACAGCAAAGCTTTTTATTCCTCACCTTGATACCAAGGTGACTTAAAAACAAATAAAAATGACTGCAACAACTCCATTTACCAATTTAGTGATATTTGTTTAATTAATGTGTCTTTTGAGCAACACCCACCAATAAACAGTATCTGTGCTTGCTACTCAAATCTTATCATAGGCACCTGCACCTCTTTGAACATATAATAAGTTTTTCACTGTCTTTTCCAGGTTCCACTTCACTGCCGATCTGCTCTGCATTAGCTGCAGTATCTGGACTCTAATAGAAAACACACGGAGCTTATCAGCACGTTCCTGCAGCTAGTACACTCTGTAAGATACACTCCTGTGCATTAACACAGTATTTGAAGATATTTGTCAGCCAACTGGCTATTATTCACTTCTTTATCCGGCTGATAGTGTTTTTCCCACTTCTGAGGTTCTCTTGTTGTGATGTGCAGCCAGCAGATAAGTGAAACTTATTTGAATCGACACACGCGATACTTTGATAGAGGGCCATTTTTCTTTTGTCTTCCAGCTCCAGGAGGATTACGTTTCGAGGAATTTTCATGAAACACCATTTAAGCGGAGCCGATAAGGCCTCCTCTGGACAGAGATAAGAGCCTATCCACACACATTATTGATCTGCCTCTGACCTGTTTGTGGAAGAAAAGCTGGAAGGGGTAAAGCACTTGTCAAACAGCAAGCTGTACCCGAGAGAGAAAAGAGACAGAGATAAAGCTGAAGTGTATGTATGAAAACGAAGACGAGACAATGAGGGGAAAAATAAATGGATTTCCTGTGAACCACTTTGTCATGTGTGTGCACAAAACGTTTCCTTTGATGCTAAAAATTGTGACTGAATTTTTTCTTTTCTCTTCCAAGCATGCCTAAAGAGTTGGTTAGAGGCAGCTGATTTATGTGACCACATCATTTTCCTTATAGGTCTAAAAGTATCATTATTAAATATATTCACAGCTCAATGTGATAGATATTTTGTGCATGACATACGGAGAAACACACTAAAGAGGTTCACGTGAAGCGTGGGGTTGTGCTCAGGTGCACTTTCACCACTTTGCCAATTTATCACCTTTCTATCCATCAACTACAAATGAAGAGGACGATGCTCAAAAATAGAAAGATGTAATTCAAGGTCATAAAGTAAATTAATGCATTAAATAATAATAAAAGAAAACTGAACTAGTAAAAAATTGTTGACAGGTCATTCGAATAATGTATTTATGATTGGAAATGATTAATTTAAATGCCCTCCATGAAAAAAATCTGAAAAACTGAAGGGTTTATTTACCTTTGCAAACAACACTTGTTTATTAATTTAAAGCACCTAGTTTAGAGCTGGTTATGAAAAAGACTCTCTAACATCTCTGAAAACATGTTTCATCCCTTTTTCTAGATCAAGGGTCCCCCAGCTATGCCAGATGTGACCCTTCCCCACATTTAGTCCAGCCCTCAGAACCCTTCCAGTTTTTATATTTTCTTTCTTTCTTTCTTTCTTTCTTTCTTTTTCAATTCTAGGCTTGTAAAAGTCCGGCTTTGTTGATAAAGTGTTCCTTAACTGTTAACAGTTTTCAGTGTTATCATTTAGTAAAATAATTAATTACTCTTTTTGCAAGTGCACAGAACATGACATTTGATACCAAGACACATTTTATGCGACTAGTGCATGAGATAAGGAGCAGTGAGCCTGCTAAATACCTCAACAACACAAAAAAGGCAAAAAGGTTAGGGAAGTAAAAAAGTGAATGCAGGATCCAGCAGTAGAAAATAACCTTTTATAATGACATAAAAATAATTCAGTGGTTACAGGGCAGTATCTTCATTTTCAGGTACCAAAATTTGTGTCATATTGCTCAGTTCAGAGCCACAATTGAAACTCGCTGAGGGGTAAAATAATTAATGTTAATCTACTGTCACATTCAAACACCTGCTGATACCTGCAAGATAAATGCAGATAGAGCGAGAGTGAGGGGAGAAAAGTTGGAGCAATTTGATACAGAGTGCAATTCCTGGTTACATATTAATACAAAATCATAGGCAGACTGTACACAGCAAAGACTGAAATCTATACAAGTGTTTGTGTCTTATTGTCAGTTAAAATTGTCTTATTATACTTTACATGAGCTACATTCAACTGAAAAGTCCAGAAGTGCTTTATTTCAAGATCTGAAAAGATAGAAATGATGTCATAATTCTGTCTTTGAATATCACAAAATAAGACATTTTTATTGACTGGTTTGGTGAATGAGACTCGTATCAAGTCAAGAGAGATATTTTTTACAAGAAAAAGACATAATGACTTGCTTGGATTTCAGTTTTTGCAGTGAAATCTATTGTGAAAGTAGTGCTAACAACACAGCACATATCTGACATGGTGCATGGCACTCTCCGCAGTCATAAATATATTATGTAGAGTGTTTTGAATCCCGACTTTCATGTGAAAGTGAAAAACTAGCCCTTCTTGGCTGCAAACATTTTGGTTTGATCCTTGAAGATTCGTCACTGTGTTTCCATTAGCAGGCTTTCCTTATTAACACAGTCACAGTTGCTTTCATGTGATAATCCTTGAAAAATAATTATTTAATAATACAGCTTCTGCTGGACAAGTTGAGCTACCCATCCTAAGCGTGCCTCTAACTCGCTCGCTGCACAAAACAATGAAATTGGCTTGTGGCGGTCGCTGGAGCCGGGAAAAAAGCGTTGTCGTGTCGTGGCATGCCAGCAGTGCACCCTTGCTGCGTGCTAGATGGCAGATGCACACTGGGGGCCGATGCACATGACCTTCTGCTATCAGAGCAGACACGCTCATTTATCACCCGCAACCTTGAATCATTGTTTTACACAGCTTGAGCCCTTATGCTTCTGCTCATGCAAAAAAATAGTATGAGTGGTTCGAGGCAAAGGCAGAGTCAGAGTGGCAGAACTGTAACCCTCTACTTTCCTTTCCATAAAATGTGCTTCCGTATTTCACCCTTGCATCTTTTTTTTTTTCTTTATTAATGAGGCTTTCTTTATCTGATTGCACCCTGAAACGAGGAAACATTACACCTAGGAGGCTCCATCTTGAACTGTTTCAAGGAGATTGGATTATTTATGATGCAGCAGGGTTACAGCTCATAAACCTAATGAGGATTCTTGGGTTATGTGTGTGTGTACGTGTGTGAGAGAGTGTGTGCCTGTGAGCTGTATCTCTGACAAAAGACTTGGAAGGGTCTTTAGAGGTTCAGGCTGGCAGATCACCCACTGTTTTACAGATCTGCTGTAGAGAGGCAGAGCAGAGAGGAACAAAACAGAGCTGATGGTGAGGACAGGCTGGTGACACGCTGTGTGAAGTACTTGGAGACAGAGCTTTGAGTGTACAAAGGCCAAACATTCACTTTATAACCCAATGTGAAGAATTGTAGATCAATGGTTGTACAGTGCATATGAGCCAAACACTTGCTGGCTTTTCACAAAAACAGAAAAGTTATCTGTTGAGACATTTATTGACCTTAACATGAGAGATTTACATAATTATAAATGCATGTATTTCAAAGAACACCATTAAACCATAATTATTTCTGATCATGATTGGCTGAGATATCCCCATATTTTACTATCTGCTCTTATTCTAATTTGCCATTGATCTGTAATGCAACAGTCCTCTGCAGAAAGAGTTCTCTACAAGTAGTTTCTGAGGCAAAATATTGTTGTTTATTGACAGCTGAAAGTTGGAGCAAATATGTTGAGTAAATATCAACATTAGTTAGACTTAAACAGGACTTTTAAAACACAAATATTTTATTCAACTAAAATTGCACTAAGTTGTTTTTCCTAAACCTGGACTGACGTGCAGATTAAACAGGTGAGGATCAATTTTATACACCAATGTTTTACACCATACCCTAAAGGTAGGTATGTGGGACTAAAAACAATCCACAAAATAAAACAATCCACATGATTACCTTTAAAATTCAACCATTAGGATTTTCATTATCCTCAAATGGGCAAAAGGTCACAAAAGTCAAAAAAGAAGTCTTGTTTTGTCCTCAAATAACACTCTCAAGTTGAAATTATGAATTTCAAAGTATTTCAGTGAGTGCCTATAATAACTGACCATTAAACAAACATTTATGAAAAACAAAAACCAAAAATAACATGAGATAGAAATGAACCCAGAGTGGTAGTTTTCACTCACAAATGTTTTATTTTTTTTCTTCTGAGGATAGAGGTGGACTTTTCAACACTTCAGAGCAGGTGAACCTCGGCAATCAGTGGATTCATCTGAGAAAAGAGAAATGGGGAATTTGTGACCAACAGCCAAGTAAAGGAAAAGAAAAGAAAAGTAATATATAGAAAGGCCTCAACTGACCCAAACTCAACAGATGAAGAGGTTTTTTTTTGTTTGTTTGTTTTTGACAAGACAGAGCTATTATTTTTCATAAACAAAAAATACAGAGCTGTAGGTTGTTTGTGATTTTGCTGTTTGACTTTAAATTAGTTAGCCTCTTTCTATCTTGTTTGTTTTAGTTGTGGTTTGTGGTGTACAGTAATAGGTCAGCAAGGTTCAACTGTCCAACAACGGCTTCACTGTGCTTATCTGTAAAACTGAGTTAGACAAGTAAAATAAGATAAAGTGCAAGACAGTCTGAGAAGTAGACAGGTGGTTTATGAAATCAAATCTCTGACCACTTTTAAAAGTAATGTTGAGTCACTGTAAATGAACTCAGCATGTCCCAGTGTTTCCCATAAAATGTCCCTCAACAGCTAAAAGGGTTAAACCTCAGTGTTCCTGCTGGGACTTTTTACCTTTGAAAAGACATCATGGTGCCTCTGAGGGATTTTCCTTTGGTTTACACCCTATGAGTTTTCTGTTTTATTGGTGTCATTTGTCAGAATCTGGATTACAATCGGGTTTATCAGAAACGGTTTTATTGCCTATACTGGTCTGTCTCAAGCATGGTACTTAAAGGACACAATAAAATGTGTGAGAAGAAAGAAAGAGTTCTGGAGGTCAAGAAATCAAGACAAAACAAAAGCATATTGATGAACAAGAGGTTTGAAAAGAATTGTAAGTAGTTGGAAGGTTCTTTTTGCTGTCAGAAAACCAGTTTGTTTCAGAACTATAGCTGCTACACATTCATGTTTCACCCCTTGTATCTTTGCGGAAAGCTGACTCAGAGTCACCTCATTACTTCTCTCTGGGTCGACTTGAGCTGAGGCTGTGTTAACATTTCCAGCGTGGCAACCATCATCATAGGGCTTCAAAGTGCCTCCCAAGAAACGGATGGATGACATCATCGGTTATATGAGGAACAAAGATAGTATTGACTGCGAACACACGCTGTTTTTATGTCTCAGTGTAAGGACAGTGTCTTAGCCATGGCTAAAACTGTCCTTAAGCTTCACTGAAAATCAAATGAGAGTAAGTTTTCTTTGTGCCAAAAACAAAAGATAGTAAGAACTGTAATCAATAATCACATGGCTCTACAAAGCAACAACTATGACTTTGTCCCTTGAATTCATCCATCAAGTTGAAAGAATCAAAGTGCAACAACTTAGTGATTAATAGTGCAGCCCTAAAAGAGGCATACTAGTGTCAGCAAAGTGGAGGCGAAATAATTTCTTTCTTTTTACTTGTTTCTGCCAGTGTGACTGACATGCAGTCCACTTCAACCAATCACAACCTTTTCCTGTAAAATGCTTCAATTTGGACACATGATTCACCTAATGCATCACCACAGCAGGACAGCACAGGAACGATATGCAGGGCTGCAGCTGGGGATGTAAAATGAAAAGGTTTAGTGCCTGGTGGGACAGGAGAGAGCGAGAAAAGAGAATAAGAGAGAGAGAGGTAGAGGGGGTGATGGATAGTCCAACTTCCTGTAGGAGAAAGCTTTGATTAATGGCCGTCCACTTGGCAAAAACACACCAGCTGTGCTGGGAGATAAGTACCAATACAAAGAGCAAATTACTGTCTGTACTGTAATAATTAACCTCTGAGACCGGCACTCACAGGAAGTACAGCTTGCCTTTGAAACAGCCTCACTTCCTTTATTTCACAATAATGCAGTCCAAATCACAAACCAACAGGAGAAACAAATAAAAAAGGTCTTGTGTTGCACTGAAGCCTTGTTTTCACTCCAGGATTTAGAGCTTTTTTATGGCTGGATGAGCTGTTCCCAAAGATGTATGAGCAAATTACTGGCTGGACTTATTTTGAAAAAAAAAAAAAAAAAGAAAAAAAAAAAAGTTCATTGTGGAAATGACTGTCAACACACCGCTGCCAAGCTCATCCCCGATGCAGAATGAGTATCCAAACAGTCTTGGGAGAGATTTATAGAGTGCAGTAATTGCTTGTTGCACGTTGAGCAGGACGTGGAAACAAATGGACAGAATTTTCCAGGTTTTAGAAATTGCTGTGGAGGTCGGTTGAAGTGCTTTGATCCAGCTGGAGGAGCTCGAGAGCAAAAAGTGTGTGTACGTGTGTGTGTGCGCGTGCAGAGATGTGCTACTAAATGTTTCCCTGAGATATTTGATCAGTTAATAGAGAACAGACGTAAAACTGAGCAGAAAAGCAGAGCGTTCCACCTGCCATGTACATAATTATTCCCTGTGCCTGGTCCCAGTGGTTTTAATACCCATAAGCCCCTGAGTGTCGCCACAGTAAAGCTCGTCTTTGATAACAGCTAATGACTGCGGAGGGGAATTCCTCAACCATAATATTATTTGAGCTCGAGCTGATTAAAAACATGTGCTCCAGTGTTTGAATGTCAGGACGATTTATGGGTCTTTCACTGATGACCTTTCTGCTCACTCCGTACACCCGTGTCTTACATCACGCTGCAGACCCCCTGCTGATAGCAAGCCTCTTTTTTTCTTCAACCCTCTCAGACATACCACTCTCACACTTGCTTGCTCAGTTGTTTTGAGTTGGAGAAATTATGAGAGGTTGTGTGCACTTTCAGGAAAATTTGAATGGATTTTTCTTATGTAACACAGGAGAAAGTCATCTGGTTTGGTCATCAGGGTTATATATTATACAAGTTTGTTGTTTTAGTTGAACAATACCTGCAATTAAAAATCTACTATCAACACAAAACACTGCTTTTTTAAGAAGGACAACGCATCAATTCTGGTTTTCAAAACTATTTCAAACTTCTTGCCTTCAGCTGCTCTTGTTGCATGCCATTGTTTCTCTGTCATCTGTAGTTTATGTGCAGGGGCAGAACTACCACCCACTGAGGAGCCTGGCCCCCCATTGTCTTCTAAATTGATGTTCATAAAAATATACTAAAAACAAATCACTGCTATGCACAAAAGCCCCCCAAAGCATTGAAATAAGGGATGAGTCTGATTTATTTTTTTTCAATAGAAAGCTGATTTTTGACCCCTTAAATTCTTAGCTACATCCCTGCATACATGACGAGTCTGTGTGGCGAGTTTCCTGCTCGGTCCTGCTGTGATTTGAATGAGTTTACACAGGCGGCAGAGCCAAGAGACCAAGCTGGCTAACATCTGTTGGTGAAATAAGTTTCCACGGGTGATATTTTCACCTATTTTCGAGCTCAAGTCAAATTAAACTTGTAATTAATCTGGAACCAACTACCAAGACAATTGCCCAGTACATCAGTTACATGCAAGTCAAGACCGTCTCTTTTTTGTCTGAACTGTTGGAGTGTTATCACCTTTTGGTAAGCTGATTAGCGAACAGAAGCATTATATAAAGCATTTATCAAAATACGTCTGTTAACTAATATCTATTGTTTGTTATCTACCCAAAATTGGCGTGTATGAATCCTGAACATTGCGGTTTAAGGAGCTTACAATGATTAAATAAAATGATGGTGTGGTAAATATCAGTTTGGTGAGCAGATCATCACCTGCCATCCTGGAGATAAGTGTCAGGCAGATGATTGCCTTTTTTAACCAAAATATCTTCACTGCAGAGTGGAATCAATACGTTTTCCATAAAACTTCTTTTATGAAGCTCCAAAATTAAATTAGAAAGCATCATAACTGTCCAACTGGGTAACTCAGAGAAAATCTGCGGTCTGAATATGAAGTGCTTGGGGCATGAGCTTTAACTTGTCTAGTTCCATGTGTTAGGCAACCTGTGGTCCTGCTGTGAAATGTATTATACAAGGAGTTTAACCTTGAGATTTTCATATCTACCAAGTTTGAGAGAGAAATGGAGCAGGAAAGAAAGTGAGGAAGCAGAGGAACTAGAAGACAGTGGTGTGAGGGATGAAGATGAGAGAGTTCAGATCCAGAAATAGGGACAGATACTGAAGAAGCTGATGGTGAGGATGAGGGGGGGGGAAGATGGTAAGGAGTCAGAGGATCAACCCTCAATTTCAGCTCAACCACATGGTATGTTTTTCTTGTCTATTTAAAATCGCAGTGTAGAAATGTAAGATGATACTCAGTAAGATAATGTGGTTTAAGAAAAAAATCTTGTGTTTCAAAATTAGATGTGTTAAGCTTTACAATTTACCTTACTTTATGTATAAAGTAAGGTCAAATAAGGTCGGCAAAATGTTCCAGACCTGCCACTGTTTACCAGAGGCATTCAGTCACGGCTGCAGCAGGTGAAGATTTTGCAGATGAAGAAGCACTGCCAGTGTTCCCCACCTGGACATATTTGCCAACCATTTTGACATCTTTCTCTTCTTATCCACACAACATTGCCATCTGGTACTGTTCAACTAGTGGACAATGTCTCTCCCCCCCGTACTCCCTCTTAACAAGTGGTGTCAGTGCACCTGTTCTGCCAGTACCAGAGAGAGAAAGAGTCGAAAGAGATGACTCAACTGTCATAGAGGAACTAAATCCTCTTTGATGGGCACTAAGACAGCATTGATGGTTCTTTTATCTGTATCTGTAACTTTACAATCTGGCAGAAGTAACTACTGTGTTCCTTTAACATTAAAGCAAGCTTTTGAGATCTGGGCTGTTTTCTTCTTTCTATGATGCAATTTTTGTCACTTCTGCCTTTGCCGTACGGGTTAGTTTCACTTTCTGGCCTCAAATAAATCTCAAACCTTGTTTGAACACAACCCAAAACTTTAATATCATCAAAGTTAAGTCATAAAAGTAAAACATGATGTTTTTGATGCTATACTGTTTGAATTCTTTTAAGTTACGAGTTTGGAGCAAAAAAAAAAAAATGCTAATGTTCTAGTCCAAACTGGGAAATAGATGGGATATGTGAGATACTATGTGTCACAGCAAACAGTGAACAATGACAAATGATGTATAAATCCAGCATTGTGGATAATGTTAATTCATGTCTTAAATGTACCGTTACATCCCCAATCCCAGTGGATCAATTCATGCATCTGTGCATCCATCCATTTATCCATTCTTCCATTCATGCATTCATCCATCCTAACTGTGTTCGTTAGTCTTCTTTGTTTACTGTGCAATAATGTTTACAAGAGAAAATGAATCCCTGCACAATCATTTCAATACTGGAAAATAATGGATCTTGAGCTCTTGAAAAGGTCTTATTAGATTTCTTGACTAAATAGCACAAACCCAGTCCTGTGCAATTAATTACAGGGTATTAATGTTTGCTGCCCACAGTGGAAATACCACAGCCAGCTGGATAAGAACAAAATGCTGCAATCTGTTTCATTAAATGCCACCAAGTGCTCTCTGTTCTAACCATTTGTCCACATTTGTATTTCACAGAGAGTGACTGTTTATGGATCAGATGCCTGTCACGGTATTAGAGTTTGTCTGGTTGCTGAAGCTCATGACAATGTGGAAGTTTCGGCACAAGAACGAAAAACACAAACAATTTAACATGTTTGTCAGGCAGAAACACACAATGTGTTATTTGTTTTTTTTGGTTGTCGCTTTTGTTTTGATGTGCGACACATGGATGTAAACACAACTCCTCTCCACAGAACTGCTTTAAATAAAAGATCAAGGTCGGGAAAAAAATTTGCACAGAAAACTTCACAAGGGGTGTAATATTCATGAGTAACAGAAAAAACAACAACAAGAGAAAGAACTGGGGTTATACTGACTTAAGTGGAAACAAAAAGCGTACAGACAAAAAAAAATTAACACCATGCATGGAGGGAAACATTCCCACAAATCAAATTGTGGTCAAAAAATAATCATGATAACATATTATAAAAACAAGAGAAAGCTCTTACTGATCATTTCTGCATGTCAAAATATTTTAACATGCTGATTAGCAAGCTCTGTAAAATGCTAACACATTCAGAGTTTACTTGTTTGCAAATTCTTCAAGACTATTTTTGATTGAGCAAGGCAGTGAACTTCTTTCTATCTTTACCTCTTAGGGACTTAACTCTCCAGACAGGCCCTTTCATACTAAGTCCTATTTCTAACCTGCTGTAAAATTACAACATTTATTTAATTATTTTCCTCCAGGTGTGTGTGTGGTTTTTTAATCGCATGAGAACCACATTTCTGTGACAAGCCAACACTGGTTGAAATTCCTGTTAGGATCCAAGCAGTGTCTGTTTTCAAGAGGTAGAAAATGTCTGTAGGTTACAAAGTGAACTCTAAGCCCTACATTGACGAAGACATTTTAACAGTAAATCATGTCAATTTAAGAAAATCTTTCCAGATTAAGGATAGAAAAAAAAATAGACGTGATCTTCATCATGGAATATTTCGTGAAAAGCACGACCCTTTGAAATTAACAACAGGAACAAAGAAACTAAAAAAGAAGCGATTGTTTCAGTAACATATGAGGAATGGGATTTCCAGGTTCAGTTTATCCAAAATACTTTTATATAGCAACAAAGACCTGTTTGTGATGAGATCATTGGCTGTGTTAAGCAGATGGAAGAAAAACCATGATTGCTGTCTTTGTATTGGGGGCTATCTGGCACTAACACATTGCCAGTTGAACCACAGGGAGAAGTAGATGTTAAACAGAATTGTTACCTAATGTGAAGTCGAATGTTTGAAGCAGAGACCTCTCACACCTACACTTATAGCCTGACCTTTCCTGCAGCCCACCAACTGCTCAAACGAACACCCGGTTCATGGAGATAATCACCACACAAACATGTGTGCTACTCTCCACATGTGGGTTCTTTTGGTGCACATATGTGATAAATGATAGGCCTGATTTCACTTTACTGGTCCACCAAGAGGCTGAAGGGGACAGGAAGACTTTTTCTCCTTAATCTTGTGGCTTGGGTTGCCTCAGATTGGGCCGTGGGTGTTATTGCGGGATGGTGGAGGAGGAGAAGAAGGAGGGAGATGGGCTTGCTTTCATGCTGGCTTCCTTACAGTCCTCTCTTATTAATGAGAGCCTCTAAACTTCTGCCTTAGCAGGAGGGGAATAGACTTCAGCAATGCCCCAGCAACTCTCAACAGTGTTCTATCGGGAGAAAGACAAGAGGAAAATGGAGACAGAGGAAGGCATTTAAGCTAAAAATAGTGTCACATTTTTTCCCTAAGTGAGCACAGTGACAATGCAAAAAAGTGATATAAATAGGAATGGAGGTGGCTGTTATTCAGAGAGGTCTGAGCATTAAGTTGTAAGTTGTTGTGAGGAGTTATTTCAGAGGGGTGGCAGCGGTCTGACCCCATAACAGCTCAGTGTTTGCTCAATGCAGAGATGTCCCTTTGTTTGTTTAAAGGGCAGGAGAATCGATGGCCCTGTTTTTTGAGGCATTGCTCTGACCTCTTGCGGTGGCACCTGTATCAATCACGGACCGCCTTCCTTCTCCGCCTCACTGCCTGTCACATTTGTCTCCTGAGCTCGCCACCGTGGACGGAGGCTGTCTATCCACTTTCAAAATGTCACTCTGCACTTCATGCCGGCTGTCAGCTGACACCCAGTAATACATAAACAGCTTTAAAATGTGAGGAAAAATAGCTCTTGAGGAGAAATCTATCGGAGGACGAAATTGATTCGAGGGAAGATTTAAGTGTTTGCAGTGAAGCTGTAAGGTCAACGCAGGAAAAATAAGGAGCCTGAGTCACTTTCTGTTGAATAAATCTGAAGTAATTTAATAATGTTGTGGCAGCTGAACAGCTTTTTCTGCAGAATTTCAAAGGGATCTTAGAAGCTAAATTTATTCAGATGTGGTATTGTCTGGTGTTGCTGTTATCTCGGGGAATGCAGGCTGGAATTCATTGATTACACAGAATGAAAAATCCAATATCCACAGAAACAAGCTTGTTTTTATTAGTCTCCCTGAAGTTAGAACACCTGCTTATTTTCCGGCTAAAGCTACTGTCAGATGGAAATTGGTATCAAGGCTCAAGCCTTCTCAACTTCTTAGGACCCTGAAGATTTTAACAGTTTTGGCACCAAAATTAGTTCATTCAAAAGTTGCCTGAAAGCCAATTACTGCAATTGCTTGCCACAATGACACTACCTTTTGTGTATTTGGGATTGAAGTAAACTCAACTTGCACAAAGATTATCATCTCTGATTTCATTTTCCATTTTGCAGGTCATTTTAGCATTTAATTGAGCTGAACAGAAAGGAAGCTTTCTTGTGACAGACCCAACGTACATGTGAATTAACACATCAAAGAGAGAAACTTCTCTTGCAAACTTCCCCTTTCACTGTCGAGCTGCTGAATATGTATCACCATGTGTAAGCGCCCATTTCACAGACCCTCAAGAAAACAAAGTCAGACCCGACACAAAAGTCCACGGGGGGCATTTCATTGGCTCTGCATGCTAACTCGCTGTGGTAACAACCAGCTCTGTGTGAGGATGGACTGGGCTAAAGTTAATCTGTATGTATGGCCAATCCTTATGAGGCCACATTGTAATCAGGCAGCCAGTTTCTGGGCCAATCCAGGACTCCAGTCTGGGCTTGAAAGAGAGGGATGATTCCCATTATGGAGTAATTAGTCTTGTTGTCACCGCCGGACCTTGACAGTGAATCCACTTGCCGGGGCTCTAAAGGGATTTGGGTGCTTACTGCCACTGAATCGTAATCAGTATCGCCTTTTCTTGCCAAGGACAACAGCCTCAAATCGCACTCACTCATGAACAGCAGTACAGACATCATGGCTGTTAGAAAACACAATAGCTGAAAATAAGTTCTTACCTTTGTGGATTATTTTGGTATTTTTGAGCTCCTCAAACTTTCTTGGCACTCAGTGGCAGCCTCACTCTTCAGAATTGGTTTTATTAACCCGGTGTGATCAATAACAAGTTAAATCTGGTTTGTCTTGTTACACTCACACAATTTGATCTCAGGATGCATCTGCTTTCATGCATTACTACTACAATTAAATCTGCTCTCCTTTATGCTCCATCAATTCTGATAGACTCAATATGTTTGACTGGATCTTCATCATGACAGGCAGGGGTGTGGAAACAGGTGTTTGGGAGTTTAAGGTATCAAGTGGTTGGTAAAAGAATCATCCAAAGCTCACTCACTGTTTCCTTCACTACAATGCCTCTTGAATTCTTGAATCAGTATGTTAGAAATATCAACATATAAGTCTTTTCTTTCCCTGATAAATTAAATTCCAGTATCACTCCAATGCTGTTTGTTCTTTTTTCACATATGGATTAATCCAGTTAATGTATTATGAGGCCACTAGATAACCACATGGATCATTCTAAGTCACACCTGACCTTGTTGGCTTGTAGGTGCCTGGAAGGACATTGTAGGCTTCAGGTTTGCAGTTTGGAAAATATCACCATCGAATTTTTAAACATCCTGATTCTGAAACACAAACCAGGTTGAGAAGCTTTAACTCCTCTTTGAATCAAACAACATTTTTATGAGGTCCAAATTATCTCAGAGATAGACAGTAAGAAGGCTAGAATCCATCTCTTAAAAAGTCCTACTGAAACAGTTTTTCATTCTCCACAACCTTCTCAATTCTTTGTGTCCTTTGTCTGTCAAAGTGTGGCAAAAGCCAAAATACTGACCTCTTCATTTCACTGTGGATGTATAATTTATAGGAGACTTTTTCTCCTAGCTTGTGAAAAGGCACCAAAGAAAGGTTCAGATTAAGTTTTTATCCAGTTGTGATATGGAGGCTCTCAGCTCAATATAAATTCCTTATCTATCGCTTGTGTACACATTTTTACTTTTATTCTTAGTTTTGAAGGATCAGTTTGTCTCCTAAGTTATATTATATCAGAGCCTCATGTCAATTATTTTCACAGCTATTACTGAAGGCTCCAGTTCTCGCCTGTAAATGGCTGTAATTGCCACAATTAGAGGCTAGAGGTATATTTGAGATTTTCTTCTCTCAGGATGAAGTCAATTTCCCCACAGGGAAACGATGTGAAGATAAGGATTTTTGCAGTGGGAATACTTTACAGCTAATGTACTGTAGGTTCCTGTTTCACCTCTGTAATTCTTGTATTGATTTCGACTTCATTATTACTCTCCTATGAGACAAAATCCATCTGGAGCTTAATGAGAGCTCTTTTTGAGTAAATGGACTAGCTGTTACCCTGAGACATCGATGTGAGTTATGATGCACTTACAAACAGTAAATCTCCATGCAGAGCTTTAGCCAAGAGTGCTATTTTGGAGTTAAAGGAACAGATTTTCAGAAACCTAATGTGAAAATCATCACAAAAGGGTGTTTATGTGGAAAAGACTGCAAAAATCAAAGATTACTCATGGAAAAAGTTTGAAATAATGAGCAGGAAACCACCTTGTAAGCTCTTTTTTATGGAGAGATCTCCCTGGGTCATTTAAATGAATGAGCTGTTGAAGGAGTTGAGATGTTCTGCACAGAAACTGTTGAGGAAAGAGCTTTGAGTTCAATTAGAAAGTCCCTGCTTGGAGGAAAAATCTGGCAATCACTTTTGCATGTTAATTGTCTATGTGAAGACTTGGCACTATGGCTGATGACATGGAAATGATGCCTTGCAAAGTGTAAATGAATTATACTTCCCACATATATCAGAAAAAGGTTGTTTGAAGCGAAGTGATATATTCATAAAAACATCAGGAATTTAACTAAATGGATGTTGTTTAGTTACTTGTTGGTAGTGGTGATGTGTTGTTTCTCGCTGCATGACGGAGCAGCAAGGTGCAGCCTAAAGCCAAAAGTTTATGACAACAACAAACTCAAAAACAAACATGGCAACTGTGGAGGAGGAATTACAGAAGTAATTCTTGCATAAAAGACAAAATCAGAGGCAGAGATGGAGGCGGGGCCATTGAATATATTTTTATGTCTTCTTTGTGTCTTACTAGAGCTATGTATGAGGTAGTAAAAGCAACACTGCCCCCCACAGTTTCTGGTGGTACTGCTCTGTTTGGCCCATATTTATAGGCTTTATGGAAACATGCAGAAATATTTACAAAGTGAACGCAGGGTACAAGCAAAAGGCTTTGTCCGTATACTTCGCATCCAAACCAGAACATAAGTCTGAATAAGTTCCTACCTGACCTTGGCGTGATGGTTCTGTCTGTGCTCTTGCCTGACGTTAATGATTTCTGATGCGACAGAAGGTGAGTGATGAAGACATTAGCCTCCAGTCACAACACAGAGCTTTTCATAATTATTCTGTCAGAGCTTCAATACACTGAAAACAAACATTTCAAGAAGCTTTTTTTATCACATGTGGCAGAGGGATGCTTCAAAGCGTTTTCTTTCAGGATGGACTAAATCAAAGCCGCAGCATGCAGCAGTAATTGTGACTGAATGGCAGAACAGCATAAAGAGCCTCCTTTGAGCCGATGGATTGTATTTCAGCATATCCCTCATTGTGGCAGCAGTTCTTTCTGCTGAAGCTGCTCGTACAGAGCGAGGCGTGGTGGCCTTGAGGTGACAGAAAGTGCTGAGTTACTTTTCCAGGCTTTCATTGTGTTTACTTGATCCCCATCAAAAAGGAAAAAAAAAAAATCCAGCAGCACTGATAGAAGTCCAGCTTTTTTCTGTTGTGACAGATGTGTCACAGCTTCAGCCACAGCAAGATTTATAACTTTCAGAGAGCATCTTAATGTTTCCAAAAGAGAAAATAAGTTGGAGATAATGAAACAATAAAGCTTGCTGAATGTCAGGAATCAATACTGTTTGTTACAACAAGCAGAAACCATTGTGTGAGGTTATTGATTCCCAATACGTGCCAGCTTCAGTACAGTAGCTTCTGGAGGTAGCCCTCTCTCTCCTCTCTAATTGTCTCTCTCGATGCTACTTAATAAACAAAGCCATCTGTCTTTTTAAATTAGTTTGGAAGTGCATTGTGCATAAAACAAAGCAATAAGAAAATAAATAAATAAATAAGCATGTCACCCCAGAGGCCAGCAGCATTAACACGTCAACAAGCCAATCAACAGTCCATCAGCAAACTGTAATGTCCTCTTACATCCAGCATGGTGCGGCTGATGAAGACTGACAGTGGCTCCACACATCAACGGCTTTTTTACTGCCTGTCAGCTTCAGTCGATTGATTCCAGCAGGAGTGGGACGTATTGTTTCAAGCCAATGAAGCTGTTACCACTTGAGCTGCTGGTTGGTGAAACTTAAATATCATCTCTAGAGTGTGAACTTTTTGAAAGGACAGAGATCATGTTTGGGTTTATCTGGGAAATCTATTAGCTTGAGATGGAAAAGATGTGCACCACCAAAGTGCAGAAGTCACTGGGCCATGTGAAAATTAAAGTTTGTCACACATTGCAGAGAAGACTGTAAAGCCCTGGATTCATGCTTCACCATTGTGATTTCAACCTTTCAGAGAATCCACCACTTACACGGACTGTGATGATTTTCTATGTGAGCTTGAAAAAGCCTCATATCTAGCTGTATGCCTGATCAATCAGCGCCAAAATAGGTTATCTCTGAATGCTAATTCCTTGCTTCCCAATCGGGTTGAACTACACTGGATTGATTTACAGCAAGTCAAAGTCTCTATTACAACACAGCGCTGCTAGACAAAGTTTCCCAGTGAGAAAAGAAGGTTGAGTATTGGGCTTCTGCACTCTTTCAGCCTTGCTTGGGTAATATCTATGCAAATATGGCCAGTTGCTGGTTAAACTAAAATCCTTGGGAGTTTTGTCGTTCCTCCCTGAGGCTGGAGTTCCTTGTTTCCATAGACTTGGTAAATGTTGTTTTGTTTACAGAATCACTTGAAACCACAAATGCTCCACACATATATTAAAAGTAAGTCTTCCTAAACATAAACTAAACTAAATGTCCTCCTTACACACACAGTAGAGACAGATGGTGATAGGAGAGGACAGAGGGTGAGTCAGCTTTATAAATGTGGTTGTAAATTTAGAGTGAAAATCACTCCCATACTTCAAACCTGTGTCATCATTGAACTTGGCTTCTGTTTGAGTCTTCTTCACGCCTTCAGGGAGCCTGGTCAAAAACACTGTCATCCCCCTCTTACTCAAAATTTCCCTGTTTATCCAGGACTGCAGAGAGATCCAGCTCTCATTAGCTTGATGTTATTTTTCAGTGAAAACAGACAAGTCCTGGTATGCTGAGGGGTGAAATCAAAGAAGTGGCGGCTGCTTTGACTTCAAGTTTTATTTTGATAAAACTGGGATTTATTAAGAGGTGAGAAATGAATAGGGTACATTGTAAATGACTGAATCTAAATTTAATCAAAATACTTGCAGCTGACAGAGCGGGCAATCATTTTTCTTACCTACAGAAACATTTCTGCCCTTGTTGTGTTTCAGTCTCTTTCTTCTTGAAAGAATCTTCCTCCCTCCAGCATTAATTGTTTCTTTTGTGTCTAAATGACTCCGCTTTCTCATGATCATCAGTCTTTGTGTTATATCTCTAGCTGCTTTCAGTAATAGATGCATTTCCTGGATTCTACTCTTTTGTAGAATGAAAGTGAATTCAAAGGGAACATGAATACGTGAAAAAAGCCCACAGATATTAATGATTTTACTTTAAACGAAGAACAAAGCATGGGCAAAGCTCTTTCGCTATAATGAAGCATCATGAGAAAAATATTTGTTTTTACCTCGATGCTGCTTGATGAGCAGCAGCTGGAAATCTCACTATGTCAGGGAAGTGTCCTTGTAGAGTTAGCACAGTATGGACAGATTTTTCTGTGTTTGAAGCCCAAAGGAGGACTGCATGTCGTGCTTTTAAAGACACAGGAACGGGCTTTTGGTTTTACACTAAATGAGAAAGAAAATTGCAGTCATTTCAGAATTACAAGAAAAAATCAGTAAGCTCCAACACAGTCGCCAAAAGACAAAAAAATGAAGAAAAAGGCCATATCCCAGCAGGAGGCAGTTTCCTGTGGTGTGGAAAATGTCATTGAGGTGTTTTCAAAGTTTATTTCTTCAATACAGTGTTTTAGCACCAATCTGCGACATGTGCCCACATTTCTGCTTTTATAACCAAAGATGATTCAACCTGAGCCACCTCAATGGAAGCTTTTACAGTGCAGTCAGTGATTCATGAAGACGCCCTGTGACGTTTAGGTTTTCTCCGTAAAGACTGCTGGATGAACAGGAAACAGGGCGTTTGGCATCTTTGGCAGAACAAAAGAGGTAGAAATAGTCTTTGATAAACAGATTTTACAGACACCGAAGCAAAGACTGTTCTTAATCATCTTAGACGCTTCCAAACAAAACACAATGGTTTCACTGATAGTCGCTTTAAAGCTACAGTCTGTGATCTCAGAACAAACACTAATGTTCACCTAAGACAAAAAAGAAAAAAATATATACCACAGAAAAAGCACCAGCCATGGTTAATGATCAGTGATGATGATTTTGGTTTTAATGATACTCTCGCCATTGATGACTTAAAAATCCATGAAAGAGCTAATGATCATTGGTACCAATAAACAAATTCTAATACTATCACTAGGTTTAGCCTATGAGCACACTCACCCTTAGCTAATGAGAGCTTAATTAGCACCAATTTATGCCAAGACTGATTAATATGTTGCTGATTGTAGCTCGTGCATTTTTTTTTTACCTTTCATATCATCAACTAAAATGTCCCTGAATGTACCAGAAAACACTCTATGCTTTCAAACTTTGAAATATCACAAGCAAGTGGCATAAATCTGATCTGAATGAAAAGATGAATTGCCAAATAAGGGCCTGAGTGTCTGGGAACAAGTAATACTTTCACATGGATTTTGTTTTTGCCCCAGCTACATTTGTCAGTTAATATCAAATTTGGTGTAGATTGTGTTTGTGTGTAGTTTTACGTACATTGTCTGATGTAGGTCTGTGATCATTTTTTTTTCCAAGGTTTGGGTTAATTGTTGTGTCTGTTTTCCACACTGAGTCATTACTTGCTTGAGTTTTTGCTAAAATTACATTTTGTTTCTCATGACTAATCGTTCACATTTTTGAACTCTGTTATTGCTTTGGGTACCAGAGATGAAATTATATCAAACATTATGATGCATTTCAACATCTCTTGCCAATTCACAAGGGACATAATGTGCTGTTGCCGTCACTTTCTTGTTGTTGTTTATGAACCTTACACAATGAACACGCATTTCCACCAAGCTTCATAAAACAGAGTGAGATGCAGCTGGGTATTTGGCACGATCCTTGCTGAAGAACTTTAAATCATATGGACATTTGTTAGAATTTTTGTTAGAAATTGATGCATACCACTGTAAAGCCCTGTTACATACACTACTATCCCTCTGGGTTCGGTGCGTTGTCAGCTCAGTGATAAAAGCTCAGCACAGTGATGGACGGATGATATTCCTGCTGTGTGGTTATGATGTGTCACATAACTGTAAACATCATTTTCTTGTAATGCTTTCCCCTCATTTTATATCCATGGATCGGCAGTAAAACACAGTGTGTCTGCTCAGGTGGCTTCAGTCAAAGTCTATGATTAATCGTATAAAAAAGCAGAGATCACAGCACACTTTCACTCTGTTCCAAGATGATATGTGAGGTTATATTACTGCTGTCAAGGTCAACGACAAAGTGCATCACGCACACCTCCATTTGGCCTCTCCCATGAGATCTGTGAAAATAAAATTACCCAACATCTCATATTTTGGCATTCATCACAGAAGTGTAGCGCATGCATTTATGCAAGTATTTAGTCTCAGCTACCATTTGTGAAAGGTCAACAGGGATTTTTTTGTCGTCTTTGTGTTCATGTTTGTGTGTCTGTTTTCTCTTAGTGGTGACAAGAGCACAGACTTGCTGTGATAGAGGGCAAAATAGAGTTCAATTTTTCACTTAACGCTTTCTGTCGGCATTTCTGGTCTGCGGTGCCGTTGTGCTGGAGAGGCTGTTTGCCTCGGTTTAGCTTATCATTCATGTAGAGTGGTTTCAGATAAAGGCATAAATCTCACAGCAGCACAGTGGCAAAGAAACAAAACGGGAAGGTCACATGAAGAAAAGTCTTTAAATGTTTAATGCACCCCTGACACTCTCTTTGTTAAGCTGCTTTTGACGGTTTGGAAAAGACTCCTATCTGCAGACACTCACAATTCACAAATCCATATTTGATTTTATTAATATATATTTTTCAAGCTCAAGGTCGCTGTGGCTCCACGAAACGAGGATGATGGGATACTTTTAGATGAATTAAACTCCTTGGTCATAGCAGTTAGCTCGTGACAGCTGATTTCTCTTCAGTCTGTGGTTATGTCCGTCTGATGTCCTGGTTTCTTCAAAAAGCTTTTCACAATCTTAAGAACAGGCGGCAGATATAGATGTTTTTTAAAGGGGAGTTATCGGTCTGTGGTGGCAGTTTGGAAAAATATATGAGGTAATGGGGTCATTTTATTTCTCCTTGTCAGCAGAGAGAGGGTAATCATGTTTTGGTAAGGCAGGACAGCCCTCAAATAAAATAAAGGAATACGACAAGAATTTCAAGGCCAGGGAGGAGAATGGGTCAAATACTGGTCAAACAAACTTGAATTCTCAAGGATTAGGTGAGGGCTGATTTTCAAAATATCCTTTCATGGTCACTGGAGACAAAGCAAGGGACGGTCTTGTATAAAATACTGAGCTGTTTGAACATTTAAAAAAAACAACAAAGCAGTGTGGTAAATTTCTTGGCATCAAGACCAAATTTCGAAGGTCTCATTCTTGTTTTGGACTCGAGAGCATTTTCACTTGGTCTTGTCTCTCACCTGGACTGGCTAGACTCAAATTTTCCATCAAGACCAGTCAAGACCAGCACTGCTATTCCCCAGCTCAATTAATTTGATGATAATTTAAAAATTAATTTTCAGCCAACTGATCAATGTTATAATTTGACTTAAAACATTTACTGTTAGCTCAGATTGTTTTGCTTCCTTGGAAATCTTTTTGAGTGCCTCATGTGTCAGACACCTGCAAAACGTTGTTCATCTCTCCATCTTATTTCTACTCAAAAATGCCTCTGAATCTACTTAAGACCTCATTTACTTGTTAAATAAACATCTTGTTTTCAGATATTTGAAATAACTCTGGTCATATCAGTGGCTTTTGAATCAAAACAAGGAATGTTTTTTGTCCAAGAATTTAGTTGAACAAACTTAAAAAAATCTGTTGTGCTTTGAAAGATTTGCAGCCAGCTTGTTTTTGTCTGTCAAAAGAAAGCTAGATTAAAGAAAGAAATCTCTTGAAATGTTCAAGCTTGTAATAGTTTTTGTAATTGATTTTATGGTCTTGGTTTGTTTCGGTCATAGTCTTGACTCGGTCTTCACTCTCAAAAGTGTTGGTCTCATCTTGATCTCGGTTCATCCTTGTCTTGGGCAAGTCTTGGTCTTGGATAGTGTGGTCTTGATTACAACGCCACAATTAAGACAAAAGTAGTACAGAATGAGATAAAAACACATCCAAAATAATAACAATCAGTGCTATGGTTAAAAACTTTATGAAATTCCTCCTTCAAAGGTACCTGGGTGAAAAATAAAGAACTGAAACCCTGGTACTAAAGCCAAAAAAAGACGGTTAGCCTATACTATAATATCCACATGATTCAGATCACTTACTTCAGAATTTGTCTTGTATCGTGTCACATTGCATTGTGTTGCATGAAAATAAGGTCTGAATAATGTCCTGCCTTTTCCCGCAGACATGTTGATAGATTAGTATGCTGTAGGTCATCAGATAACACAAAGGTTAGCTGCTGCCTGATCTATGTCACTTTAACCCCTACCCCCAAAGTTCTCACCAACTGGAAACCAAACTACGATGATAATTGACTCATTGTTCAAGAGCTTAGTTGAAGACATCCTTCCTCCACACTTTATCTTCCATCAGTGAGTAAGACCCAGTAACTCATTCAAAGGAAGCTTAAGTTCACAGGTTGAAACCTCATGCTGGGATTCTATAGTTTCCTATGTGGCAGTGAGTGATCACTTTTTCTCCTTCCACATCCTGGGACAGACAAATTACACTGGACCTCAGATATTCTCCAGCTCTCCATTGGTCACCATAGTGATAATGTGGTTAAAAGTGGTCTGAGTTGAGCCTCTATGGCTTATATAAGGAGAATTTACTGCTTAAGATTCAAAGTCGTTTCTGTGCTCAACATCAGTTTTTGTGAGTTCAGGAAAGGAAGAATGTAATGGTGAGGTAAGCTCATAGAGTCATAAATGGCAGGAGTGCCAGAGCTTACTAATGCTGGAAGTCAGCTCCAAATATTACACCATTCAGCCTGGAATTCCTCCATGGTATAAAACAGGAAATGCTTTTTTATTTTGCTGTTGTTTTTAGATGAACACACATCTAAAATAAAAAAAGAAATTCAGCTTAACATTCTACCTGTTTAAACAAATGAACTCTTAATTTCATCCTTCTAGTTAATGTTCATGTATTAAAATCTTACCGAAGACCTTCTGTTCATAAAGTATACTGTTTTAAATAGAACACATGCACGGTTACCAGCACACAACCTCAAAAACATGGTTATAAAGCATAGCATTTAATGAGTTCAGTTAAGGTAAAAGATATGGAAAAAGTTCCATGAGACTCTGTACCTCATCTTTCAAATTAAATTTGTTTTTACAAATTTAAATCTCCTCAGGTTTTTCTTTAACAAGATGACTCATTACTTTAACACAAGGTTTATTATTTCTAAGATTTTGGTTCCGGAAATGCAATAAAAGACACTTTCAAAGAAAGTCTTTTTATATATATTTCTAAAGTGCTAAACCCTCAGGCCTCTCTGCTGCAGGGTCATTATTGAGCCGCTACCAAAGCAAACCTGCCAAGTCACAATACAACCCAAACTCACATCAGCCCATTTCACCCTCTTTTCAAACTCTCCAACTGTCAATCTCTCATTGTCCACTTCTTGCTGTAATTTCAAACAAGGTGCTTAATTATCTCAAGGTGAATAGACAGAGTATCTAAAGAGTGATTTTTAATTGTGCTGATTTCCTTTTTCATGAATGTCATTTTCCAAAGATCGAAATGTCATTTTCCTGAGGGTGTGTGTTAAATTGCTTCCTCTTTATTTTAGCCATCCATTGTGCTGTTGCAGCTATTAAATGTCCTCCCAGAGGGGAACATCTATCCATCCATTTTGGGTTTTGAATAGATGCATCACCATTAGGCCACTGCAGGTATTTATATGCACTGCACAAAAGTTCACCTTCGGCACACAAAGAAGAGGCTGAGAAGAACTCGGAGTGTCATTCACCCTCTGTCTGCTTTCTTTAAAAGGTTACGCTTCAGATTGGAGATGATAAGTGAACAAATAAGATCCTACAGCACACACATGAGACAATATCTGTTATTTTCTCAGGCCCATTTATATTCAGTGCAAGCCGTATATCATTATTGGGGCTTCAACCAATAATTCTGATGACAAACAGTGAGAATGATGTCATGAATCTAGTGTACTAAACACACACAGCACTAGTTTTAACATTTAATATTTGCATTGCTCCAAAAACATAACATCAGAGTTAGATATAAAAAATAGGACTTTTTCATCAGTCTTTGATAGCTACAAACCTGCTAATGTTTTGATTTGTATCTTGAAAATGTTCAAGTGTTATGCTAAAAATGTTTCAACTACACCACTTGGCACTCCAGGAAATTATGGAAATCAAAGTTGAATCCAAGTGTTGTGCAAAGATGAAAATATCAGCCTGACTGTGGACTGCAAATAACTCTGCAGAGCTTAGTTTCTCTCCATGAAACACTTATCTTCTTATCTCCCTAATTGGAGAAAATAAGAAGAAGAGAAATGTTTTTACAAGAAAATTGCTCATTTGCAAGAATCTGAAGGAGCGGCTTAGATAAAAATGCTCATCTTTACTTGATTAATGTCTTGATATCTTGTTCTCATTCTGTTAGAGTGGGAAAAAATATTTTCAAGAGTTCAAGTGTTTGTCTCAAAAGTCCATCCCTTTGAGCCCCAGCACGACGCTGATCTCCTCATGAGTACGAGACAAGAGGATTAGAGCGGTGGCTCGCCCAATAATAAACCCAAACTTCATCCTAAGTATCACACTCATACTGAGGTTATTAATGAGGCTGAGAAAACTGTTTACAAAGTAGTAATGGAGCACACTGTACCAAAACTAAGAGACACAGCAGTGTTGACATACTGCTGCTCAATATGAGTCTGCTTTGGCCCATTTAGCTCATACTGTAAAGACACAGGCTCCACCAGACTCACTGTCAGCAGAGGTTAACAGCAAACACTTGTCTAAGTTTTCCACTTTAAGATGTAACAGCCTCACATTCAACATCGTATTTCAACTGTAAACACTTTGTGTCAGAAGAGGGTGGGGGTTAAGGGCGGTTTTTGAAGTTATTGCATCTTCCACATTATACAGAGAGTTAGAATTTTCAGGACATAAGCTTGTTAACTTTTCACATGAGAGATAATAAAATAAATATAACTTATGCCTTTTTTGCATACAGGAAGTGATATTAAATACTAACAGCTAGAAGAAGCAGCTTACTACCACAAAGGTTGTGGTTAGGTTTTGTTTTGGTGAATTGGAATTAGATTCTTCATTTATCCACTGTTTGTCATTGATGTGATCTCTACTTTCTCTTCTGTCACTTTTTTAATAAAGGCAAAGCAGAGAATGAAAAAACAACAAAAACATAGTGACTAAATGTTAACTTTTTCAGAAACCTTCAATATTAGTGGGTGTTTTTTTGGCTTTCTGTGGTTACAATTCAGTCCACAAATAGCAGGAGGATAAGAAAAATTGTTTTTTTAAGCAGGGAATCATCAGTTGTTTTAATAAAGAAAGAAGTCTTTTCAGGACCGTGAACTGAACTCAGTCAACATTGCAGGAGCATCAAACTTGATTGTGATCTGTGCTGCGTGGACAATCCAGAGGGAGTAAATATCACTTAATATGTGGCTGGATTAAAAAAGACTGTCATTTAGAGTCAAGGCCGGTCTTACGAGGATTAACAACTGAATACAAAACACATTGTGGTCTCAAATCCAGCTCTAGTAACCTTGAACAGAATTTAAAAAGACTGCGGAATAAAATTAACGACTTCACTTTACATGACAGCTCTCTTCTTCAAGGACGGGAATATAAAAGTGAAGTTAAGACTGTCAGACCATTTTTTTCTAATATTCTTGTGCTTCTGCATAATAATTCGTACAACTGTCATTGTTGTGACGCCTTTGATTGATTCTTTGAAATATAGCTACATGAATATGGAAACAAAATAAGACATTCCTGACTCAAGGGATTAGAATGTCTGATTTTTTTCTTTAACTTGAAGCTCTCTGATTTTGGGATAAGTATAGTAAAGGGGAATATGGTGCAGATAGCTGTAGTGATCAGTTCTGCTAAAGCTAGCAAACACCAGCAGTACAACAGGATGCAGACTGCATGCAAAGCAGGTTTAGTGCACCAAATTGAACACTTTGCAGCCTCTACATTGGATTTCTCACTTGCTGCATTGGCAATCAACTGCTAACAGTGGAAACACCCCTGTGTTATCAATCCTGATTTGCACGTGATGTGTCCTCTACAGTCCAAATTGTGCCCCCGACTGGACCTGTTTGATGGAGTGCATATTGTGTTAGAAACAACGAGACAGGTGGATTTGTTTCTCACCTTCTTCACTTAATGGCATGTGAAGCAGGCTTATACAATTCCCAGTAGTCACACCTGACTGTGTACACCCAAAACAGGTGCCCTTAAAAGACTTATTGTGAAAGAAAGGTGTGAATGCTAGAGTTTTGATGCTTTCATGATGAAACCATGTTGAGAAAACTGTAATATATACCCTCCTATACATTTACGTTCTGACAGATGAGTATTTAAGTTTAGATTGCAACTGAAGATTGACTAAAAAATTAAGTCTAAAATGGCCAGAAAAGGATTCGAGGCCTTGTTTCTTGGGATAAAATGCTACTAAATCAACAAACCCCATTTAAAAAAAGTATAAACACAACAGGTGGTGCTGAATGACTGATAGATATGCCTGACATTTATTTGCATAAGTAATCATCAGCATATTGAATCTTTATGTCATTCATTAGCTGGTTTGCAGCAGTAAATGTGTTCCATATTGATGTGTGCCCCATTTTTCTTCGAGTAAAAATAACTTACAAAACTCAAAATCAAAATATGAGGCATCAAAGATCTGAAAGAAAAAGTGTTTGATGCTCAGGTTAGCGTTACAGAGCCTAAAGAGGCATTTTAAAGTCATTTATGGCTCCCCGTTCATATAGATCAGGAGACTCTGAGGAATGACAGCTGTGTGCGGAAATGTGCCTCACGATGATTAACAGTCCTTCTGATTCAAGGCGATGTCCGTGCCACTGTGTTGAACTCTCGGTTGCCATGTCTCATTATCCCCACCTCACTAATGGAAGGACGAGACAAATAATTCATCTGCCCCAATGCTGACACGGAGCAGAACGAGTCTCCTCAGGGGGAACACTGAACAGCTTGTCAGTCAGAGGATGGAGGATGAGAAAATAAGGCACTATCACGGAGCAACAGGGAAAAAAAAACTGTTTAATTCAGTCCACTCTTTACAATTTGTCATAATGAAACTCAGGCTAATCGACTTTCATGACGTGCAATTTTCACCTCTGAATTCTTTCAGTCCCTCATGCTATGTTGTTGAGCAAATGTAATAAACAGCTTTAAAACATTCAAAAGTCACATTATCAGTCAAAAGCAAACACTCTTTGTTGTCTTTGAGTCATTTGAAGTCTGTTTATCAGCAATTTGCAGTCATTTTAATGGTTTGTGAGCTTCAGAAGGAACAGCTGCTACCTGGGCAGCAGCTAATGCAGGAACAAATAAATAATGAACTGGATGGAGATGTAGCAGCTGTCAAACTGGCTGAGGCACAAATAAACACAAAGGAAGGAGGGAAAAAATAAACAGTTACAAGTTCAAGCTTATTGCACACTCACATGAGTCAGCAAAACTATACATTTTCAGCCTCTCTGGGAAAATAAAATGTCTTTGAACTTCAAATTTTGGTTTGTAGTACATTGTACAAGCAATACAACTAGGAAGAGATGCACAAGACAATTAAATAGCCTCAAAACATAACTTGTTCAAGTACAGAAAGATACAGCAGACTTATAACCTGTATTTTATAATGAAGCCTACAAATTTGAAGCTCCCCCTGCTGGCTGGTTGCAGTATCAGTAGTAGACCGTCGGAGAGGCCTTTAATATAAGTCAAACTTCTCTGTCACGTGCTTTGTCATTATAAATAGTTCATATTGTGGTTACTTCTTTGATTTAAAAAGATGATTGTTTGACAACTCTGCTGACTATTGGAACTTTCCATGAGTTTCCATTTTTGAGCTGTGCATTTGATTGTTTTAATTTGTGATCTTGATATCTTCAGACCTACGCTTCATTTATCTATTTTTTTTTACCATGCTGTAAAAGTCAGTATTTTTGGCTTGGTGCATATGCTGGTCTTTTTGCAGCCAACCTCACGTGAAATCTCAGAGAATTACAACTTTAAGCATTGTTGCATTGGCTTCACTTTTTTTTTTTAACTGGCTCCAACACCATATGTCATCATCAAGAGATGGTCTTTTCTTCTTAAGCTCACAATGGCTGAAATGACACACTGATCATTCCAAGTATTAGGATTAAGTGTCAAAATACATCTATATCATTCTGTGTCCCCAAATGTGTTCAGCTACACACAACTATTTTTTTCATCACAAGTTAAAGGTCTGAGGTCTCTAAAATTTGGTGCGAAAACAAAAACCAGTGAAGTAATTAGCACTTTGTCAGAGAGAAAATCTGTAGAAATGTAGCCACCATCAGAGCTTGAAACCTCTAGGTGTGAATTGATGACAGGGGAGGAGGAATGAAACCTGAGGGTAGTTCTTGAGGTTCAACAAAGGCGTCACTTGAACAGATATCTTAACGCAGCTAGGGAGTGATGGAATATATTAGCATCAATTAAACACAAATGCAGCAATGCTTGATAATCTTTCCTTTCTTTTTGCATTTGTTCTTTTGCTTCTGCTGAGGACTTTTGCACGTGTTTTACAGTCACAGTGTTTCTGAATCTGCATCATCTAAGAATGGTCAACTGTTGCAGTCTGTGCTACTTGAGTATTTTTTTTAAAGATTGCATAAAGACAAATTCTCCTCTGTATAGGTGAAGTCACGATGAGTCAGTATTTGAAACATAAATGAGCTAACCATCGAATGACGTCACACTAGCAGCCTTACTTCTAAGTCATCTCTGGCCTATTTTCCATTAAGCATTTTGTTTAAACTTGAAAAATAAACAGCAGTTATACTCAAGAGCAACTTACTGATGCAGGGGAAAATAATTCATCAGCTGCGTAATCAGCCATGAGCAGCAAACACCAAAAAGCCATGATTCTCTGTCACTGACCTTTTCAGAAAGATGACTTGTTATGCAAGTATCAAACGTCAGTGAACAAGACATTATCGTCTTTGTCTAACGCAGCTATGTGAGAAAATGGCACTGAATTGATGGAGGAAGGATGCTCATGCTCTAACCTCTAAGTGCTGCTCTCGTCAAACTGTGAAAGTTTGCAACACTGAATGAGCTAATTTCTTTTCACATTCGCAAAGACAATTGCTTCCTGGGCTTGGTGTCGGCTCTTTTGTACTGATGTGATGAATGTGTGTGTGTGTAGGTTTGTTTGTGTGAAAGCAATCACACTACAACGCTTGAGCTAAAATTATGTGGCTCCTTTTTGCTTTTTTTTTTGAACATGAAAGTGTCTGTGCATACTCTTTGAAAGAAAGTAGCGTGAGAATCCCAAATCGAGGATGAAATAGTGATGTTAAATTATTATGCCAGTGGCTGTTAAATTGCTGTGGAAGTCTCTGCTGACAGCAGTAACAAAAAGTGACCTAAAAACAGCGTGCATTGTGTGTCCCTTTGCATGATATTTATATAAATATTAATCTTTGTTGTGTGTCCTGGTTCCTTGGAGGGAAAGTTTTAAAGTAAATTTCATTTGTGAAATCGGTGATGCTTGACTGTGACTGTGCACTCTCTCTTAATTTAAGAAAAAAAATATCTGTATGTTTCTTTCCTGTCTCATGGGTGACTGCATCCAATGTTGCATTGCTCCTTTGGTGCGGTTAATCCTCTCCAGTAGGGGTTGTTTATAAGAACTGTAGAGTACAACGCAGCTAATTTAAAAGCATCCAAACATTCAACATTCAGCTTCCACAAGTGTTTCTGCTGTTCACAGATTTGTGTGTCAAACTAAATTTAACCATTAACTATTGGGTGCACCTGAATACAAGCCTGCTCTGCTTTGTGCCTGCACATTACACTTTTATCATGGACTGGCCGAACGCAAATCAGGGCAACAGTAACAAAAGCTATCGTTGTGGGTATGCTGCTGAATCTAGTGACTGCTTTTCAAGCAAATGTGCATCTATTGCACCATTTCTGCAGCGAAGAAGCATTCGATCACTGCATGATCAGCAAATCTCTTCTTCAACCTCTGAACCGTTGGCGAGAATGAGGCTCTTACAGTTATATCACCAACTACAGGCCTGGCATGCATACTACACCGTTTTCAGTCCCTCAGTGTTTCTGTGTAAACTCAGATTTTATTCCCTGCTTTATTTTTTCGGATGAAACGTAAAAAGTTGTGTAAGCGGGGCTAAATGTATTGGCAGTATGAAGCTTGTTGGCCTGTTAAAATTCCGAAATTAGTTGCATCATTGTTTCAGCCACAGGGTTTAAAGTTTGTAAAAAAAAAAAAAGTTGTGGCTAATAGTGTGGAAATCACAGCACTTTCCAAGACTTGAGTTAAGTTGACTTGTCCAAAAAGTATGGCCACAAGGCCAGTGTTGTTGTGTTTTTGCTGCCCCCTTGTGGAAAACAAACAAGGATGTTATGTAGATTTATTGTTATAGTATGCATTTGTTTTGTTCTTTCTTTAATCTTACGGCACCAGAGAAAACTTCAAATCCCTGAAACTAAAGTAGAAGGACCCTCTACTACAAAGGGAAGATTATCAGGGCTTAAAATACATGTCTCCATCCACGTCTCAGCGTCTTAATTCTTTTATACTTGCTTGTACCTTTTTAAGGAAGTGGTGTGAGGTATAGTCTGCCTGTACATGAGTGGCTCCTTAACTAGGGCACAGCAGGAAGCCTTTTAAGTCTTACCACACCTGGATTATCAGGGGGCCTCACCACACACTGCTGCACAACATTAAAAAATCAGAATGTAGGGCATGAACTGGGTTATTTGGATTGGGAACAGATGTTTGAGAGTGAAACCTTGGAGTTTGAAGCCTTAAGGATGGGAGGGTTTGTCGTGTTGTTGCTGTTATTGCATGCTAACCGTATAAATATTGAACTACAGTATCCTTTCCATTTTAATGGATCAGAGCTGATTAGCTTTATCTGTTCTACCGTGTCTTAAAGTGATCTACAGATATTAAGGATGGAGGATTGTGTCGTCGTAAAGAGACTGTGTTGGGAAACAAATTACTAAATCAATGTTAGAATATTACCTAGGAAAAATAATCTGGTGCTTAAAACACAGCTGTGTATTGTATGTATCGTATTGTATGTATGTCACCCAGTGCCTGCCAGATTTTTACTATTATTATTTTCATGAAAATTTAATCTCAGAAGTTTTGCTTTTAAAATAGTCTCTTGTAGTTTTTAAAATCAGATTTGGAAAATGTGAAAGACTACCCTTAAAAAGTTTTCTTCACTAGAGTCCCAACTCTCAAAAACAGTCATTTTCGTTCAATCTCTCACAGATCAAACTTGACTTAGAGTGAACAAACATATCAAACTGTTTGCTGCAAAGCTTTTTTGTACATTCATTGGAGTTTTCGCGATGATTTCTTTGTGACAAAATTAGAAAGTGGTCTGTTCCTGCTGCGTGCTGTTTATCAGCCAGCCTGACACAGACTGCGGCAGCAGTTTCAGGCTTTGCAAATATCTTTATAGAATTAATCAACACTCTCCCTGAAGCCTTTGTAAGTTATACTGAGGCATCAGTATTAACTTCAATCTAATTAATTATCATCTAAAAAGTCCTCAGAGGAGCTTTAAGAAAGCTCACAATTAACTTTAGAATCAACCACAGAGTCAAGGTTATACTCCATCTAATTGAAAGAGAAGACGGCAGTGTGAAGTTGTCTGTGTACCGAAATGTTGACACTAAGTAGTCAGATTGTTGCTGCTCAACAGCACTTGAAAGACAAGGAAATCAAATTATGTAAACCTTTTTTCTTACATTTAAAAAAAAAAAAAAGACTAATAATTCACCCCAACACTCCTCCACAAAGAAAATTTGTCATTACGCTCTATACCGGACAGTATAAAAAGATTCCTCTTCATCACTCAGGTGCTTCACATTTAATCACAGTTTATTCATCTGTAAGTATTTCAGTTGTAAATACGAGTGGTTCAAACTGGACATTAGCCATGAGACGCATCTGCGCTGTGACTTCTGAAAACCCACATGGGATCATGATTTATTACTCATGACCGAAACAGTTCAGTCGGTATCATCTGCAGTGCAGACTGTGTGCTAACAGCAGGGTGTGTTTGTCATGTGGAGGGAGCGCCTGTGAGTGACCCCAATGGAAACACTGACCTCAGACTTGGTTTTGATTTGCAGTGGTTGCCACCCATCTCTAAACTCAGGGTCAAAACACTGTTAGTGGAAGTGCTTCGAATAAATAACAATGGCCTTAGATACTTCATACTTTTACTTCTGTGTCATAGTTTATTCATTCCATGGCCTTTATTTGCCGCTTTTTTAACAGGGACCGTAACTTTTCACCACTGAGCAGAATAAATGCTCATAACTGAACAGAGTGAGGGTTTGCAATAGTTTGGGTGTGAAATGCATTTATGTGAAATGTGATATACTGTATGTGTTAATAAGTCACATTGATCCCAGTTAAAGGAAACAGACAGTGTAAAATATAATGATCAAACATTAGCACAAGTGGGAAAATTAGGAAAAGATTAATGTTTTGAGAGAAAAGTCAGTTGAACATTGGAATCAACTTTGTATACCTTTCAGGGCACTTGAAATCTGTTTGGTGTTGATAACAGTAACTCACCTTTGGCCAGATAAGGTCATGTTTTTCCAGGATAAAGACTGTTTCCCATGAGCAGAATTACGTGGGGGGTGAAGCAAACGGAGAACCAGAATGGTAGATAGACTACTACCCCCTTCAGTCAACAATTAAAAAGGTTTGCCACCAATTGTCATTTACTTTGCAGTGATGCCTTTGGCAAATCTATGGCTTTCAAATAAATCAATCACAGATTGTTCTACATGTTTGAAAATAGAAAGAAAGATCTCAGAAATTGTCCTGCTAGAGACTGAATTGTCTCTATATGTCTGGACTCATTGTTCAGATTTATTCACTTTACAGAAAACTTACCTGTGACTCAAATAAAACAACTATTGCTTTTTTTCCCCCTTTCATTTTCTGTTGTTATTCTAAAAAGAATCAGATCCAGACCCACCACCACGGCCTCTCATACCTGGAGATATGAGGCAGACTTTTGCCACCATTTGATTTCAGCCCACCTCTGTAACCTGCTGCTTTACTTGGTGCCAGAAGTGTATCGCTGCTGGAGGCCTGAGCCAGTGAACTGTAGTTATTGATTGCTCAGGGACCACTGCAGGCTTGATGTGGGTAATTGTATGATGGGGTCTTATGCCTACAGGGGCAGAAGGTGGCCAGGGGAGAAATGGTCACATCGTGGCCTTAATGAATACCAGCAGGACATTGCACTTTGATAGCACAGGGTGGTGTGGCGGTAGACCTGTCTACGTTGATAAGGGCTTTAAAGAGTTTTTCCTGAATGTTTGCTGGACCAAATAAAGTAAGACGTGAGTTTATCTTCCACGACACAGTCTGACTTCCAACCTGGGCCACTGCTCTCTGGAAAGGGAAGTAGATTTGAGTGGAGATTGTTACTCAAGGCAGTATACTTCAAATATAATTGAATTTGGCATTATCAAACTGCTGTCACATGACTGTGCTGCAAGCATATGAGAGTAAACGTACTTGGAACAAAGTCATACAGCTAACTACAAGCCTGGCATTCATATTCCAATGATTTCAGGCACTTTTTCTGATCTGTTTGCATGTAGTGTTTTCACAATGATATCATGTGAATGCAGGAACATGAAGACTTCCCAGTTTTCATTGGACCCATTCTTGTCCAAACAAAGATTACATTGCCCTTAATTCCCTAAGTTTATACAAACTGTTTCAGCCTTAACTTGACATGGGAGGAAATGACCACCCAGAGATATGGTCCCCATGAATTGTGAACTTCGAGGGAAAAAAAGTCAATTTCTGTCACCATTTTCCAATGTCAGAACAAAACACAGCTTGTTTTTTCTAAATGCCATCGCACCAGTGTGAGGCCACTAAATCATAATCTGCCAGACTGCAGTGCTTTGGCGTTGACTGCTATATGAGTTTAGCAGCGGAATCAATGAGCCTTTATTTCCAACTATTTTTCTGCTAAGGAGACACTTTCCTGAAAAGTTTATTCCCCCACAGCCTGAAGATGAGTTTTGCTCTCTAGGCGACCTTTTTTTTTCCACGTGTTTTGCTTTGAAGGAGAAAAGGGCAAGGCAAACTGCCCCTTCTGCACCGTCTCTGTAGATACGAGAGGTCCCGTGGCCTTTGTCGAGTGAAAATGCTGAGGCGAGTTAATGAGGAGTGTCTTCCCGCAGGCCGAAGGTGGTCTGCCCTGTCTCAAGGACTGGCCACTGTTAAAGCCTGTCATTTATGGAGACCTTGGATGAGGCTGTCAAATTGGTTACGGCCGACATGATTCATTTAAGTTCACACTTAAGTCAAAGTATTGCACAAGGGCAGTGTAGTTGTACTAAAATACTTATTTTTCTTTTTTTAAGGATTTTTACATTTTGAAGCTCAAGGTTTTTACACTACACACATTGACTGTTACAAGCTGTTTCTTTCATAGTTAAATTCAAAGAACCTATATAACAACATTTATCAGTTTGTTTTGTGCTGCCCAGCAGAAGAAAATGACCTCCAAATAGAAAAATCCTTGTTAACAAATGTAATTACTATAATACGTTAACCTCCAACCACAAATAAAAAAAGCAATCTTGAACTCTTGTTTGTGCACCACAATACCAATTTAGCTTTAACCCAGCAGTGCACGTGCTCTGATCTCAGCCAGTGAGACAGATGGGCTCTGGGAGGTAAACCGACCTGTGATTTGGGATTTGATGGCTGAAAGGGTTGTTGGCTGGAATCAGAGAAGTTAACAGAGGCATGAAGTGAAGGAGTAATAGAGTGGAAGAAAGTGAACAGTGAAATAATAGCGTCCAACAGCACCCCCAGACTCAGACTCACACCAACATGAAGAGGCCAATGTGTGTAGCTCAAAGGTGGGAGGAAAAATAAAGATTGGTTTTCCTCCATCAGTAGTCTCTGAAAACATCCTCTTTTCAGTTACACTGATCCCTCTGCTGGTTATTAGGACACAGATTATTATTTCCTGCATCAAAAGTGAAGCAAACCAGGTTTAAGTACTTAAAAATATTTCAAAAAATAATTCATTAATTCCTCAAAACAAGGGGATTATTTCTTTGCCATAAAACTTCTCTTTACTTTAGTGTATTGATTCGTTTCATACTATTCTTTTTCATGATGTTTAAATGCAAAAAGTTGGTTTAAGTAAAAAATTCAGGAGCTGATACTTTTTCCTGGCATCAAAGAGGCAGGTGAGAGAGAGCGAGAGCGCTAAAGCCTCATTTAACAACTTTGATAAGCTTGTCAATCCTGCAACTGCTATTATCACCTCCTGTATTTTTAAACTCAAATGTTAGCGGGTACACTCAAAGAGGAAGAGTTTGACAGAGATCAAATGTAATTCATTTAACACAGGAGGCTGGTGTTGTGAAATTAAAATGTCAAATTTAATTTGTATTCAAAGGACTGTGAGAACTTTCTAAGTGATCTTGAAAATGTTGATAATCAGATATGCAGTATGGTTGATCATAATCCCTGATTCATAATGAAATCATCAGCGCTAAAATATGTAATTTCTAAATGCTAATTCCTAGCTTCCTGATCAAGTTGGACTGGATCACATTGACTTTTGGCAAGGCAAAGTCTCTATTACGACTCAACACTGGCTTACAAAGTGTAGCAGTGAGAAGAGAGATCTGTGTTTTCCTCTGCTGAAAATGATTTTTTGGATTTATTTTATTGTAGCAGTGGACACTGAAGCTTGACTGCCCGACAGAAACGGGTCAGAAGAGCAGGAGACAGCTTAACGGGAGAGTGATGGAGCATGGGCTAAAACACTGCTAAGCTGTTTGTGATCATGTCCATTCTAACCTCCAGGTAGCAGTTATACTGTATTGTCTGCCCAAGCCTGAGAGACTATCATCGTATCTTGAAAGTTGTGTTCAAAAGGATCTGATCTTTCACATTAAAACAAATCAAAAGAGTTTGCACGAGTCCCCCGGTTGAAGGGAGTCAGTGCAATCCACTTCAAACAGATTCTGCTCACAGCTCCTTTAGTGAAGTCACTTTTACTCAAATCCCTATCATCCAAAATATTTTAAAAACCCACTTGTTCTAAGAGTTGAAGAAAAATAAAAAAACAGACATTACGTGATGTCAAAATATTTTCATATTTGCATTTTGTAAAATGAAACTTCTTAAAACACAATGGTTATGGGAAATAGATGTCAATGAAAAGCACAGTAAAGTAGGACGTGGGTGTACAAACATATGCTGGGAAATGTATTGCAAATTACTTCAAAACTATTCTGTCATGGTTACATTTATCTACAATACATATACGAGGTAGCTCACAGCTGAGATTTCACCTTTGAATCAGGTTTAGTTCAGTCAGGAGGCAGGAGCAAATGTGCTCAACAATACACGAGGCAGCGTGTTTCTATCATTTGGAAAAGCAAATGAGGCACAGTAACAACCACATTACAATGATCTCATTGGGAGATCCAGTCAACAGTGAGGAGAGACTGTTGTGTGTGGTTAAATGATTTTGATAGATTTGTTTCTCGCTTCCAACCTCTCGTTTCTGAGATTTCAGCAGGTGCACTTGCACACAGGCATGAATGTTAAAAGCACTCCCACAGGCACACTGAACCATGCAAACACTCACATGCATAAGCACACCTGGGAGTCTCAGCTTCGAGCAGGACGGTACATCATGCTATTACTCCAAATGTGGCGTAAGAGAATCTAAAACACATGATCGCACAAAGAACAACGTGCACAGAGAATTCAGGCTGAGGGGCAGCCCTAAAACTCACTCTGAAAAATGAATCTGGTAGCACACAAAAACAGAGTGCATAACACATGGATGTTTTCATTGCCTTTGATAATAAATTTAAAGCACTATCATTACAGGCTCACACCATCAAAGATCTTAATGGTGTGAGAGTTTCAGGTCAGGAGATCATGGCTTTTAAGTATGGACACAAGTTCAAGGCCTCCATGATGAAATGTTGAATTTAGCTGTCTCACTAGCAATGTGTCTGCTCTCATAATAGTCTCTACCCTTGACATTTGATCTATGGATATTGTCCAATGGTACAATGTTGTGAAGGACCTCATAAATCACACCAAACATTTCCCAAAGACAGAGCTAGAGGCCTCGTTGTTTGACATCATGAAGTCCCTCAGGCATAACTTACAGTCTGGACCTCTCTCTCACAGATATCTTGGTATAAATATAGAAAGCAGCATTGAATCAAAGTGGATCAGTCTTGAGAGACATCTTAAAATTATGTCATTACTGTGTTAATTGCTTTTTCAGGCGTTTGAACTCTAAGTCTATTTGAACATTGAGTGATATATTTCAAGTTCCTTCCTGCAAAAATGCTCGCACAGCATTTCAGTGTGAAGTCAAGATAAGCCAGAGGTTCCTGTGTCACAGTCAAATTCCTGCAGTCAGAGTTAATCATCGCCACAAGGAGGGAGCATCTGAACTTGGTCCACACCAAGCATTTCTTATGCCTCTTCATCTCTGTCCAAAGAAAGTGCTGTGCTTTATCACCTTGATTTCTAAACTCTGCATCGGAAAGGAAAGTGATCAAAAAGTCATCTGATGCAGTGGCACTTCATTTGCAACCACCTTAAAAAAACGAAGACAATGAAGCTGAATTTTGCAAACTCAGTTGAAGATGGATCTAACAGTTTAAAGATGTTTCAGTTAATTGCATCACAAACGTTACTCTGATTAGTTCAAGTCTTCAATCTTCACTCCAGGTCCCGATACACTCAAAATTCCATGTGTGTTCTGCAGATTAAGCACAATTTTTACGAAACGATCTTTCAATGATCTCCTTGTAATAAAAAACAAAGCAAGTAAGAGGAAGAAACCGCAGATGAGCTGCTGATGATGCCCCCGAGTCCCCTGAAGTAATTATAAAAACCCTTAACTGTTAAAGTGGTTTCAGTGTCATTAGGCCACGGATTGCTCCTGGTAGAAATTTTCAATAAGTAAAATGAACAGAGGAGCAGAAACAAAGGCATCTTTTGGGCACAGGGTTTGCTGTGCTTATCCGTTGCAATTGAGGGTGAAATGATTATTGAACTGAATATACTAATACAAGTATTTACAAACTGTGTCTGCAGTAAAGATACCAGTAACTAGTGGAGTATTCTTTACAATTTTAAAGGTTTTAATGATCTATTTTATGTTCTAACTTTGGAGGAGAGCTTTTAGCCGGCTGAAAAATATCTGTGTGGTTAACACTGGCAGGGTGTCCACAACTTTACCTTTACTGCAGCAGCAATGACTTGTATGCCTCAATTCAGCTACAGATGTAAGACGCTAAGCGATTCGGACAGGTAGATTGATCAATTTTCATCTTGTTGATTTAAATTTTTGGTAATGTGTGCAACTTTTCAGCTACCTGGCTATGAGGTTGCCATCATCAACTTGTTTCTGAGAGAAGAATGGGTTTCTACCAGCATTATGCAGCAATTTTCACATGAACAGATAAATACAGGGGATAGTTTAGATATCCTGTTATATGGATATTACTGGTTGTTTAGTTTCTGCATTGTCAGGATATCAACCTAAAATACCTCCAGAGTATGAGGGCAAGTCAAAATGGAATAATTTCCCCCGTGTGTTCTGAGATGGTTGACAGTATTTATCAATCTACTATCTTCTGCAGACTGAACACTGTCTGCACCAACAGCTGTGAGAAACCCTTGAGGCAGAACTCCATCATAAGTGACTCAGAGCACCTGCTGTATGAGACGTTATTTGTCTGGAGAAAAGGTTTCTGCTCTGCCAACAAGTCCCCTCGACTCCCAAACTGACTCAACACAACAGTCCAAACTCCTCAACTTCTTCCCATGAGCCAGTCTGTGCATGAGTTCATTCAGTTTCTCATTTATTCAAGCTGCCATCTGGTAAATTATAATTTTCCAACCACAGTTTGGCCACCATACAGATCACAACCTCAATCCAGGGGTCCCAGCTGAATTCTTAGAGCACCTGTAATCCATGCCATACAGTGTGACTTGTTTTTGTGGCCTGCTGTGAACGGATGGCATGAAGAGAGGAGCACTCCTTACCTCATTACAGCATCTATTTAAAATCCTGGGAACAGATGCTGCAGTAGGCTGATTAAATGATGGCTGATATCCTCAGCTGATGTTTCTCTGCAGTGAGGAGGCACCTGTGCTACTATGAGCAAAGAAAAGCTCATCAGAAAATCTGTCCTTGGGTGTCATGGCCAGTCTCAGTAGTTATAATGAGAAGGGCAGATAAAACCGCATGGAGTCATCCACCGTGTTGGGCTGTGTATTATTATAGACACTAGAGAATGCTTTGTAAAAGCTATGACAGAATTCAGCACTAACCTGAATTTGTCCAGACATTACTCAAGTCAAACTGATGTCACCAGCTTTGCACTAAGCGCAGATTTTTTGCAATTTCTGAGTGAACAATCTGCAATCACTGTGGTGGTTTCTCCATACAAGTTGTGGAAAGAAGTGACTACAAAAACGTGATCACGTAAATTTGGTCCTTCTTGAGTGCAAGTCAAACTACTTGCACAATTCTCAATCATAGAAACAATGCTGCAGTTGCTCAGTTAGCGTGTTCACATAGCTACTTCAGCTATGTTTGGTTGCTCCGTTTTCAAACAGTAACAAAAAAATCCAGCTGACTGTACCTTTAAGGAAGCATTTCACAACCCCCACATGAGAAACCACTGGTCTAGGACATGTTGCACTCTCCAGACACAGAGAGTAGCATGTTCAATTTTGCTTCCTGCCCACTATGATTTGGTCCCTCATGTCACTTGGGTTGACCAATGAGAGCAAAGAGCTCTCTGCATGCACAAGTCACAAACAAAGTGCAACGTTCAAGAAGAATTAAAAGGCTGAATCTGCAAAATGAAACAAATGTTTTTTGAGTTCTAGTGGAACAAATACATCTGTGGTTTTATGTTGCTGGCTTTGTTCACATTTTAGCCACTTCATTACTGATGCTGAGTTACTCCCACATTTGGCCACAGGTTGTGGCTGGTTTACAACAGCTTATGGAAATAATCAGGGTGAGATGATCTGCTCAAATTGCTAGTCAGATAGTTGAGATCAGGGTCAGGACAATCAACAGTAAGTGGGGTAGCTTCCAAGCATTGATCCCTCTTGTATGTGTAAGCTTGTTCTAATTGTTTGCTGTAGTTTGACGTCAAACAATGAGGAGTCTGTAGAAGCTTCACTTGAGATCATTTTTTCCTGATGATTGATGCCTGAATTGTATCTGTCTATGAAGCATCAGTTAGGGAGAGGTTAAAGCTAAATTGAAAAGGCATGTGTGGCTCAAAGAATTTGAAAATCTCTTCAGCTTAGTTTGATTGGTCTCCACTTGTGTGTACAATTTGGAAAGTTCTAACATTTTGAGGTAAAATAATGGAAACATCCGTTCACTGTGTTCCAAAGCTATCTAACATTCAGATTATCTGTACGAGGGAAGTATCAAATCACTTGAGCAAAACTAAATCTGAGGGTTTAACATGATTATGCACGATGAGCTTCACTCCAAAAGGGACATGAATAATAAAGCTACACATCAAGAGAGTGAGATCTTGAAAGCTCTGTGATACAAAATGCTGCAGGAGTCACATCACAGGCGTTAACACTCAGCTTAAGCGATTAAAAAGTCGTTCACTCTGCATCTCCCAGCAACACAACTTTCTCATTATTGTTGCCATTAAGTGGCACCACAGCAGATGCTTCTTTGACGAAATTATTGCCATTTACAAGACTGTTTTTAAATGGATCGACCGTCATCGCTTTGGAGCAACTCATCAGAACACGAGGGGAACAAGGCAGAGTGACAAACTCAATTAATCACTCTGTGGCTTGTTCACCGCAGGCTCAAGATGCCTCCATCTTTGTACCTGTGCGCTCATTATAGCTCGCTTCTTGATGTATGAAACAGAAGTGGCACACTAAATGTTTCTTCTGCTTTTGTTTAAGGCTTGTCTATGTTTAGCCATTCATCATGTTAATTGACTCTCCCCACTTTGTTGTGCTGATTTGGTCTTTTCAAAATCCATTTTTCATGTCATACCTGAGTCACTTTAATAGGGCTCAGACTCAGAGTTCAAAGTCTGTGAGGAAAAAGAAAAAGGCTGAGTGAGCCTGACGAATCAGAGGTAACAAAACACTTGGTACAGTTGTTCTGGCAGCTGATGACAGTGCTGTTTTACTGATGATTAATGTAAAAATTTACACAATGAAACAGCCTCTATTAAACTACAAGACACGGCCTGATGCCTGTTGGGTGGTCTGTCTTTGGAGCTTGTCTACCATTACCTACACGCTTACATTGAGTTAGAAAAACTTAACTTTGAAAACAATGTAGTTGGCAAAAGTTTTTGATGGTGTTAATCATCTGTCCAAATCAAGTTTCCCCTCCTTTTCCACTGCTGAGATAAAGTCCCAGTGTCATTTTTTATTGCAGTTAATACATCTGGAAAGGTTAAACCAAAGTCATTGAACAAAAGGGCACTGATGGAAATCTTATGTACATACTTTGCACATCAAGTAAACTATGAAGTGCACTCAAGTGTTCCCTTTTCTTTCTGATTCTTCTTCTTCTCTTCAATCTTTGTCTTCTTCACTTCTGAGGAGCCTTTTCCTGAGTAATCTGAAGGAACTGTATTCCACTGAGATTGTATTTATTTTTGTGGTTTGTACATCTTCCAATGCGCTTACATTAATAAATAACTCTCATTTGCTTTTTGCTGCAGGGCTTTTGATGCACTCGCAGTGGATTATTGAGAGATATTCAGCGAAACACAAGAGACCCTCACACTGGGAAAAATGGATTAAGTACACATATATTAGGATAATGGCACAAATAAGGGTCTCTGTGAATGTTTTTTGGTGACTGGGGCTCAGCTCCAGCTTAAACACTCTCTGCACGCAGGGGGTAAAGATTTTAAGATTTGCCCCCCTGTACTGTTGCTTGGAAAAAAACAAGGAAAACATTTTTCTGGAAACCATTTTAAGAGGTGTCGATTTGTTTCAAGAACTCTTAAGGGGTATGGAAGAGAGCTTTTTGTTTTGGAGGGAAAAGTTACCCTCCCATTAAAAATAGTGTCACTTATGGATTGTCACAGTTTACAGAGACTGACGGGGTGGACGATCAGCTACAGCTCTTGCAATACTCATGAGAGAAGCAAATAAAGAAAAATGGCAACCTAAGAGAAAGAAAGCTCATTTCAGCCTTTTGGTGCACCCTTAACTTCTACTTCACAGCTCAAGAACTTAAACTACTGGTCTGGATGTCAGGTTTTAACAGATCTGCATGATTTTGGTTTTTCTATTCTAAAAACCGGCCCGTATGTTTAGGTTTCTGCCCCACTAAGCTGATGTACTGTAGAGATAGGCTGCCTCCTCCTCACTCTCCATTTGTTTCTGCTGCAGTGTGGATGTGAAACCCAGGTGTGAGGGCTCACAGCTGTGTGTCTGCACATGCTGCTGTACAGACCGAGAGGATGAGAGGCTGCGCTCTACAACAGACAAACTGCATCAGAGTCAGAAAGGTAGAGAAGGGGGAGGGGGAGGCATCTTTTATTGCTGCTGAATAAACTACAACATGTGTAGATTATTAATGTGCGACTGACTACAATGCCATCTCAGCTAAATCTCAAATGCATCGATTCCTGGAAGCATCTCCAGGAACTGACCTCCTAATGTCAAATCTTGTGTTAAGATTTGTTTCATAGGAGACAGATCTTGTAATGTTGCATCATGGGCTCTTTAAATATTGACTTCTCAGTGATACAGGAGACATCCTCTGATATGGTGTCCAACTGTTGAGGCTTTAAATGTTTCATAAAGGGGTGGATTCTTTCATTTATACTGAGTAGGAGGGAGGAATTGTGACTTAAGAACTGTTAAGATATTGAAAGATCAAAATTCAAATCACTATGTCAGGAGGAGAGAGAAGCACAGTTCTGGATGGTCGTCCTTCAGACTCGCTCTCTTTGGTCAAAGTGCTTTCACTGCTTTTGCTCTCTCATCCTGATCTGAGCTGCACACTCAACTGAAACTTGATTATTTTGGTAGTTTGGATATTGTTTTTAAAACTTGGATTAAGGATAATCTGATCAGCCTGTGCATGATTTACTGGTGGATGTTGCAAATTTGTTGATGTTATGTTTACTTTTTTTTTTTCCATTGTTGTGTCTTTCTCTGAGTGAAACTTTTTATGCAGTAGTCTTTGCCAGGATTCCCTTGTAAAAGAGTTTTTGCATCTCAATGGGAATAGTCCTGGCACAATAAAGCTTAAATCAAAAAATGAATAAAATAAACTCTCCTCCAAACAAAACAAATCTCCAATAATGAGGAACCATTGCTGAACAGAAACTGAAATCATAGGCATTGCTTCTTCTTGTAAACACAAAGGTGGCAGAGAAGATCTTGCACTAGCTGGGGTGAAAGGAGGCCCAGAGACAAAATTTTAGAGAACAAACCAGAAAGAGCTTGAAGGGGAATATCTAAAAGCACCCAATACACTACACAGAAAACCCACAAGGAACTGCTCAAGACCTCTGATGGTGAGATAATGAGTCAGTACAGAGAACTGGAGCCAAAGAACATATATAAGCTTCCCACACCTGCACCCAATCAGGGGCAATCAGGCACACACACCTGACCCTGCTCTGAGATGATTACTTCAGAAACCAAGAGTGGCCAAACTTAGTGTTCATCATGCGATTTCTTCACATAAAGATGAAAAACTGAACTCACTGGCACCTGAAGCTGTTGAGTTTTACTGCTTTGGTTTTTAATGTGCAAATAGTGCTGGTGCAGAAAAGCCACAGACACTGTTTGCAGGAGTGAAAGTCAAGATGATAGTGATTTTCATAAAACACTGTGCTTACATCAAATCCTGAGGCCTTTCTCTCTTTTTTAATCAATCTAGTTAAGGGAATAATTGCTCTTTTTATTGGACCTATCCATCTAAACTTGACGTCCTTGGACTTGATGGATCACATGATGTCTAGGAACAAATAGAACAACATAAACTATCAGGTGTGGGTGAAGATATTTTTAAAAATGAATAAAGGGAGATGTTCATTTTTGAAAATACTTGGCTACATGATGTCTGATTGATCCATTTACAGTCACTTTAGACCACCTAACAACATACCAAGACCACTGAACATTTTCAGATTCACAACATACTTCAACTGAAAAACAGGATTTGATTTACATTGTGAATACCATGTGGGAGATTTCTCTGTCTATTCATCTTTTATCTCTGTTGTCATTTCAATTCAACACCTTATGGAACTTGCTTCTGTTCAATTAAAGTGTCTAGACACTATGACAAACTTCAGTCTGTTGTCCTTGCATTTTCTTGTGTCTGGGTTGTATTGAGGCACAGTGACTGATGTTGAGGCGCTCCGGCCTTGGTAACATTGAGGCGATAAACTACAGCTACTCCTCCATGCAGAACCCAGGAGATCTCTGTCAGATTGGGTTTGTGTGAGACCATCAAGCTGTAACATGAGAAGGAGAGCATCTTTTATGTGCACCATGTCTACAATGGGACTCTGATCTTTCTTGTTCAAGCTATGGCGTTAGCACGTATCTCTCTCTGGTTGTAAATAATTAAAAGCACTTAGTGTGTCAGAGCCTACGGGGACTCGGTCCACACGTTTCACTCGTCTGACGAGGTCAAAAGAAGACAAAAAAGCTCCCTAGGAAACACTGAAACATCTTCTTCAGTCTTCTTTCAGAGGCTGCAAGGAAAGAGTTTTTCTTTTTTTGTATTTTTGGCAGGAGAACTGTAGTGAGGATTTGCGCCAGACGCAGTGGGCCTCGCTCTGACTCAGATCCAAACATTCATATGAGTCTTTCAGAATTTTTGTCAGTGATACTCTGCTAATCCCTGACAGACACAATCTGTTTTTCATTTCTGCATTTCCACATGGAGAACAAAAGGTCAGCTACATACAGCACCCCAGGGTCTCTGCAGTTATTTTTGATCAAATTATAACAGACTTGGATGCCGAATGACAGACAGAGGAGTCAGAAAGCTGTTTGATATGTCTAAAAGTTGTTCTTGTGTGGTGAACTGCTTACATTTTTGAGGCACTGCTGGAGCGCTGAAAAAGGCTGCCTGAGAGAACGAAGCAGTTTCATTTACCACATGTGAACTATTGGTCCTCAAAACTTGGACTTCGTCCACATGTAGCTAGATATTTTCAGAATGAAACGTCCCTCCTTATTCAATTTTTGAAAATACTTTCATCCACACCTGATTGTTTCTATGAAAAGAAAAAAGTAAATAACTAAAAGTTCACACGCAATCTGGAAAATCTATGAATAAGTGCAACTCTAAGCATGCCAGACCCACAGGTGGCAGTGTTTTTCAGACGTGAAACCCATGTCAGCCTATCAGAACAAATCCCCATCATTCTGTCTCTTCCACCAAGGATTTAAACATGGCACAAGGATCTTCTGTTTGGATCGATAAGAGGTTTTCTCCTATCTCCTAGAATATCCGCCATCGAAAACATGGGCGCCTCATTTTTTTCTGTAAACTACCCAACTCTGGTGTATTATTCTAGGCATTTACATGAAAACCAGAGATTTCAAAAGTCTTCAATTTGGCCTGGGTTTTCAGAAAAGATTGTTTTTAGTGACATAAAACTGCTTTCGTTAGGATGACAGGCCTAAACGTATAAAAATGTATGTGGTGTCACAGATATCAGGCTACATGTGGACATGATCTTAGTGTCTTGAAAGGAACCCCTGGAGCTTTTACAAATATACTGCATGTCTTTGTTTCATGTTTCTTGACAAACTTGAAACAAAGAACAACCCTGCTTTTTTCAACTTATTGAATCCTGCACAACAGTAGGCGTTTTTCCATCAATCCCGTCATGGTGTCAGAAACACTCTGTTGCCCCACAATGCTGAATGGGGTTGTTGCTGATTCAGCAGATCACAGTACTAATGTGCAGATATGCAGAGAGCAATCTGACCCACTCAGGCCGGCTCTAATGCCGATGCTGTATTGATTCTCTGAGCTGTTTGCGGACAGATTCTGTGCAATTGGCGCCTCGAACCAGTTTTATTAGCACCCCCATTCTCCACCCCCACACCGCCCTGCCCGGCCTGTGATAAGAGGAGGTCTCTCTCTTTTGCTGATTGGTTGATGGAGCTGAAGATTACCTTTCTCCAATAAGTGCCGACCACAACCTGAGTGGCTTTTAGCCGTGGGTTTTAGAGGTGAACTTTACAGACATGGGCTTTGACTTGTTTTGTTTATTGCAGCTGAAGAGGATAAAAAGGAAACTGCTGTTATCCTGCACAGTTTGATTTTCTTTGAAGTTGTTAGAAACCAGTTTGACCTTCAGTCGGAGAACATCTTCATGATGAGTGAGAGTCTGGCTCGACATTCACTTTCTGCAAGAATGAGCGGAATGGCTCCATGTCTGCTTCATGCAGGCTATACCTTCCTTAAAACGCTGTGAGGAAGTCGGAGCCATTAATGAGGTGTGACGTTTGACAGACGGCTGCTGTGGCAGAAAATGGTGCCTTAGATTTACTGACATGTTTTGGGGGCAAAACATCAAACACACTCTTATAAAGAGGCTTTAAAGCTGCTGTCTGTCAGTTTACTTGTTGAAGGAGATGTTTAACACCTCCTCAGGTTAGAATGTATGTAAACTAATGAAATCTTTAAAATGGATGTAAATTCAATTTAAACCAACATGTCAAGCAGTGAGCAGCCAAGGTATGTCTGCATCTTCTTTCACTTTTGGCTGCTGCCAAATCCTTCTCTGACATTGAATTTAACACTAATTCCTTTTGCAGAGTTAAAACCAATTTCACATGCTTGTAATCCCTGCAGAATAGTCACACTACATCTCCAATAATCCCAGGATACAAGAGGAAGAATATCTGCGCCCTGGTCTTTGCATTCACAGCAGAACCTTTGACTGAGAACCATTGTTTCATATTATCACATAAACCTGTTTAAATGTTTGGGTCAATCAGGATAAAGTGTCCAAGAAGGTCACATAACAATCTGACTCTGATTAACGTTTGTTCATTACAGTAACTGAATTTTTGCAACTTCATCCTTTGAGCTTTATGCTCTGGAGCTATATCAGAACTTTTTATTGTATTTCAGGTTTTCATTAAATCTTTTATAACTGTTTGCTCTCAGGTGAGCATCCAAAACTGGGATTTACTGAGGTTTATTTTGTTCAGATTTTTGCCTCAGGTTCACACAGTAAACACAGCTCCAAACAAACATGATGTACTATAAAATCTGACTTAAAAAAAACAACTGTTGGGCCTGGAAATAGTGCATACCACTAACGTCTTTGGTCCCAGCTTCCCACAGGAACATATGTTCATATTCAGGTGGGTTAAGAGATTCAATCAGGTCAAAATAAACTTCGAAAGACCCGACATGACCGAGTGACGTCGAGTTGCCTCTTAAGTCTAAAAGCCTGTTAAAGCGTTTTTATTTTACTGTAGTTTCTGTTCAAGTTCACATGTTTAGAGGAAAGAAGGTTCAAAAGGATGAATTATATATGATGAATTATAAGGGTGATACTTTGGCAAACTTCAGGGAAAATTTGGCTCAAAACGCAGGTGCACTAATCTCATACTCAATTATTACAAACTGTGGCTGCCTCTCAGAGATCAAACCAGTTGAAAATACACACTGAAGGTGCACTCAAGTGTAGGAATAGTTTAGACAAAATTTAAAAAAATGAAAGATGAGAAATCTGAACATTGTTAAAACATATGTAGTAACGTCTTTTTATCCATGGAATGTGAAAGTATGCTCGTTCCATCATCATATAAGATCCTTCTTTTTCGTCTGCTATTTTTCTTTCCTGTGCGGTGTTAAACTGATGAAGCCTTTGTTGTTTTTATTATTCTGCCCTGCTGAGCTGACGTACTGTCAAGGCATCCTGCTTTACTTTTCATTTGTTTCTGCTGCAGTGTGGATGTAAAACCCAGGTGTGACGGCTCACAGCTGTATGTCGGCACATGCTGCTGCTGTACAGACGGAGAGGACGAGAGGCTGCGCTCCACAACAGACAAACTGCATCAGAGTCACAGAGGCAGGGAGAAGAAGGGGGAGGAGGAGGAGGGGGAGGCATCTTTTACTGCTGCTGCTGAATGAGGTGCAACATGTGCAGATGATTAATGCATAAGTGACTTTAGTGTCACCTCAGCCAAACCTCAAATGCATTCAAGAAAACTTCTCTTGGAGTATGAGAACTTTATTCTCCACAGTCTGTCACAGTTCTCCAAGAGGCTGGTTTTGTTAATCAATCATTCATATTGCAACTTAGAAATGTATTGAATGTCTTTTCAGTGATTAGGGAAACATCTTGTGTTTTTTTCACCGTTACGAAATGTTTTACGTCTTTCTTTTTCAACATACTTGAACGGAATGATTGTCTTGACCAGAGTCATCACAATAACAGAAAATGAAACAAGTAAAGATCAATTCGTACTGATTCTTGTTTCAGGATTCCTTACCTGGTAAGAAGAGTGGTGACCTCTTTTACCACTGCTGAATAAAGTGCAACACATTTAAATTATTCATGCGTCTCCAACCGTAATGTCACCTCAGTTCAGTCTTGTGTTCTTGGTAAAATTCTCTTGTAGTCTGAGGACTTTCTCCTCCTCAGTGTCACAATTTGACTCTGGCAGGGTGGTTTTTTGAAACTCATCTGCTATAAGAGAAAGGTTCCTGCCTGCCTGATTGCCATACTTCCCCTCAAGTATTTCCACTGCCTGTGAGCAAAGCCTGAACATACCTGTCATGGTTTCAAAAGTAAATTTTCAATAGAATGCTCTCCCTGACAGGTATCATTTCTTCTCCCAGATGAGATGCGTTGCTTGCTTTTATCTATATAAGTATAGATTAATGCATTGATACTTCAGACACTTCAATACTTGATGCAAAAATGGGGGTCTCTCTGCTGTGTGACTTCTCATGTTCTGACCATTCTCAAAGCTACAACGACTCTGGCAGTAGTGTAGACCCTGTTCTATTATTGGTCCAAATTACACTCATTTTATGTCTTTGCCTGGTGTTAAATGGTACAGGTTTCTGTATTTTCTGATTGCAGTGGAGTTCAATATTGTCTTTTAAAAGCATCAGAGCCATTAATGACAGACAGGCGCAGTGACAGAAGATGGTGCCTGAGGATAAGTGACACATATCAGGGCAAAAAATCAAAAACAATGTATGAAAGAGGCTTTAAAGCTGTCACTGTACAATTTGTATGAGCGTTTTAACACCTCCTCAGGGCAGAGTGTTTGAAGTTTTTAAATCTTTAACATTGATGTCAGGAAAATTGAAATCAACATGTCAAAGCAGTTCACATTTATGATATGTTTGCAACTTCTTTCACTTTCGGCTGCTGCCAAATCCTTCTCTGACATTGAATTTAACACTAATTCCTTTTGCAGAGTTAAAACCAATTTCACATGCTTGTAATCCCTGCAGAATAGTCACACTACATCTGCAATAATCCCAGGATACAAGATGGGAAATATCCATGCCGTGGTCTTTGCATTTACAAGGCAGCTCTGAAGAAGACGGACTGGAGACATTGCAGTTCATTTTATGTCATCAAACAGAAAGGGTCAGGCAGAAGTTAAAGTCAGAAAAAGGTTAAATAACCATCTGAATGTGATGGACTTTTGCTAATCACAGTCTATGAAACTTTGAGCTTTGTGTTCTTCAGGTGGATCAGGGCTGAATCTACTGTTTTTCCCCTTTAAATCTTTTATAACTTTGCACTTTCAGGTAAACAAACACAGCCTTAAGGCTTTTCTTCTTCAGTTTTGCATTGTTGTGATTTTTGCCTGAGGTCAAGCACAATATACACAGCCCTGAACAGAGGGCCCCAGATGCACTCTAACTCTAATGAAAAAACTTGTGTAACAGTTGCATGCACTTAAAAATAGTGCATGCAATTTAGGTCCAAAGCCCCAGCATCCCACAGGAACATATGTTCACATCCAGCAGGGGCCACACATTTTTTCAGGCCAAGCAGCAAATCTGTAAGCAACATAGAGTTGCCTCCAAATGCCAGAGTGCCTCCACAGGGTGTCTCAAATCAAAGTGCGTGAGACTGTTAGAGGCTTAATTGTTAAAAACAGTTGATGGAATAAAAGCACATATACTTTTGAAGCATTAGCCTGTGGCAGGATCAATTTATTCTAAAAGGATCTGACGAAGAGTAGACTTTTGGTCATTGTTTTATTCATGGCGAGGCTTTGTTTGAAAAGTTTTAGCATTCCAAATGAAGTCAAGACTGCATGAACAGAAGACATTTCTCCACCTCCTTAATGTTATGTCAAGTTGCTGAAGCTTTCTTTGTCAAATGCCCTCCATGTGACATCTAGCTTGAGCATAAATTTCAGCAGAATGATGTTTGTTTCATGAAGGGAGGAAGTATGGGATGAAATTTTGTGTTCTTCTTAAAAAACATAAATTCTGGAATAAGAGCCTTCATTGCAATCTTTTTGTGGTTTCCTTAAGGAGAATTTTCCTTTTTCAGTTACGCTTTAAAGTGATGAAATATCATAGCAGACTGGAAAATTAACTGGTGCTTTTTAAGGTAAAGTAATCCAATATTAAAGGGACCTTATCTGAAATGTGAAACACATGATGTTTATGGATATAATACAGCTTCAGTCGTCAACATGAAGCCAGACCATTGGTTCTTATCAAAGCTTTGGTTTTGCTTGAATGTAAAACTTCTATATTAAACCATTGAAACCTACATCTTGAATCATCCATTTTGAAAATTAATGACAAGGCTTCTGCCAACAGTTTCCAATTACTGATTTAAAAACTCTAAATTGAATCAATAGTGTGCATTTGTCGTACCTCCATGACATAATGACAGTGTCATTTCAACTGATGAAGACAGAATTGAATAACTAGATTAAATGGAGTCCCTTGTGTCTGTAATAACACAAAGTTTTATTGCACTGGGCCTTAAGTTCCCACAGCTAAAATTACCTCCACCATTAATTGTAACTGATAAATAGAAAAACTATTCAATGATACACTATGATATTTTGATAACTGACAAAACAACAAGGTGCAATGGTCAAGAACCATGAGGTCGTGACAGTGTGAGTCAAGGTGAAAGGAAATCTGTTTAGACAGCTGTATAATCAATATTTAATCTGATCATTACTTTGCAGTATAACCCAGAAGTGGAAGTTGCTACAACTGTACTCATAATTTCATGGAAAGAGACATTAAATGTATAGTTTGACGATACAAGTATCAAAGCTGAAGACACCTGTTTTACTGGCTCTGTGAAACTCGAACAACCCATGTGGCTTTTAGCTTGATGCTAACAGTGTGGCATGCTTTCGTTTTGCTAACTGCAGCTGGACAAGTTTGTGTTGGCCTCTACGTGTCACAGATTTTTTACTTTTCTGGGCTTTAACCTTTGTTTGTGGCTTGTGCTTGACACAGAATATGTTGGTGGGGTAATTTTGTACTAAAGGCGACAAAACCAAAAAACCATGATCTTTTTAAAATTCAAACCACCACTCTACATCAGAATTACAGATATGACAGCGTGGAGCAATAGTTCTTCCCACTGTGGGACTAAATATACTATGTGATGAGTCAACCTAGAATCTATGTATAGCTCTTAAGAAAACTAACTTGGACTGATGAGGGCAAGAACTTTGTTTTCTTAAATTAATAAACCCGTGAGAGAGATGAATAGTATTTCCACAGTGATAAGTTTATTTTCACTGGCTTCACTGGCTTTGTTGTTCTGCTGTCAAGTCCATGTCACTGAACTTCCCATTGTGATTTATTGCTCTTGAGGTTCTGTAAGTGTTTTCTGTTAACAGACTTAAGATAAAGGCATCGCCTCAAAAAGAAGCTAAGTGGGATTGTTTCCAAATATCAGTCAGTATCACATGAGAACTTTGTTTTTAAGTTCATCTTAGAGCAGCATTTAAAAATACTCCTCTGAGAAAAGCCTGAAAGTTGACAGTAACTATTATTGCCTGACATGAGCGGATTACACGTTCCCAGGATGCTGGGATCAAAGCTATGGCAGATAGAGATCAAGTGAAGAGCTGTCAGAGGTTTGGATCAGTCTGCAGGGCGTGCTGAGTGTTCAGCCTCCCTATAGATTATCAGGAGTGAGAGTATGTTTGGAAGTGCTGAGGAAAGGAGCTGGAGCAGGAGAGATTACAGTCTGGGAGGGATTCAGACTCAAAGATGAAACCTTATCACCAATCCGTCATTTCCAAGAATGTAACTCCTGAGAAGCTGGCTGATGATTGGGCGATCTTGACAGGATGATTGTGACACCAGCAGTCTTCATAAATCTGTTCAAACAGGATGCATGTTCTCAATGATGGTTTCTGGATTTTGATCTTTGTTTGTTTGCATTTTCTCTGAGGCGTGTTTTACAGTCACCATTTTTGTTTGTCAAAAGCTAAGACAGGGTGAGTTTGAGGAAAATAAGGTTTGAATGGATTTGGGGACAAAAAGTATAGAGATCATTGATGCTTTTTTCATTCTATAATGTCATAAATGAGGCTTATTTGGACTTTGAAGTGTAGATTTTTAAACAAGTGCTGTGACATTTTTTAAAGACTACAAGATTAACTGAGTGGATGATAAATTGATATTTAGAACATTTATCTTTAAAGTTGTCATTAGTTAAACAGCCTGCTGGGGTTATTGTTTGATATTCTCCATTTCAAAAATCTCAGAGCAATTTTTTTTTTAATATTAACCAACACATGCTGCTCAGGGAGTTCATGTACTCTTTTTCTTTCCAGGAAATGTGTTACGCTTGAATTGGCAACAGCTGTGCATTAACAGTGAATGGCAACACCTACACTGTTAATTATAGATTGTTCTAAAGGTTCACACCACTGGACCCTGTAAATTACACCTTCCTGAAGAAAAAATGTAGCAGGTGTGATCTGAGTTAATCACAGGCGAGCACACATTAAAGGGGAAAGTAATTATCTTTGTTTTGAATGTATGCTGAAAATGGACGTTTACGCATATGTAATTAGCATGTTCTTCAATGTCATATCAACGGAACAACTAATCCAGGTCTGATAGATTTAGTTCCAGAGTAAATGTGAATTGCAAAATGTCATAAAAAAGAAAGAAAGAAAGAAAAAAAAACTTAACTGGGAATACAATTTTTCCTTCCGAACGAAAAGATAGACAGTGCATTCGTCCAATCACCAGTGATTCCTTTCGTCCATAGGAAACCAACTTTTCTTCTGTTTTCTTTTCCTTCTTTTGAAGTGTTTCTGTGATTTGTACTCTCCCTTTCTGTTATCTTGTTTTGTACTTTGGGGTCACCCTATGACAGCCCTCTGGTGCAGTTTCATTAGACTTCCATTTTAGTACAATGCTGGAGCACTGATGCATCATTTTGCACTGAGTGGATCAAACTGGACAAGGAGGTCAGACACAAAAACAACATCAAAACATCTGGTTGATTTTTAGAAAGAAACCCTTTGTATTTCACTCAACTATAACAACAAACTTCCATAATAAGCTGTGCCAGGTCTGGATCCAACAGGTTAGAAGTTTTTAGATACCAATAAAGGCAACACGAATAAGGAGAGGCTCTGCATTACAATGGGAAGTATCGGACATGCTCAGTCTCAAGAGTCCAGCTGTCCTGAGGTTCAGCTCTGTGCCACCTCTGTCCTGATGAGTCAAAATGCAGCGTAGTGGAGATAAATCAGACATGGATCTGATAGATGTTTGGATTGTTAAGTTTCCACCAGGAATTTAATTTGCTGATAGAAGAACTGGTGAAGATAAGAGGCAGCAGAAGACATGAAGGTGATGAATTTCATTTTTAAATGTGAATCACTTATTCTTCATTAAGTCATGACAAGAGAAAAAAAAGGACAAACACACATTCCTGGAGTAGGAGTGTGTTGTTGATTCCTGCCTGCTGAGGCTTCAGGTGATGATAGATTAGCTGATGTGAGAATAAATTAAAAGTTCAAGAGTTCAGAATTGGGGATTATTTCAATCTTTCCCATTCAGATAATTTTAATCTCAAAGAACGCCACAGAGTTCATCATGAAACAGCTGACTTGTGATGACTCCTCTTTGAGGAAGTTTAAAACTGATCTTCTGGTTGAGTTCCTGGTTCAAACTTTATTGATGCTCAAGATAAGAAACAGCATGCATGAGTGTTAGGACTAAAATCTGAGAACAAACTTTCAGGGGTTTGTGCAACCTGTGAGTTTGTGCGTATAAGTGTGTGCATGTCTGATAAGAGTTGTGTTGAAAGGTCCAGGCCGTTCACTCACATTAATCACACACACTTGCACATACTGAAAGATGGCAACACAAGCACAGAAACTACACACAACCATGCCGACATCTCCCAAAGATAAAACTCAAAGCTGACATTTCTGGCTCACTTCAACATAATTCTAACATGAACACCCTATTTGCGTTATCCTGTGATAAAAAAATGAATCACATCACTGCACAAAATGCTGCAATTATAAGTGAGAATTGCAAATGAGATGTAAAATCTATTGCTGGTATGTTTTTTTTTTCCTTTTTTTTCAATTTTTAAAGGCCTCACGCAGCTTTTACTGACATTGCACATAGAGTTGAGTCACACTTTCAAGTATGAGCAAAAATATTCATGATTTATTTTTACCCTGACTGTTTTCAGTGGCACAGAAAAAGAAGCATGCACCATGAGTTGAGTTTCCAATGCTGTCCTCACGTTTTTTACCACACTGTAACTGTGAGAGCTCCTGTTACATACCTCATATGACAATAAAAAAAACACATTAACTCAATCAGAGGCCGATCCGGGTTTAAAAACTTCCTAAAAGCTCAAGTGTCAAAACTGAAAAAGTGTTACATCCCTCCTCCGGGGGGAGCAGAGGTATGATATGCAATTCCTCAGATGATCAGGTTGAGCTGATTTTTTGGCAGTTACCTCGTTTCCTTCCTCTGTCCTCCAGGCAGGATTAGTGCATAACAGGATCTCAGTTCTCAAAGCTTCCGTTTCTCCTCACAGACAACTTAAATCACCATCATTTACAGGAAACATTTCCAAAAAAGCATCACTCCTCGTATTGCACTTTCGAGACGACAGATAATGAGTCGATGGCTTGAGCCCGTGTATGATGCAATAAAAGTCACTTAACACGTTTAGATGCCAACTTATCTGTGATCAGCCTCAGGTCAGAGTCAGGGAAATTTCATGTCAGATCAGACAAGCAGACAGCTTCAGCAGAAAGTGGCAGTTCTTAATGTTAAGCTAAATAGACTCATCTCTTTCTGCTCAAAGCTCCTCAGAGGTCCACCGGATATGCATATTAGATTTACTATGTCACACTGCAGATCAGACACACTCGAGCTTGTTAAACACGATCACACAGTTGAAGGAAGCTATGTTAACATTTCATTCAGGGTTAGGCTGCCGCTGTCATCTTGTACATCATAGAGGAGGGGGATTTTTTTAAATAAACTGGCTGGTGATTCTCTGTTGAAATGTTGAAATGTTTTGAAAAGTATCAGTCAACATGTCAACAAAGAGCAGAAAAGAGTCCTTGAAGTGTTTTGCTTCGTCAGGGTCAGGGTCAGGGTTGAGAATCTTTCACAAAGTTTGTACTTTATCGAAGGGGAGAACATGTTTTTACGAGGCCAGAGTTTCACTGTTTGGACCTTCAAATTTGAGGCACTGACTGAAACTCTGTGAGCAAAGTGCAGGTACTTTTGAAGGCTTACGATCAGCATAGTAAGTAACAAAAAAATACCTTAAAAACTGAGAAACTATGAAAATATGCAACGACTTCTAACACCCCCTTTGTTAAACCTCTTTTTTTACCCACGAAGTATGCAACTTTTTTTCATGCGCTACCTTTTTAGAGTACTGTATTTGTTTCTTTTTGGACTGTATATAGTAATGTCAGTCAGAAACACACAAAATCAGTGCAGTTAAGTTACTACTAAGCAGATAAACAACAGAGCTTGAAGTCGTCTCGTTTCTACATGTAGCTATGCTTGTCCAGGAATGACCAATGCGCAAAAGATCAATTAGATGTCGTGGTACAAATGATACAAAGATGAAAACAGCGTGGCTACTGTGTGTAAAACATAAGGCCAGTCAGAGTCTGACTAAATAATAGCAAAACCTGTGAGAGGTTATGAAACATTAAGATGTGAATAAATGTAGACATGTTTTAAAACACAAATCATTTACACCAACATTAAGTAACTCGTATACTCTCAAAATCAGTGTGTCTTCACTTCATGGTAATTTGAACCAACACTGAGAACTGCTGGAAAAAACTATTTGACCTCCCGCCTGGTCAATAGCTGGTGAGGTAGATAAGACGAGACAGGGATTGCTGAAACAACACAAAGGGAAGCTGTTAGACAGAGGGGAAAGGCATTGATGCTCCTCGCCAACGCCGATCGAAACCACGGTCATTACTGCTCTTTCTCTGAGAGGAATTACTTTTCATTGTCTGACACCTATTCAGAGTTCTCGAGTGATGAATAGGAAAATATGATGAGAATGTGTTCAAATCTTTAGTAAAACACCCCCACAGATCCACAAAAGTCATGTGTTGACATTTGCTGCTTTCAGAGAAGGAAATGTGTGAGGTGACCTCTGGCATGACCTCATTAGTTAGACTCCAGATATTGGCTTTTTAAGGTGAATAGAGATATCCGTCCATTTGTTTTCCCACCACCTCTTCCTCTGTTTCCCCTCACGGCATGAGCAGTATACAGATTGAGTTGTTTTTTAGCCTCTGGTATAAGTAAACTTCTTTAATTAACACTAACACTTTGGCATTAAAGTTCTGCAGAGAGACGAAAAGTCCAGGCTATTAAAGGACACCTTGAAAACACTCTCCAGTTTTTGTACTTCAGCAGCAAAAGCAGAGACTTCGATATTTAATGGTTTACAGTCTGCCACCATGGTGATATGGGATACAATAATGTGCCAGAGGTGTTTCCATTAGTCAAGATGCATCCACAGTGAAAAGCTTGATATGCTGAGCCCACTTTAGTGGAGATGGCGTCTCTGCTGTACCTTGACCCTGCATCAAAGGACACCATGTGAGATATAATGTAATCACTCAAAGAGATCCGAAACAAAAGAGAAAGCCATCACTCTCTCACACAGCTCGAGGATTTCTAAAGCTCGGGCTGAGTGCAATAATTCACCTTCTCTCTTCATTTACAGAGGCTCAGTTTGCAGCCGAACGCCATAAACAACTTTTAAAGCAACATTTCAAAGTCACAGCGATGATGAATGTTGCACCGCAAATACTTCATCCTAATGGCACACTTTGAGAGAAACAAGGTTGTGCCTGGCTCGTGGTACAATCAAAAGGTAAAAAAAAAAAAGTGTTTAAAAATTGTTTTATTCGCAGAAATTGAGAGGAAGCCAACCAAACAGGATAGGTGTTCACTTTTATAACATCCTCTGGTGGACTCAAGCCAACAGGGAAAACAACACATTCAGGAACAATCAGATAACTAGAACTAAACCCATAAAGTCATAAAGAGGCTGAGATAAGGTGCAAAAAAGTGGAATGATTTAGGCTTCTTGGAAATTTGAAACACCCAACCAACAAACAAGGTTCAAAGATGCCTTTATGCTCTTTTTTAGGGATAAAATGCAAGTTGGTGAGATAACTCAGCAAGTGCACCTTTTGAGATTTCATGCCATCATGTGATACCTAACTTCCCCAGATATCTCTTTTTCTATTTTACAGAATGAACTGTTTCTAGGTTTATCATGTTCTGGTTCCTGTTAATGAACTCAAGTCTTTACCTTTTCTGTTTGTTCAATACTGCATTAAAGGGACAGTGAGGACTTTCTAAGTGATGTTGAAAAAGTCTCATCTCTAGATATATGCCTCAATGTAATATACAACTTAAAATGAGATCATCAGCACTAAAATAGATTATTGTAGTGGACAACACCACACCAGCTGATAAAGTTTAGCAGTGAGAACAAATATCCATGTTTTTATTTGCTGAAAACATTTTTTGGGACTTTTTATTTTGTAATACTTCTAGCTATAGGAGCAAGACTGGCAAAAAGGAAATAGACAGAACTTCAGAAGAAAGGCTAAACAGGAGAGTGATAGAGCACAGGCTAAAGGCTAAAAGGCAAAAGCCCAAAGCTGTTACATTACTGATACATCTCAGAGCACTAAGCTGTAAAATAAATGTAGCCAGCTACTACAAACTTACAAATTTTGTTTGTTGTCAACTTTCAAACAGCAGTTTCATAACTTTTGATAATTACATTACCTCTTTACATTGTAATTGGTAAAAAGTTGTCTTGAACAAAGAAAGCAGTGTTAAAAGGAAGATCTGATCTCCATTCATCTCTCAAAACAAATCTGTGAGACATGTCATTATGGCAGTTTGCATGAGTCCTCTGGCTGAAGAAGTCACTGTAATCCACTTCAAACTGATTCTCCTCACAATCTCTTAAGAATAGATTGGAATAAAAACTTTGTAAACAAGCGTGCTCTCGCTACCTCAGGCATTCAGCCTGTGGGGGGTGGGAAGCTTTTAAAACAAAGCCATACTGCCAAATATTTTTACTGCATGCAACAATGAATTCTTTTGATGGGAGTGGTCCTGACTGAATTTCAGTTTTAGGAGACAATGAGCTCCCTTTTTTACAAAATCCCCTTCTTTTTTTTAAAGTAAGGCTCAGTTTTAGCTCAGGAGCACCACTTGGAAATATCAGCTGAATACTTTGATCATGACAAAGCCCAAGGAATGTTCCTCTGAAGGCTTTTTTCAATGAACCTGTGCATTTACGCTTGTTTTTTTCACAATGCATGTGAGAAAACATCTTTTTGGGGCAGTGTGAATGCTCAAACCTTGAAGTTTTGATTTCATGGTTTGACCTCTGCATCTAATTGGCTTCAAAGCCTGCACACCACCCGAGGGCCTGGGTCACACAACCAGAGAGGATCTAATTGACGGAGATCGTCTGCGTGTTCAGTGTTCAGGAGGTGTTGGATGATGAAAAGCTTTGCTGAACCTCTTGATCACTTCCACCTCATTGTACAGTATCTGGAGCATCTTCAGAATTCTATTTTGTCTTCCATAAAAGCATCTTAATGGCACAGGGACTTGAAAGTAAGGGCGCATTATAAAAAGAAGGAGTTGCATTCTGGCATTTTCCTAAAGATCAAATAAAAACCTTTGAGCTATGATAAATTATCACACCTGGAATGTTAGGAGCCCATAATGTGATAAACAGGGTTTTTTTTTCTGTCCTGTGTGATCTTTTTTTCAAAGTGGCTGTCGAACAGCGGTGATGAGAGGTTCTTTTTCTTTAAAACTTGTTCCCTTTCCCCCCCACTTCTTGTACACCTTCTCAACCTGTGCAGCTTTGCGTAAATAAGGAGGAGGTGTCCCATTTGTGATCTTTTTCCTGCAAAAAGGTCAACCAGAGAAACTGATGGGAAAGATTGAGGGGTCTAAATTAGATGTAAATTTCCAGTAACGCATTTCTGACCTGACAACAGCACATAATGTCAAGTCCATTAAGTATTTTCAGTTTCCAGGGTTCTGCATGCTTTGGTATTTATCTAAGATAGCAGCACATTATTAATCAATGATAATTTAGTGTTTATGTTAAATGTGTGGTTTGCATTTAAACCTACTCGATCTCACCAAACTTTTATCCAACGGTAACCCCATAGCTGACAGTTCTCTGACTGGGTTAAAATCAGAACCAAATCTTTGCTGAAAGGTCCATCCTTGCCGTAAATATTACCTAGTGATCTTGAAATTCATCCAATGGGGTAGTGAGGCTGAGAAAGCGATGATCGGCTGAGTTTTTTGTGATGAGAATCCTACAAACCTTAAACACGTTGTTTTAGTTCTGCAGCATGCCCCTCCTGTGGGTTCCCCCCTGTGTTGTTATTTCTTGTTTGTTGTTTGGTCATGCAGCTTGAGTATGAGGTACATGATTATTAGAACAAACATAAAAGAGGTTAAATGCAACTTGTGTCCCAGGTGTGTGTAATGAGGTCAGCCGTGTGCAGCATCAGCATCAAAGCTTATTAAAGTCATATTTTTGAGTATGTGTGTATGTGGGCACACCTTTTGAGGTTGAAAATTTAAATCTTAAGGCTGGGATGAGTATCTGGAAAAAGCTCTGTTTTTTTCCATGAGCACTTGTATCAAATGTCATGAGGACGTGACTCTTACAAAGGCGTGTGTTTGTTTTAGAGCTAATGATTAGATTGGGTTTTCTTTTTCACAGACCTGCTCCATGCCCACCATTACCACAAAATGATAAGATCTGTTATAAATCACTCCTATCCTGTCCAACACAATCAGGTAGCTGAGAAATAGCATTTGGAAATTACCTATTTTGCGCTAATAATCTAATTTCAAGCAGTGGATTACATTCATGCATACATCTAGAGATAAGAATTTTTAAAGATCACGTGGAAAGTCGTCACAGCTCCTCTTAGAGAACACACCTGATGTTTGTTTCTGCAGAGCATGATGATGAGGCTGACTGTCTCTGAATTAAGTGTTGTAAAGGGGACAAGCTATATTTCAGTTCAATTCTCAACCTTTTGGTTTATATGATTTTTAGAACTGGTATGTCGCTAAAGTATTTTCAGCTGTTTGTCTTCCATCAAAGAGACACAAGCTTGTAAGCACAGACAGATGGCAGCTTCCCAGGCGATGCACTGCAGAAGTACTGCAGCTTGTCTGCAACCTGTTTTGTGGTTTCTCTACTGGGAGACAAATGAGCGAGTGTCACTGAGTATTCAGCGTGTGGAGCTGTGACATGTTCATGTTTAATGTGCGACACAACTTCTGCTTTAAGTTTGAAATTAAACACGTTTGCTGCACCATTGAAGATCCGATGTGTTTATTATTACAGATGTATTTTTCAGGATTGACTTTATTCTGTTTCACAAAGCGATCTCAAAAACCCAAGCACCTGGTTTATTTAGTACAGATGCATGTCTGGCTGCTGCTGACAATCTTTTCAAAAATAATTGGTATGGATGTTACCTGAGACAAAAAAAAGGAGTGAAATCAAACAAAGGAGTTTGACTGAATTCTGCAGTGTCTGTTTTAACTGGTAGAGTGATTGTTCATTTTAATGGTATGAAGACTTTGGACGTGGGCGTTGATGGAAGTTAATGATTAAACTTTGTCAGTCTTACAAGAGTGCACCAGAACTCGGCAGAGTAAGGGTCTTAATTTAGCTCTGAGGTCCCTGAAAGTGGCCATTGCTGGGAGGTGGTACTCTTCAAATGCCCGGGAACTTTGGGAGGCAAAATGTTTCTGATTGGTGGGGCACCTGCAGTGTTTTCACCCTTTTGTCCATAATAACAACATACAGCTGTGAATGACTTAATCTAATAACTGAAAAAAAAAAATTGAGCTGAATGTGTGAGTGGATTTCCAGTTTACCTCATGCTTAAAGTTGCAGAGTGGTCTCGAGTTTCTCAGGTCAAAGCAGTTTCAGGCTTTTTGAAATGCCTTCAACCTGCTGTGGCATCATCACTATTGCTTGTTTCTTCTCTGTATACCTTAGCATCGAGCTAGGGCAATGTTCTCTGTACCGTTTATGGTACTGGAGATGTATAACATGTCAAATGTACTGAATATGAATCTCCTGTAAGAGAGTAATGTATATTTCTTTGTATGCTCAGTTTTATAGCTTTTTTATGATGAACATTCAAGTGAAAAATCCTGAGATCAGACCGATCTGAGATGGACTGAACCATTTCCTATTGATTTCTTATCAAACATAAACCAGTTTTTCATACCCATCCCCAGGCAGGACTCGGTTAGGATATGAAACTAATAAGAGCCAGCAGCAGAGCAAGCTTAAATTTCTGTGTTTTGAAAAAAGAAAATAAAAAATTAACCTGGTCTCAAAAAAGAAAACACCACCCATCAGGATCAGCATCTGCCCGAACTATTGGTCAGGCCAGCATGTCGGCTTAAAAAAAAAAAGACAGCTGTCTGCATGAAGACAATATCTGTGCTGCTTTTCTAAAGGCTTATAATTGGTGGGTTTGTAAAGCATCATAAGCAGGAAAATGCTTTTGTGTTCAGCTGTCATCCGAAAGCTTGTCTTTTATCTTTAGCAGACAAATTCTACATAACGTGTTATTCATGTCTTATCATTTAGCATCAGCCTATAATCAAGCATTAAAGGAAAAGCTCAAAAATTCAACACATTTACTTCAAAGCCAAACCTAGATCAACTCTTATGGAAGCAGCCCATCGTCCAGCAACAACTAACTGTTTATTGAAAGCTTTGATTGGCTGTCATCAGTTTGTCCATGTTGTACTTCTCAGACAGAGCTTTTGTTTTGATGCACAGACTGGTGGGCCCACATTCACTGTGACTCAGACAGACACAGTAACTTGTTGTCAACCTGCTGCTGCACTCATATCACGTAATGTTTGGCAAAACCCATCTTCCTGTTCATCAGCTCGGCTTTATAATCATTTCGGGGAGGGGGAGTTAAAGATCAGCAGATTTCCCATTGGTGGTCGGACTCTGGATGTTTATGAATTCTCAAAAAAATGTCCGAATCTATGCACATTTTCTGTCTATTGATAACAATTTGTTTTTCTACACATTAGGTTCCACAAAGAGAGATATCACTTTAATTTTCTTTGCAGCCATTATGTTTTCATGTTGGGAGGAAATTTCAAGGACAGTGTGATGGATATGACTGAAAGACTAAATATTTAGTTTGAACAGACTGTTGTTTTGTGTGGTTTGGCAAATGGGAAACTTCTGTGCTGCACAGAAACAGTCTAAACACAAAAAGCATGAAGAGGATTTCTTTTGAGAGCAGTTTGAAACTCAACTGTGCAGCCACGATTATATGTTATTTTGACAGAACCCTTTTTTGTTCACTTTTAAAGTATCAAACTTGATGTTTTTCATTCATTTTCAGCAACAAACAAAGATAAAACCTTTGTGATGGCTGTGTAACAGTTGTTTTGGGGACTGTAAACCTGATCTCAACAGCTTGGTCTGAAGCTCAGCTTTTCTAAATGTGAGTCAAACTGGAGGAGAGTCAACCATAAATGAACCCCAAAGCATTTGCGGTGAGAACATAATGAACCCAGCAACTGGAACAAATTGCTGCTAGACTCATCTAACTTGTAATAGCCTGGTTATGAGAGATGCACTAATGTAGCTGCTGGTGATTTTGATTACCAGTGATGGTTAGCATCAGAAAAACAATAGACTCACCTTACTTACAATCTCTATCCAGTCAAACATGAGCAGGTGAGCTACATGTGGGTTCTAGTTTATCTATGCACACTTCTGTAAGTGTCTTTCTGTATCAGTTTGCTCAGCAGGGAGGTGAAACTTCTTTCATTCAAGAAGTCAAACATTTGTAAACTTTTGTATTTTTGTGAGTTATGTTATGAATAATACGTTTATTCTCCCGAATGTTGATGAGACATTTGTGCTCCATGCTACTGTGAGTGAACCGAGGACTCATGATGTTGTTATTTAGACGGCTAACAAGAGTTAGCACCCTGGACAGAGGCCCAAAATCTGAGCCCCAGGTTTTCCTCGCAGATCAGAAACTATTAGAAGCACCTGAGATGGTTTAATAACAATCAGCTGATTCTAGGAGAAAGTGAGCTCTCACTGCTCAGCTGATTTGCTGAAGAAAGTTAACATGGTTTGTTTTTCTGTAGTTTCTGCAGGTTTGAGTTTCATTGTATCTTCTTTTCTTCGCCAACTCTCTGTTTGCAAATCATCTTATCTCCCCATGACTCATATTTCTCTTTTGTTGTATCCAATTATTTTGTTTGTGTATTATTTGATTGAATTAGAGGTTAGCTAAGGGAGTTTTATTTCCTCTGCTTCCTTCAAGAAACGAAGTGGCCCATTATTTCTTGACCACTTAGGGTTGTGAAGTGTTTTGATTGGTTTCCTCAGCTACGACCTCTGTCCTTTAGGTTGCGTTTCTGGGAAACATAACAGAGGGAGTTGGGGAGTTGGTGACGTCAAGCTGTAGCGTTTGCTCAGGCTGCTTTTTAATCTTGCAGTGTGAACACAAAAGGCCAAAGGGAGAAATGCAACAGCATTTTTATTTGATCATGTGAACTAGAACAAAGCAAACAAGCTAAAGGTGTAAAAGCACCCACAAAACTAATGTTCCCATCGCTGGCAGGGGAGAGTAAGAGCTGCAAACAGCTTTAAGCTAAGATGGACACGTGCTGACACAGACTGCTGGAGGTGCATAAGATATTTTTGCACCAATATGCATCAATTCCTGGGACTTCTCTGACACCCCCTGCTTAAAATCCAAAAAAGTCAGAAAGATATTCAGGTGCCCATAAAGTCTCTTTACAAATTAGAAGATTTATTACAAAAGCAGTTGATGAACCCCCAGAAAATCATCCCAAAAAAAGCATCCTTGTTTAAAAATAATACATTTTTTTTAAATAATGCTGAAATGCAGGACATACTTTGCTTAAGAGATGTTTTATTTTGGTTCAGAGACCAAACTTGTGACAGGCTGATATCTGCTCTGTTGCAGCAGCTAGCAATGCACATTGCAAAGAAGACTTTCACAGTGTCATTAATTTATCACATACCAGCAATCATTGCAAAAATGATCAGTTGACAGTCGTAAGTGATGTTTTATGAAATGCACATTAACCTCCAAAAGTTCACATTAAAGAACACCATGTGAGATCTGTGATTTATGGGCAAATTTTATGACTTACAATCTCAATTCTTTCAGTCGTGACATTGCTCACTGCAGGTGTAATCTCTGGTCAGGTTTATTCTTTAGATCCCTTTATAGATATGTCATATTCCTGAAAACAGCAGGCAATTACTCCTGAGCTGTAAAGGTTTATAGTCTAACAGATCCTTAATCACAGAGACAAGTGGTGCAGCTCGTAAAAACACAGCGTGCCCTCCTGTGTATGGAAGGGCCAGTTTTTATTTCAACATTCACGGTAAACAGACGTTTTATCACTCTGCAGCTGTATTTCTAAACCCGCCTGAGTTAAACACCCCCACCTTTCATCTGTGGCGTAATCCAGTATAAGTGCAGACGATGGTCCAGCACAGATACATATCAGTTAATAAAGATGTATTATTCACATGGATAGTGTTGGTCCCTCTGCAGCCAGAGCCCTCCTGCTGTGGGCAAAATGACTCCCTCCTGTTTTTGTAGCCACATCTATCTAAAACACTGTCATATCAAATGATCTATCCTCCTTTTAATCTTCACAGTTAGAAAACAGCTATCTCAATAGATCACAAAAATGTACTCTGCAGATACCTGGCTACTCTTCAGTTTGTTTCCTGCTCTCACTGAGTGTTTTATGATTTTCTTTTTGAAATAGAGATGGTTTTCTGAAGGTACTTGAGCTTTCCATTTACACACATGATTGTTTTCACGATCATTCCCCTGAGTGGGCAGACAAAGAGGATATTTTTCCTTTTTCTTCCCTTTGTAAAGACTTCCAATGTCTGCAGTTGGAGCGACTGTGAAAAATGCAACCTGGCTGTTAAGGCCACTTCTGCTGGAATCCTCTGTTGTCTTTATCATGGGGAGCGCTCAAAGAGCTACGCTTATTTATTTGTTGGACTCAAACAGGGCTGGAATAAATAGATCTGTGCAGTGTTTGCCAGTCAGGGAATGTATCTGGGAAGGCCACCATACAGGTATTTCATGACCAAGTTAATTTGCAAACCAATTTTAGTATTTTTCCATTTGCCATCCACGGATGATGCTGTTTAAACCAATATCAGTGGTCTGAAAGTGTAGGAGCGGGATCCAGCAAAATGACTCGACAGGTTTTACCAACTGCACAGTGTTGCTTCACTCATGCACACAGTGAGGTATCATTCATGAGTGGCTGATGTCTCCAAACAGGATGCAGCAACTAATCTTATGGTTCTGTGAACAACAGGCAATGAAGGATTTTTGTGGAACTGGAGTAAAATGACTTTTTTGGACCTGCAGATGACTGGTACTGGCTTTTGTTTCCCACGTGTATTCAGGCTTTGAAGACTTGCACTGCAAAATCTGAAATCCTAGCAAGAGTTTAAGTTTTATTTTAAGTGAAAAAAAAAATAGTTTTGATATGAACAATATTCAACTGCCAAGTCCAGAAACATGTCATGAAAAGGTAAACCTTTAACATAAGATTTAGCATGTTTTCAGTGCAACACAATATAAATTGTGCAGTCATATTTGTATTTTTGCTCGAAGACTAAGCTAACATCCTATGAAGTACCATCAGAACTTTAATGTTCCCATGAATTTAAACAGCAACAACCTGTTTGTTCATCTATTTTTTTTTTTTTTTTAAAGCAGATAATTGTACTCGGGAAATACTTGTAAGTCATGTTTTGTTTGAGTTATTTATTTATTACTTCATTGAAAGTATGGTTAATCTTAAATTATTGGTCTGCGGTGAAGACGCCACAAAGCTTTAAAAAGAGAATCTTTCACATAAGCCTTCTGCTTGACTCTCTGGTACAAACCACCACCCACAGTGCAAGTATGCACTGCCTCAGCTTAGGATGAGGCTTCCTTAAATCTACAGTTAATGTCTTGCAGCTCCCTCCTGGAGCCTGTGCTCTAATGACACACAGGCACCTGCATACCATAGGCAACAAAAAAAGCTTATTTGTTACGTTTTACAGAGTGCAACACAAAGCAAATGCATGTACAGATTCATCCCCACTGTCAAATCATTTCACCTCCTGGTATCACGGCGGCTGCTGCTGCTGCTGTGAAAGCTGTAAACAAGTTTCACAGGTGCAGCACATGTTGAAAGTGGAGGAGTTAAAAGTGTTTGCCTTGGCATGCTAAAGCAGTAATTTGCACACAACCCTGTATTTTGTTGTTGTTGTTTCTTTTTTTTCTTCAGAAGTGGTGCTCAGAAAAGAGGAAATGTATTTCTCTTTCCCAGCTTTCTGTTTTTACATTCAGAAACTGTCTTTTTTTCACAGATTGAATGGTCAAAACAGGACTGATGATTGAAGATGATGACTATGGCATTGATGGTAATAACAGTGAGGGTGATGATGAGGGTAATTACTGACTGTGTAGGCGGAGGAGAGGGAAAAAAGGCAACTCTATATTGGCCAGAGTGAGCTATCAGCAAAATAGAGTAAAGCTGATTTGATTCCTATAGGCAGGGCTCAAGGTGGGGCGTCCAACCTGCAAACCCTGGGGCCAACGCTTTTCACAGGGGCCCCCAAAAGGAACAATAACTGGTGGGAGAAAAAAGACTGAAATGGGGAAGAGATCACAGAGACTATGATTTGAAGAGGAGATAAAAAAAATCAACAGAGCTGCCAAGAAACTGAGCCTCTCAGCTGCACACCACTGAGAACCCCCTGCCTGGACAAAATCCTTCCCTTTGATTCCACATATCATCTGTCTATGAAACTATACTCACTGGGAGTCCATCCCCCGCCCCCCTGCCCTCCCCTGAGACAACTTTCCCCAAATCCCTGGATGCTGAGGTAAAGGCTTGCTCACCCCCTCCTCCTGAGCTGTGATTATTTGTCTCTGGGCCTCTGACACATCAAACCCGGGGCACCATAAAGTTCCCAAGAGGAGAGAACTGACAGACGGAGGCAGATCTGCAGCACATCCTACCCGCACAGGGCACAGATAGGAACAAACCAAACGGCATCCTGCTGAACACTGCCACCTGCAAGTGAACCCCCTAAAGACTCCATTACCAGTTTTATTTTTTTATTATTTCCTCCCCATCAGCTGCAGTGAATCAACCCAAATGGATTTCTTCCCCAAGATCAGCTTGGCGCCCGCTCTAATCTCAGATAAAGTGAGCTGCCTGGCCTTAAAGGGTACATATGGGCCATTTGAAACGGAGCGGTTGTCATGCTCTTTGTGTGGTGCAGCTGATGAGGTCTCAACAAGGTCCTGAGGACTGCAAGATCAGGAGTTTTTACAGAATCAGCTAAGAAGCAAAAAGTAACTATCAGGTTTAGCTGCTAGTGCTTGTGTATATAGCGACCAGATCTCCCTTCTATTGTCTATGCTTATTTTATTAGAATAATTTGTTACCCTCTTTTCAGGACAGCTCACTTAATCACAATTAATGATCTAATATTCACTACAAAACTGTCTAATTTGACTTTTTGTTGCTCAATATTAATTGAGCCCAGAAAGATAACATGTTTGTTTAAGCAAGCACCAAAATTTTCATTGCATCTGCTGATTCACTGGTTCACATAAGTGGCATCTATGATCATTATTTATTATTACTTTTTGTGTTGTGAAAAGCAACTTTCACACCAGAAGTTGTTTGCATCCCAACGTGATATTTTAGGTGTCAAATGAAGTCAACAAGAGTCACTTTTGAATGAGATTTGCTCTACTTCTCAAATAATTTTCACCTCGTTCCAACAAGTAACAAGTGACACACAACGTGTTTCTTCCCCATGTGCCTTACAATTTAATTTGACAAAAGCAACCCATGAAAAAGACATCTGAGTGTTGTTGGAGAGAAAAGTTGAAATGATACCTCACACAGGGGCTCACCGCTTTTGTCACAAGATGAAAAGATGTGGCTTCGATGGAGGGGAAGAGCAACTTTTTAATTTATTACAAAGGCAGGGTGTTTGCCTGTGAACCATGGGATCAACAGTGTGATCATTTCGTGTGAGCCTGTTAACCCAAAGCTGTCATGTTCAAACAGAACTTTTCTAACACCTGTCAGTTCAAAAAGAAAACATTGAGGTCTAAAAGCGCTAAGATATATCCTGCAAATCCTCACATCCGGGGGGCATCACAATGTAACAGGATATCTTTTATTTCTTGGCCTGACTTTATTCCAGCGTCTTGTCACATCATAGCAGCAGTGAGGTCTCTGTGTCAGTGAGCTGTCTGCCAGACTCTTGGAAAAAAAAAATCAATCTTGACATGGGAAATGAATAGCGAGGAAAAGCATCGCCTGACGGATATATCAGCAACACTTTGGCACAAATGGGTAAACGCTGATTGAGCCAGGCAGTTATCTCATCCCTGCATGTCACTCCTGCTGTCAAAGGGATTTCACTCTGAGGTAACAGTCTGTGTTTAACCTCACCGACTGATCGAACGCTGCTCATTCAGAGAACTTGAAGAGGCCTCCTGGTGCCGCGGGGGATCGATACGGGAAGCGTTACATCCAATCAGGCACTGATTTCTTTCTCAACAGATTGGTGAGCATGTCTGTTTGTTTTGTAAAGCTTGTTTGGTGTCCATGGATTTAAAATGATCCCCTGACAGAAAGTGACCTTAAGCCCTGTCACTTAAAGCAGACAAATTACATACAATATTGCAGCTCACAGTTACTCATTTCTTTAAATTTAGTATGGTTAGCACAGGGTTTTCATCAACCAAAATTCTTTGTCACCTGTGTGCAGAATCTTAATCCTCACTGTAAAGCAGAATATAAAGCAACTTAACCAGGAACTCTTATATTTACTGTGTGGTTTTCTATCACCAGGACATAGAGGTCAACTGAGACTTTATGCAAGCCTTTTACAAGCATGTCAAAATCAAAGTCATTGGTTTGTATGGTTTGCAGCATTGTTTTCTTTTAATTTAGTGAGCGTAGACAAGAAGAGGGTGAGGGCATGTCAGTACATTCCTGAGCGCTGTAGTAATCACACACACACACACACACACACACACACACACACACACACACACACACTGTAGCTCATAACTCTGAATCTCCAGAGAGAGAGAATCTGACATAATCCAACGCACAGCTACAGAACATGACGCCCGTGTTTCTCATTTACGGGCCGTCAAGTGATGTTGTAGTGTGTTTTATCACTAATGTCCCCGTCATGAGCCATGAAAGAGTCAGACGTCCCTGGTGGTCTTGTTGTTAATTACTGGCACAGTTACAGTGTTCTTCTCCGCAGACTTACATAAACTACAGGGTTTTACCACACATAAATACACAGATACAAGAAGAGCCTTATGTTACCATGAGGACACCGGCCCGATGAGATTCACTCCCTTTGAAATGTGTACATCTGACAGTGATGTTAGAAAGACAAGTCAGATATAAATGATTTTTCTGAAACTGCTGTTCATATGCAGCTGAATCTACTCAAGTAACCCAATCCATGAGGCTGCCAGCTTATAGGTTTGTTTATGACACAGAGAGCTTAGGGTAAACACGAAAGAGGCCAAAGCTATTCAAACCACATGAAATTCTGTCCAAAAAACAAAAGAAAGAAAAGCAAAACAGGAAAAGAATGATTAAACAGATTCCATATGTTGGTCTGACACTGGGTAATATAGTACAACAATTCTTACAACCACACCAGTGTGATATTCTTATTTTACCTTGATTTGTTTTGCCTACATTCATCCTGCAGTCTTCTAAAATAATCACGTGGTGTTGTTGTGACTTGTCTCTCAGCTGATTTATAGAGTTGCAGTCACCCCACCTGAAGCGGCAAGACGACCACGCCCACTGTTGTTGGTCAGTATTTCAGGTAAGCAAAAAGGAGATAAAGAAAACTTATAATCAGTCTTCTCAGACAACCATAAGAGAAACTCACATCATGGACTGTAAAGAGGCTGAGGTTATCCTCTTGGAGGGCAATAGATACCAGTGTTGGATTAGGGAGGCTGTGGATTTTAGGAAGCAGGCACAGAGGGTGGTAAACCAGGACGTACTGTCACATACCATCATAAGACTGTTATGATAACAAGGGGCATGGTAGAACAACCAAACCTCTAAAAATCAGCGAACAGACAAGTCCAGAGGACATTGTATTGTGTAAATGTCTGAAGACTGATCCTTCAAATGGGAAGCTACTGTTTAAAATACAAATTTAGGATCACACCAGAACTGACTGATTGTATACTCTGAACAAAAAAATCCTGCTTTTCCTCAGAGCAAGGAAAATTCTTGTTTCATCTACTTTTTTTCTTTTGCTGGATTATGGCATATCTACTGGTTGAAGCTTATTTATGAAGCTTTTCTCGGGTTGGTGCCGTTTTATCTATATTCTTATCTTCAAAGAACCAAAAGCTACTATGCTTTGCATTCTTGAGAGGTCTTTAAGCCGGCTGTTCTTCGTGTGCACACTGGACTCTGGAAAAGAGCATTTCGTTTTTCTGCTCCTACTGCAGGGAACCTTCTCGGCAATAACTTGAAAATGGTGAATCTTATTTCGCTTGAAGTCTTCAGGTTGGTCTTAAGAGATAAAACATGCAAGACAATTGGACAGTGCCAAGTCAATTTATATATTGTTAGCTGTTTTTTTCCATTAACTTCTTGATGCAAACTGTCCTGTTATCATGTATGACTTCTATGATGTGCTACTGCCCTATTAGCCAGGTTACACTTGTAAAAGAGATCCTGATCTCAACAGGTCTGGTGAAACAAAGGTTAAATAAATAAATAAAAATACTTTGCTACATTGCTAAAATATTACTATATTTCATTTTTAGCATGTTTTACAGCACAATAATGAATTTACTGGTTTCAAGCATATTGTGTCGAGGTGATGATACACAGTTGTTGCATTTTTTATAAGATGTAGATGTGAGCTGATCCAAATCCATGCTGAAGAAACAGTAAATAGAAACACACCACACACAGTTTTATGTTTTACCGGTTATGGCAGCCTAATCAACACTAGACAAAGACACATGGAAAGAACTAAAGTATTGTGTAAACATAGTTTAATGTTGTCCATTTCTGTCTCCATGTACCACCGTTAATGCAGTTCAAGTGACACTCCAGGCACATGAATGTCACTACAACAAAAGCAAAAACAAAATGTTGAAAACACAGTTCTTCTTGACATGTAAACATCCTTTTGTTTTTCATTTTCAGCTGGCCAAAGCAATAACAAATGTTACAGGTCTTAAAAACTTCAAGAGACAAAGTCATGTTGGAAAGATCTGTCCTCATTTTATCAGCATGAATGTCACATATGTCTGTGCTTGATTATGTATTGAAGGATAGGATTAGATGTCATTACCCAGTTTAGGGCAGCTGTGCCTCAGCTGTGTTTTAGCACAGACTATCCCTGTGTGGCAGCTCTGTGGTCATTGGTGTGTAAGCGCATGTATAAATTCCTCAACTTTGGGTGAATAGCACACTATAAGCACAGTCCATTTACCATCCACCTCTCAGTTTTCTGATATTCCTGCCTGCTGTGTCTTTGTAACCTCAGCCCCTCAGGCAGCTTTTCTGTTGTTTTTGTTCTCACTGTGTTACCTCAGCAGTGGAGAATGAATGCTTTCTGGCAGCCTGTGTGCATGCTGGTGCACTGACCGCTCTGCTGGATTCAGCTTCAGCAGAACGTGTGATAACCAGCAATGGACAAAAATGCATCAATAGTTGTCACGTGGCCTTGAGGCTTTAGGATTCACTTCCACAACTGGTCAAGGTATTATTCACTATTTCCTGTTATGCTTTTATTGACAAGTTCATAAACAAACAAAAATCCTGAATTGATAAATTGTTTCTTTCCATCCAACAGCAACTGGATTGACTGGAATGTTCAAATGGATAAACATTTTACATATGGAAGTTTTTATGTCTAATTCACAACCTCTCATTCTGTCCTCCCCTCACTCGTAAACACGACCCGAAGATATTTAAACTCCTCCACTTGGGGCAAAGACTCTCTCTCAAGCTGGAGCAAGCAGACCACCCTTATTCAATTGAGAAGCATGGCCCTAGACTTATATCTTCATCCTGGCGGCAAACTATCCAAGTGTGAGCCGGAGGTCAGTGTTTGATGAGGCCAATAGCACCACATCGTCTGCAAAAAGCAGAGACGAGATCCCAAGAGCCTCAAACATGACTCTTTTACCATTTGGTTGTGTCTAGAAATCATGTCCAAAAAAAGTAATGAGGATGGTGGCAAAGGGCAGACCTGACTGGGAACCAGTTTGACTTACAGTTGGCAATACTAGCCAAACTCTTCCTCTCCAGAAATACAGGGAACTAATAGCTTGTAGCAATGTTATGTTATACAGTGTACATTGTATATAGAAGTTTCCGGCACTTTGAAGCTAAACAGCTCATCATTTTTACTCTGAAATCACAAATTCATGACTTTCTGCTGGCAGTGCTTGTCATCCCTGGGTAGATTTTTTTAAACCTTTTGCTTTTTGTGTGCTACAGATGGGTAGCACCATGTTTTAAACATGACAGCCTGTCCTATATTACAGCATATTGAACTCAGCTGTGCAAAGAGGTCATGACATCTGGATTGGTTGAGCCTCTGAGGGTAGACTTCACATCTATAAGGAGAAGTGTTTGATCTGACTTTTCTTTTTTTTTCTCAGAGTAAACTAACTGAAGGAGACATTTTTTGAAATTTCTGCCAAGGATCCAATTCATCCAGCACTCACTTTTTATATTGTATATTTCGCACCCACATAGTTTTGAAATACTTCTGCATTCTTTTTCTGAATGTTAAGAATGTGTGGATTTGTCTTGTGCTTTTCAGTAAATGATGTCAATTAAAGCACACACTGGCAAGAAAATAGGATGTGGAGAAGCAAAAGAAAAAAAATAGAAGAAGAAAACATTTTCATTTAACCTTGAGAAAGCTCGACATTGCAAGCATCAACAGAAAACAGCAATAACCAGCAAGGACTGCTACAAACTCCTGTGTGGCAAAGTTTCCTCCCTCATGTCAGCTTTGCACAGCAACCTTTTCATCACACTCCCTGCAAATATTTTCTTTTCAACAAATCGTTCAGATAAACTCCTGGAGCCATGTCTGAAGTTTAGTTTTTGGCTGTAGAGAGGGTGTTTGTTCATTCTGAGCAGAATTTAAGGAAACAACTGTTTCCTGGTGTGCTAACAACCAAACTGAGTTGAGGAGTGTAAAGATTTAATGCTAGCACCCAGATCCCATTGGGATTGTGGGTTGTCTGGCTCCACTCCAAAACTTCCTGATAAGATTCAGTATTTGTGGAGCAAAACTGGCCACATTCTGACAGTTGTTATTATTCTGGGTGTGGTTTTAAAAACAACTAAGATTCATTGATGACCAAAGGTTTTAACTAATCCATCCATAAATCAATGTGTGTGTTAATATAATTCCACATCTTCAGCAGACTCAAGCTCCCATAGTTGCTCTGCCAGAACTGTTTTAACTCGGTCTTCATGTTCAGTGTAAGGCTTATTTTTCCTTTAAGTTAACTGCCTCATTATTTATGTCAATGTGACTTTTAATGAGCCGTCCTTGCATCTGAAACCAAACCCAGAGATTCCGACCTCACCACAGCTTTTCATGAAAGGGGAAGATAGCTCAAATCACTCACAGCTGATCCCTAAAGCCTGAAAGATCTGTGGAAAAAAAGAGGGGTAAACAAAATTCTTGGCCCATACAGATTGGTGTAGAGAAGCTGTTGTCCATACAGATCTGTGAAGTGGACCACAAAGTTTCATAGCACATCTTGAGAGGAACAATGACACTGAAACATGCAAACATGAGTCAGTTAACACAAACACCCAGTCAGAGCTCCTGAAGATTAGAAACTGTTTCCACAAACATGATGAAAATAATGACCCTCTTTGAAGCATGGAAAATAGAACCACTAGCTGTGTGAAAAGATGAATTACAAAAACGCTTTCGCTCTCCCTCTTAAATGACGGTGCAGTGATTTCATGCATTACATCAAAAACCTTGGATCTAGGGTATACAGGGTGTCCATAAAGTCTCTTTACAATTATAAAAACCTAATACAAAGGCAGTTGATAAGATATCTTAACAAGATTTGTTTTATAATCAGTGGTTGTCAGAGGGTTTTTTTATACCCAATTTAATACATCACTATATGGCACCATTAGCTGCACTGAGGACATAAAGACAGCACTCGATTTCATGCCATGATCACTGTAGCATAGCCTCATCAACGGTGGCAATGACATCAGAAATCTTTATCTTTCCATACATTTCTTGTGCTGTGCAGGAATTAAAAAACTTGATGGTGGATCTCTTACGTACTTAGTTCTGTAGTTTCATTGAGTCTGCACATCTGGTTTGTCTCAATAAACCATCATACACATTGTGCCTTCTCTTGAGGAGTAGTCTTTTTTTAGGGTTTCGTTTAACATTACCTCTCTCACCAACAGGATACCTTTAACACACAATTTCAATGTGATTGATAACTTTTATTTCTTCTATCTAATGATGAATGACACTTTGTAAACGGATAAAATTTTGTTATCTGATGAAAATATGTGTGTTGATGTATAAATGTGCTTTCTAATGTGTACAGCATCATGTAGGAACACAATGTCAAGTGTTCTTGATCAAAATGACCACTTGAAGAATTTATACTGAAAAAGTTTCTCGGAGCTAGAAGTAGTTTACAAGTTATGTAGAGAGCCAATCATCCAACTTAAAAAACTGTTTACATGCATTAGTTTCTAGTATGAATAAACTCTTTAATCTGCCTCAAAACTAGTTGAAAAGATTATCTAGAAGCATTTCAATGGTTCGATCTGTTCCATGTTTATGCAGAAAACGTATGAAAAGCAGTGATGGCAATAGTTGAATTTTGGTCCCATGTCCACAAAGTGTGTTCTTTTCAAAACTAAGTGGATTCAGTGTTTACGGGGGCCAGCTGCCATAGCGCTGAAACATCCTTATTGTCAAAAGGTTTTTGCCACAGCACTCTTAGGTGAATACAGTTCAACTTGGGGAACATCTCTGCATTCATAAATGTCCCTGTTCGATCACCAATCAAAATAAAGAAGGGGCAGTAATTCTTATATCTGTTTGCAGGAGGATGTCAACACACAATTTTTTGAGGAACATCTTTTTGCAACTTGATAAAAGCCAGTATGAAGCATAAAAAATACTTTAAAACAGATCTAAAAGTCATTCCTAAAGGAGGTAGAGGGAGTCAGAGTGAGCTGCCTTCTTCTTTATGCACTTCTCCTCCCCTGCATGGATGTTAGCAGTACATGTTCAGTACAGTAATAAGAAACCACTCTCCATCAACCAAACACCCAACACGAACTAAGCAGCTTTTTTATGAGTATTTGTCCTGTTTAAGAGTCAGTGTGAGCTCTGTAATGGAAGAATGGTTCCACAAACGCCAGCATTTCTTAATTGAAACCACCAGCTCCTCAAGCTATCCCATTACACCACTCTGGCTGGGGTTGTCCGGTCAGAGTATAAGTAAGCTCCCATGCGTAATTTATGTCACTCTTACCTGAGATAATCCATACATATAAGCTGAGAGGTTATGAAGCTGGAGACCCACTACCCATCTGCAGCCAATTTGGTCCCCACACAATGCTCCTTAAATCACACAAAGCTCCCCGAGCCTGCTGACTGGAGTGCAGACGAGGCAGCAGAGTCCTCTTTCATTTGAATTCCCCTCACATCACTCTTGGTAGATTTAAGGGGGAAAAAAAGACCATGGGCATTAACTACCTGAACTGGTGATCCTCCCTTAAAAAGCCCACACCCACCGCTTTTCCTCCCACAGCAGTAAATTGCAAAGGAATGTGGCCTCAGCAGCAGATCAATAAAACTCCTTTGCAATTTCACAAGAACAGATGTTTGCAATCCTGCCAAAGTATGCCCAGCTACATTTAGAGAGAAATAACAGTGGATATCAGTGTGTGTGTGGTTATTTCAGGAAAACAAGTTGTTAAATAAAAAATGTGTGCTTCTTTGGTATGCAGCCTGTTATCCAAGGCATCACACATGTGACCTCCTCTATTTAGGAGATTAAAGGAGCTTAATCAGTGTGAAGATTAGCCTTATCAGAAATCACATTTCTTCTCACTGTTTCAATTATAAGGACAAACTGTGTCGGGAGCAGGAGCTGGATGTACGGTATCACTGAAGATAGCAACACATGATTGGTCCAAGAGAACAGAGAAGCCTGCTGGCTGTTTTCCAGCTATGTTAACGTCTTTATCTGAGAATCATCTCTTTAAGAGGAACGCTCAGGTTGAAGAGGGAGGAATTTCTTCTACATGTATAACATTCTATGAAGAATGTGTTTGAGGATTTGCTGTGTGGACTTACTCATGGCTGCTACCTTCATATGATGGTTTCTATGGTGACACTTTCTGGAAAAATAAGTCCAATATTTCACTTTGAAAACAGTTCTCCTTGTCTGCTCCCCTTGCAGTAATGCCAAAAGCACCCTTTTTTTATTTTTTCAATAAAAATATCTTTCAAAGGCATGAGACGTCCATAACAAACAGAAAACAGCCCGCTCTCTCCAAGTCACATGCTCTGACTCACACAAACACAAACTCCCCATAAATAGACTCCTGGCTCTTTCAGAAGATCCCAATTTTACATTAAACGTGACTATTACAGGTCAGCATTGGTAGAAAAAACTGGGGGGGACCTGTTACTTCAGGTGTTAAACTTAATTAAAAGTGTATCATTTTCTTCCTCTTCTCTTCTTATGCAAGAGTTTCATCCTGCTATGGTTTTCTCATGAACTGTGTATGTTTTTAGTTAAGGCTCTGCCAATAGAAACCCTATGACTGCTAGCAAAACCACTCATATGGTTCCAGAAGACAGATGTTTGCTTCAGATCCTCTTTGAACGCAGCGCTAAATGAATAAGTCTAGCAGACTTTTTCTCAAATTTTATGAGCATAACCCAAAAATTCATCTTACATTGTCTGATACCTGTAAGCCATATAAGACAGCAAGATGGAAAGAGCTCTTATTTTTCAAGTAAGTCTTACATTAGACATTAGCTAGAACACAAATATTTATTCCTAAATCATAGTCATATAACTGATTTTTGTTTATAGACCGTAATATGTGATGCAGTCACAGTGACATCATATTTTAGTTATTGTAATGAAGTTTTGAAGCCTATCAAATAATGGAGAGCTTATTCAACCTAATGTCCTTTGAGTTAGGGTGAAGCAAAGAAGAAGAGTTGTGGTGGGTGTCTCTACTAACATCTACAGTGTGCCCACCTTTTAGTCAAGATAGCAACGTCCTTGACCCTACAATGCCAAACATCATGTTTGATACATGAGTTTCAAAGACCTCTATCTCATCAATATGACACATTGTTTCCTCAAGAACAATTCTTTTTCAGGTAAATCATTGCCAATATTTAAGAAGCTGTGGTATGAATAACACCTGAATTGTTGTGCATTTTCTACAATAAGTATTTTCCGCATTGAAAGATACCATATTTACTAAATTTCACTGAAAAAAAAGTTGTTAAAATGGTTAATTATCATCTCAGTTTAAAAATATATATAGTTTTCTGGCCTTTTTTTGGTGGGTCAGGTGTTACAGGGATAAAAATGCAAAACACAGGTTTAAAAGCTTCAGATATAACAAATCAATCCAGTCTTTATGTCGTTGTGTGGTCTCCTGTGCTTCTGCTGTGCATCAAGTGGACACTTAATGAACCGTTTTCCACTTTAACTTCATATTCTTAGACCAGAGGTTTCCACTTGTTTGACGTCACCCTGCATTATCTTATAACTGTGAAAATTCATATCAAGGCCGCAAAACACTCTGCATCTATTAATAAAACCTCCTGTGAGGTTGAATGCTAATACGATAAACGTAAGTAATGTATGTGGAAGCTTGAGAACAACACAGGTCGCTCTGAGGCATCTGAAGAGGTTCCAATGGGTGGTTCAGTAATTTAATTGTACTGAATGAAAAGCACACTGTTTCCCTCTCAGGGACTGCTGGATGCCCTCCATCTATTCTTGCACACTATATTAGAACCAGCCATTGTAAATAACGTTTTCAGATTCTTGCTCCATGGATGGAAGTCATCAGTACAGGGACTGTTTGGATTTACTATGAAAGGGACTTTAGGCCTCTTTCTACCAATGACCTCGCTGAGGTCAGGCTGGACTGGATAAGAATTGGCATGCAGGGCTGCTGAGCACATTTTAAAGTCAGTGTGTAAACACTATCAAGTGAGGTGAGACAGAGGAATGGGCTCACTAAGCCTTGTCTGACAGCATTATCATGGCCATTGGTAACAGTGGAGGGCACAATGTAAACAGCTCTCTCCCACATGCCGATAAACCCGGAGCCATTACAGACTGAGGCAGCCTTTGCATCCTAACATTATGTTCCTATCAAACACATGCTCACATGTATGCCTGTACATGTGCACACCCTCATATGCACTATGTACATAAACACACACACACACACACACACACACACACACACACACACACACACACACACACATACTGTGTGACAGAACAAACAAAGCAGGATATCTGCTTCTGTTGCTAGGATACCAGCTCTTCTGGCTCCTGAGTAATTCAGGGTGACTGGTGGCACAGACGGCTCCAGAAAATTAACACAAGCCTCACAACAAAGTGGAAACAACTTTTAAGTAGATGCAGAAGGAAATCACAACCACTGAGCTGGTTTTGGTTAGAAGCACAGGTCTATGTTTATTAACCTGGATGCAGTCATCAAACTATCTCAAATAGTTTCTTTGAAGGATGACTGAACCCATAACCCACAATACTGCCCAGGGAACACTGCTCATTTGTACTGATTGTTGAGGACATCTGTGTTTTTAATCCTGTGCAAATCAACCAAAGAACTACTTGCACAGGGCTTGTATTACCTGGGGACCTCTGCTAATTTGTGAATTAACCCCTGACATCAGCGTCTGGTGCATTTCTCAATGAATTGGCAAACTACTGTAATTCACTCAAATCTTGCATTTCTGATTCAGATCTGATTTGTTGCATTTTAGCTCCATCATCCCACCATCAACTTCCAGACAGCAGCACAGCACCTGACCTCAGGACAACCAGAGTCACAATACTGAGGATGTCCTGAGCCTCTTGCTTAACCTCTGAATGCACCTCTGAGGCATCTAACAAGTAACTGTAGGCCCCAAAGTTAAGTCAGATAGGGTCTGGTGTCAGCACAGAGTATTCTAATCTGGAAATCCACTAGATGTTTCTATTTTATTTCAGTGCCTGACTACCTGTCCTGCTTGTACTGCTTTAAGCTTCTGGCAAAAATACAAGTTTTGTTGCTGAAGGCTCCAACCTGCCAGATCTGGGTACATCGTAATTTGAAACATGTCAACCACTTTCACCCTGTATTTCCTGTCGCTAACTGTCAAAATAAGTGCAAAAAGCCCCCAAAAACATAATCTAAAAGACAAAAAAAAGGCATCTTGGTGGGTCTTTGAAGGCAGCATAGCCTCAATACAAAGGCAAATAACCTGTTTCAAAAATAAAAGCTGATCCTTACTGCAGTCTGCATAGCAAATATTCCTACCAATCACCCTTTAAGATCCTGACATTCAATAAATTTAGCTCTTTCTAAAAACGGGCCTCCGTACTTTGCAGCGAAATGGTTGAGCAAGAATTTTGATCAATGTGTTGTCAAAACATTTGTTTGTAATGTCCAACTCAGCCTCCACCTTTTATTCAGGAAAGGGACAGAAATAATCATAGAGATGTTAAAAAAAAAACAAAAAAAAACGCAACCCCAGATTTCTGAGATGCTGATCCAAACCAAATCGATATGATCAGGGAACATCTGTGCTCTTAAACATGGTTGCTGATTTGCTCAGGAGTTCCTACATTACAAATTACAGACATGATCAATTCACACAGATTTATTAGAGGTCCCCAGGTCACACCAGTCCTGTGCGAACAGAGCTCAAAGGGTTCAAATCAATATCTCTGACAACTAATAATATAAGTTGGGCTGCATACAAATAACCTCATCAGGTGGAGGATTAAAGTTGTGAATCTCATGTTTTCAAGAAACACCCTTTGAAGAAGTTTAGCGGAATTTACAGCAGGCTGTGCACGGCAGAGTCTGACCAGTTAGATGTCAAGCAGCACCTCAGTGCTTCGTTTGCAAATTTCATTAACACAGGTACAGTCATGGAGGTTAACATAAAAACAAGCACTTGATTAAAGTTTGATTATAAAGTGCAAAAGGGTTTAAACGCACAAGTTGATGTATGATGCATCGCCACATGATTTATTACACTAAGTTGATAATTGCAGTCTTGTCAAAATATCGTGGACCAAAAATGACATGTCTTATTGTATTGTTTGTTATCTAGTAAGGCGGAAAACTATTGGGTTCGTATTGGTGTGAATGAGCTCCTGAGTATACAAAAAACTGTTGGAGTAAAACAAGAAATTTAGTTCTGATTTATTTAAAAAAAACAAACAAACAAAAAAGTTGATCAAAAGAATGTTTCAGTAGGTCACTGTTCTGCCTTTGAAAAAAATGTTGTGTTTCCTGGGGAAATTAGGCTGGTGTGTCGTCCTCGATCTGTGAAGTAGAAAAATGCAAACGGCACTGTACCGAGTAAGTCTATGCCACCGTGTCAGCTCTGACCCATGTCCTCTCCCCTCTCACCTCCATCATCAGGCTGTTATTGAGCAATTATGGCCATGATTTTCCCCTCTCCCTTCAGCACACCTCATGATGACAGTTGGCCTCTGTAAGTGGTCTCACTGGACTCCTAACTGCTACCCTCCGTGGTCACACTATTTGCTGTAAGATGTGGCCAATTTAACGCTCTATTCCTGCTCTGTTGCCTCAAGGTGCACTGTACGGTGTGTTTTCTTTGAGAGGAGCAGACCATCATGAGAGTTACACTGTCCTGGATTTGCTTCCGTCTACTTGGCTCACTATTTTTATCATATTATATCTGACTAATTTTAAGGATTTCCACACAAAATTTGTACCCACCTACATCCTGTCACATCAGATGACAACACGTGTCAAGACATAAATCATTCAGGGAAGCTTCACCTTCAGCTGTTTTCAGGATCCTTTTTCATCTTTCATTCAAGCTGCCATCATGATTGATAGGTTTGACAGCACAAGGCTGCATTCATCTTTGCAGGCTCCAGAGCTGCTTTCATGCACAGAAACAGCTTTTTGTTTCATTCAGGCAATATCTTACACTGATAGAAAGCTTTAGGGAGGGTACAGCCTGAGTTCAGCCTCATCATACCAACGTATTGTTTGTGAAGAAGATGAGCCACAAAGTTTATGTCTGGACATTCTCCAACTTTTATCTGTTTCACAAATAAAAAAAACAAGGAAAATCTTTACAACAAAAAGGCACAGGCTTGAGATATAATCAGAAAAGAGCCGAAATCAGAGGAGGAGGAGGAGGAACTATGAAGAAACTAACAAACCCAAAATCCCCACCTATCACAAAGTGAAGCATTTCCTCAACGGTAAACCCTTTGTTCACTTAACTTCTTTGTAAACAAACGTGTCAAAACTTGATTAGCAGAATTGTTTTTCAAAAGTGGATGCCTTGGATTAGGAGTCATAAATGGAGGAAGAGGAGACCAATTTCACTGTAAATGGAGGTGTAATGACAGGAAAATTAAACAAGGAAATTAAAGTCAGATGACTTATTGAAATACAGATAAGCTTATTCAGAAATCCATGTTAGTCATTAGTTTTGTTGCAAATGATTATGCTCTTATAGAATACACAAAACTAGCTGTTCCTGTTCTTACATTTACCATCAAAAGAGATTGAATTTCCATAAAAAGCCTCCAAAATACACTACCTGGCCGAAAAAAGAAAAAAAAAGTCGCCGTCTGGATTTAACTAAACAAATAGTACAAGCCTCCTATTGGATAATAACTAGATGGGTGATTATCTTTTAGCTGGCAACAAGTTATTTAACTCCAGCTGATACAATGAGTAACTTCTCATTTCTTTAACAACTATGGAGAAAGACACATCCTGTGGTCATGGAAAAGATGCTAGTTTTTAAATTAAAGTCAAATCATCGGCATACATCAAGCAGAGAAATAAGGAGATTTTGGAAAATTCAAAAATTGTGTTAAGAACTGTCCAAAGCAAATTACAGTTTGCCCCCACAGCAGATGAGTTCTCTTTTTGTCAGCATAAGAAAAGTCAAAAGGCTGCTGTGACAAACTGAGTTAACACCTGTGAGTTTTTCATTTTCAAAATTATATGTTTCAAATGTTTTTCTCACTCTGCCCCATTTTTATGCACAGCATCATTTTTAATACCATGTATTGTTTTTGTGTCGTGTAACCAAGTCTGTGTTTTTTTGTGTTTTTATTCTTGAAATTTCATTATTTTTCAGTAGACAATCTGCGAGTACGTGCTTTCTCTTAAACGCTGTTGTTCCCATTGTGTTTCAGACAGTTAATCACTGTGTTGTGACTGCTCTTTGCCAAACCTTTTGTTCTAACTTGTGCAAAGAAAGCCCTAAAAAGAGGCATAAAAGCTTTCAGATTTCATAATAACAGGGTGATGATGTGTTCTACATTTTTCCCACAGAAATGTGTTTTACAGTCAGTCGCAGTTTTACCTGAACATCTGATGCTTGAGTCCGACATCTGCTCTGAATCCAACACCACAGGCTGGCTCATGTTTCCAGGTATTTATGCATTCACTGAAACATGTGCGGATGCATACTTTATATCTCCTGTCTCACCCAAAATCTGTGTTTTATCAGACTTCGTGATTCATTTTCTCGACATAGATAATTGACATTTATAGCAAATCAACATCACTTTCATTCTATCACTCTCACAGATTTAATAAAGCCAGGATTTCTCTTTCAAAGAACACATCACATGCTGAACGAAGACTTGAAATGGAAAAGGCTTTTATGGCTTCAGGGTCACCAAATGCCCTGATGAATACCTGCTTGTTTGAATTTTGGGTTTTCTTTTTGTGCAGTTTGGGAGAGTTTTATAATACACTCAAGTGGATTTTCCAAAACATTTCTTTACACCAAATAACAGCTAATCCCTCCTTTCATGTGCTTGAAAACTTCATTTTAAATGGAGAGAGCTGGCTGATTCAGACCTCATAATAAACTTTGGCCTGACTCTGAGGAGGCAGCAGGAGGGTGTGAAAGTGCTGGTGAGAAATGAAAGAAAATGAAAAGCACTTTTTAAAAGCGCACATGCACTCACATTCACATACAAACACCCAAAACATCCAAGCGCTAAGCTCTCCTTTTGAGGTGGAGATAGAGGTAACTGCTAGTTGCAGAGTAGTAAAATTTGCAGCTGCAGCTGTGTCAGAAGTTTTTCCACTAATCTCCTGAGTGGGGGATCTGCGAGTGGGGAACTAAATATCTGTGTCTGAGGCCTGTCACACAGCGCCGCATCACAGGATGATCAAACCCCCCTTCGGCAAGCTCTCTCATTGTCTGGGAGAAGGGGCTCTCTTGAGAAATGAGGGACGGGCGGATGTGGAGGGAGAGGAGCACAGAGTGTTGGATGCAGGGTTAATCCCACGCTGTCATTATCCCCACTTCTTAGCCACAGCCTGCCAGTTCGCTGGTAATGAAGGCCATTCCCCAGGATTTGCAGCTTGCATGCATGTAAAATTTTCCAGTAATTACAGATACAGATATTGCTCTTACCTTTAGCCTTTACTCCAGGTTATATATAGAAATCCCGTATTTCTGTGTACAACGATAAACCTGCAGAAATCTAATGTGCTCCTGACTGATAATGATGTTTACTGTTATAGAACAACTGCTGCTTGCCACCTTTTTACATAATTGCTGTCAATTTTTTCAACTCATTTCCGGATATGCTCATTTAATTAGTAATTAATTGCGTCAGTTGAAATAATAATGACAAATATACTTTTCAATCTATAATCTCAAGTGAAGCCACTCAGGATAGCTTTTAAGATCTGTGTCTGAGCTTTTATGTTATTCTCAGTTTTATTGACGGACAAACTTTGACAGGTGATGTGAAAGTAAAAGATTCTTCATTCAAACTGTAAGTCATAGGTTACAAACTTAATCTGAAGTTTTACTGACATTAGTTAATATTCAGCACGTCACGGAAATCTTAAGGAAACATTTATGATAAAATACTTCCTGGTAAAGAGCGTCCTGCTCGTCAACTGCTCCCTGAGGACGCCTGCGTGTCTGTATGGAAGCCCAGATGAGTCATCATGAACACTCCCGCTTCCCATGTAGCAGCGCGGTTTCTGTTTCCCATGACTAAACGCCAAAAAGCGAGTTCGGGCATGACGGTTGTGACCAAGCCTCCTCCCTGTGCTCTCTTTCTTGCTTCATCATAAAAAGGCTGCAGAGTTACGCACAGATTGACGACAGCAGTGAAATCAATTTGGTGAATTCATCAACTGTCATACAGAATTTTGAGAACCAAGTTTACTTTTTTATCTCTGACATGTGACGGATAAATAATCATACATGTTACAACTCATTTCCCGCAGTCTGCATGCTGCTGGTTTGGTTGATTTCTGGAATGAAAGCATGTGATTTCAATGACTTTGTCTAAATAATCCACTGTTTTATTCAAAGAACTTCATGTTCTCGTCAAGTCTTCCAAGTCAGAAACTTGGACTCATCTCTATCAGTTTTGGGGAAATGTAATTCTCCTCTCTGCAGATATAGCTTCTTTATTAAAGACTCTGATTACATGAAACCTCACAAACACATTTTTGAGGGAAATTTAACGACATACCATTCATAGCAAACAGATCTGGTTCAGATTCATCACCACAGTGAAGACTTATCCTCAGACATGTAACTTGGTACATTTGCTGAAGCCATCATTTGTTATCCCAGGATCCCAGAATAATGAGTACAAAGTGAGAGTTGTAGTTCTTCATGGCTACACACAAGCACCAAACTGTTGCTCGTGTTGTTGTGCAGAGGATGAATTGTGGAGTCTTACAGCCTCAGGACAGAGTTTCCTCTTTAGTCTGATGGTTTGTAGTGGATCCTTCTGATGTATTTTCCTGACAGCAACATGATGAACAGACTGATGCTGGGTGGGTGTTGTTTTTGTATTCTTGGGCTCTTCCTCACTTCATAGATATCAATAACATGGCTTCTTTGTGACTTTTTAACCCACAGTCTCAGCGCCTCCTATTCTGGATGGTTTGATTTGCAGGTATTTTTGTTTTATACTTGATGTTTGGGATAAGTGATGGCCATTACAGCTTCCTTATGATGCTGACGAAGTTAAAATGTTGATCCTAACTGCTTCAGCTCCACTATTTCCTTGTACTAAAATTTAGAATTCAGCTTGTTGGTCTTTTATTGACATGAGCTGTGGGGTCAACACGCTCAAAAGCAACACATCAAGATAGTTACAGCAAAAGTTAATAACTAGAATACAGATTCAGTTCTCACTCCCCACAAGATTACAAATAAGAATTCAAAAAAACTAATCACACAAAAGCAACTGAGCCTGTTTCTAACTGATGAAAGTGGAAGAAATTCCTGTTCATTTTCAGGAATTCCTGTGAAGACTTTATCAGTGATCTTAAAATAATCTCACTTTTATACACTTGCCTGTTCAAAATCCACAATTTACAATGAGATTATCAGTGCTACAATCATCACTACTTTTGAAAAAAAAAAAATTCTGTGGCTTTATTTTTTATCAATGGTGGACACACATTATGTCCATGTGAGTTATGCTCAGTCTGCTCTCGGTCTGAATCAGCTGTTTACATATGTTTTAATGGTCTGATCTCCTGATAACTAAGCTGATTTCTTAAGCTCCATGTAAACAAATTGACAGGATCCTTGAGTTAAAATTACCAGGAAAAATCAGTGCTCTATTCAACCACAGCTGATTTAAAAAGAAATGGTCATTGTTTTGAAAACATCTGAACAATGAATCACAGTTACCTACTTTAGAATCAAATGCAAATCCAAAGCAAAAACAAAAACAGCCGGTCATTTAGTATTCTGTTTTGATCTGTGTTAAAGTGAGAGGCTGAAGCACATTTCAAAGTATCACTAATCAACATCGGTTACACCACACATAATCAAATTAGGACCTTTGAGTCTTCTACTCCAGTTATGGAGAAGGTTAATGAAGAGATTCATCAAACTGATTTGATATGCTCTTATAATAACATGACTCATAAGCTCTGTAAAACCCTGAACTTAGTCATCAGCTTCTTAAAGTGACATTCGAGAAGTAAAGTGAGACAGAACAAGTGTGTTATGTGTAATTTAAAAGCAGACAGCCCATACAAGGAATATAACTTTACATAACTCCATACCCACACAAACCATCCTCACTGACTTATTTCCAATGTTTATTTAAATATTCTGGAGCTGGTTTTGATTTGAGAAGCAGCACTTTGAGGACTCCTGCTCTCTAACAGCTGATGCTATGTCAGCACCTTGACCTTGGGGGTGGTTCTTGTTGAAGAGCTGACGAGCTACAGCGAGTTTTCTCTAAACCTTGAACGTGGTCTTGGCCAGATGGTTTCAGTGAGTGATCAGCGTGTCTCTTAAACAGAACAGTTGCATAAGGTGTTGTGGTTTGGGCTCACGGGCATTTGTTGTTGATCAGGCAGAAAGCATGTTCACTCACTCTCAGATTTTAAATGTTCTTCTTATTTTACAAATAATGTGGGCTTATAATTTTTTTTAGCCCACAATATAGCACACAGAGAGATACGAGTGAGCTAGTTCAGGTAGAAAACTCAAGCTCAAGCTGCAACAAATGAGACTGATGCAGTGGTGCTAAAAACTGTAGTTTCTTGTGTGTCCCCTTGAGGCTGACTATACCAGCAACCACAAAAACTGTTTCACCTAGAATTGTACAAAACCTAAAACCTAACCTAATCTGTAAGACATGATGTGTTTCTCTGAGGCTGAGTGCTGAAATATTCTGGACATCAAACTAATACCCAATGATATCAAACATCTTTTCATCTAAAAGAGTCTTAGACCGATGTTTCATTGTATAATACTTTAAATTTTTTCAAGTCAAGTCATTTTATCAATTTTTTGCTTTCTGGCAAAACAGTCAAAGTTGAAATATAATATCCTCTTTTAACTAACTTTTCTAAAAGTTTCCTGTGTTCATCTTAAATTATGACTCTCTCAGATCATGGACAGATTTTGGGAAAAGAGCCAAACTTAGGAGCTGCACCTGGGTGTGGAAATTAGTTTCACCTGAGCCTGCCAACTTCAGACAAACAGAGCAAAAAGTTTTTTTGAACAATATTTCTTTGAACAATATTTCTGTCTCAAATTAAACCACGCAGAACAAAGAAGAATTTACAAGTCTTTCTCCAGCAAAGGAAATTGATTTGAGTTGGAGGCCTTATTTGCAGATGTTTTTTTCCCCATCTCTGAATGTGGCTGTAATGAAATGTGTCATCAGCTTCATTCTGTTACTATTCTTTGTGTCATTAGCCGTCACCATGTATTAACAGCGTGAATAATTACAGTAATGATCCATACAGTGAACCCACTTGAACAGAGTACAGTGTTAGATTAAACAGCTGAAGCTATAGAAGGAGCTTGATGACCTGCAGTGTGCTTTGGGTGGGTGTTCAGCGGGTGATGATTCACAGTGCATATAATCAAACCTCAGAATTAGACAGACAGAAAAATAATAGCCGGTGAGATGCCTATACAGTTACTGCTGGTCTCTCTCAGCTGTTTAAATCCACACAGTGGCATAAAATATAGAATATAATTTCAGCACACAATAAAATAGGGGACTGACAGGAATTCTAATCACCAACCCCAGAATACTCAGACCAGAATAAACAGCATCCAGAGCCTGAGGGTGTTGTTATGCATTGTATCAAAAAAAAACCTAATAAGATAAAATATGTTTGGATGAAACATAATACTATGAAATGAGAAACAAGCAAATCTTGCAATATTAGCAAGCCTGCAGGAATATGAAAAATCCAATTCTCTGTCCATGAGGAAGATAAACAGAAATACTTTACAGAACAGAAAACATGAGGCATAAAAGCCACCCGTTCTGTAAACCATGTAACAGCCTGACTACGGACACAGTTTGGTAAGATTTGTTTTCTTGTCAGTCTAAAAACCCTACAGGTGTTCAAAGTACATCATCCTCTGACAAAAACATAGTAGTTGAAACACATTTTCAGCTTTTATCGGACAGATTGGATTCAGAGCCATGACACACACATAGCGCGGACATAATATATTTACCCATAACAATCTGGGCACCCATTTGGATCTGTCAAGCCTGCCAGAGTTTGAAAAAAAATGTGTTTTTAATTCCACATACTGTTGGCACAAATGCTAAAGAAAATATTTTCAAGCATGCTGATCATGTAGCAACCCTGCAAGATTTGTCTAACTTACATCAGAAGTGAGAGGAAGTTGTTTGGGTGAAACGCAACACTTTAATTTATCTGTTGCCTCATTAAATCTGTTTACAAGGGAAAGTGGTTGATAAGTTTTTCTAGTCCTTAAAAATAAGCAGAGAAGTTCTTGTTATTGTTATTTCATGGAGATGAGGGTGGGAGGAGGGAGGCACTGAGGGTATTTACAGACTCTGAATATGCACTTTTGTCATGTTAATGCAGTCCGACGCTTCCAGTGATCCTCAAAGCGGGATTTCATTGTAAAACTCCGCTGAATTCACACTTCTGCGGGAGACACGAGGGCAGAATCTGAGGATTACTAAACCTCATCTTGAAATCAATGTGGGGAAACTCTTGGCCATATCAGCAGTTATAATTTGCTTGCAGAAAAAGTAAAGCACATGCGTTTGCATTCTTGCTAAAGGAAAGGATGTATTTAAGGAGTGGGTTTTGACCTTTTATGTTGCACCACATCCCCCTTTGCTTGTCAACCTGGAGCTTTGCTTTAATGTGTGTAATGGCCTTCACTTAAATAACCCTACACAGCAGAAAATTTTGCAAACATGGGTAAAATCAGATACATCCATATTCAGCTGCAAAGCCCTTAAGCCATGCACCCTTCGAGAAGAATATCAGCATGAAGAACAGGCTGTGCTGCTCACTGGCTAATTACTGGAAACAGGATATTTAATCTGAAAAGAAATCGTATCATGTTGCCTTTGTTTCATGATAAGCCTCTTTTTAAACAAATCAGAAGACAAAGATCGAACTGAAGTTTTTTTTTCTTCATTTAATTGAAGAGTGTAAAACAGGGATGTCCAAACTTTTCTCTAATAGGGCCGTATTGGAAACAGTAAAAACGACCAGGGGATGGCGGCTCTTATGGACTTGTTTACTAACAGTAAAAGTTACAAATGAGCACTCTTTTGGAAAACTATTTTTTTAGTAGTTTCTAAAACAAACAAAAAAATTGAGTCATACATGCTTGTGCTGTTATTGCAGACCTTGAGATAAAAACTAGCCTGGGAAAAATATGTTACAATCTTATGGCAGGATCAGGATCTGGACTTTATCATGATTGTTTATACGACAATTTAAAAACATTTTTAACCCCAAATATCTCTGATCCTGCATTCTGAACCATTTTATGCTTCAACTTTTGTCTTTTTTTGACTGTTTTATATCTTAAAGTCAGATTTTCGGTCCTCTAATGTGTTTTTTTTAATTCTTAATCTTTTTGCAGATTGTACAGAGCTTTAGCTTAATAAAGTTGCCTATAAACAGTCCAAATCTTTGTGAAACGTTACCAGATATATTAAGATTTATTTCAAGCACTTGACAGAAACTGTAACTGTAAACTGTTAGAAAATGATTAATTTAGGGGAAAAACTAACACATGGTAAGATAAGAGCTGGGGGCCGCTTGAAAATAGACAGTAGGCAACAATTGGCCTCTGGGCCACAGTTTGGACATCCCTGGTGTAAAACTTTCAGCACTTTTTATGGATGAAACTGATTTGAAATGGGTCAGAGAATGGCATAAATACAAAAGGCGGGGCTACACATCAAATAGTATCCCTTTTGTATCGCTTCATTTCCGGGACATCACATTTCCGCGGTGAGTTCAAAGACAGATATCTGACATTAGTGATGTGCCACTTACTCATCAACTCTGTGGAGTCACTGAAACTTTCTCACAATGACTGTACAACCAATGGTGATTCAGAGTGAAGTGGTGAAACAACTTTGGCTTTAGCATTAGTACGATGTGCTGTTTACATCACAGAGTGTTTTACTTCTTTTCAATCTGCTGTTGTCCCCTGTTGAGGAGGGATTCTATTATTTCCAATGTAAAGAAAAGAACACATGCAGCTCAACAGGTGGTGAGATTGAGCAACTTGGACTTGGTGACTACCCACAGATGCACTTGCTCTGTGGACAAAGGCGGGGAAGAATGCCAGGCATGAATAACTGCTCTGTCTCTTTCATCGATTTCCCCTGCAAGCAATGTGAAAAGGAGGCTCGAGAGAAAAGACTTCTTTTTCTCACCAAATCCTACAAAGGAGACAACTCTGTGGGCTACAAAATCGACACTGTTCCCCACATATTTCATCTTTCTACAAATAAAAGCTTACCTCAAACGATATGAGCTTCTTCAAGGAAAGGAAATCAAGTTGAACAAAAAATACCAGCTGAATGTTGCTATCAAAATATTGGGAAATAGAAAATAAAAATGCAACAAAACAGAAATGTATGCACATGTGACTTTTGCTGAGTGTCACCTGGATCACCTGCCACACATCTCATCACACTGGCAGCCATATGAGCAGCCTTATCTTCGCTTAATACCGTAACACTACAACATGAGTCACGGAGGAGGGAGGGGTTAAGAGGGAAGGGGGTCCTGTAGGCGTAAAGTAGGCGTGTGCAGTAACAGCTGACACTCAAAACCGGGAGGACCGGCTGCTGTCGGAAGCACAGCACACTGGACTCACCGTGGAGAACTTCTGCGCACGGTCGTTTGCGAGTTTTTACGCGCGTGGATAAGCAGCGCGAGCTTCGAGCTGACCCTGGATGATACCGTGGATGATTGGGGAGAATATCGACGCATCAAAGTGACACAACACAGCTGCCACGAGATGATATCTTTACCGAGAGGAGGGTTATAGTGGAAAAAGGTAAGAGAGCTGCAGCACTTCTGTAAGAATTTGTCGGTCTGTGCAGAGTGAGCGTTGGAGCATAGGAGCGCACGAGACGAAGTACACAGACACGGTGAAAAAAGCACATGACTGCACGCGCTGAACATGCAAATAATGTGTGCGTAACCATGTAATTTGTGGCTTCTATCTGAAGCTTTTAACTCGGACACCTGCTTCCTGTAAACACCTCAAAGATCGCATTTGACTTTCTGTTTAAGCATGTGTGCGCTGAGGTAAATATTTAGAGTGGCATGACAGTTCATCATGTGGACTTAAAACAAGGAGTTGTCAAGACGTAAACCAGTGAAAACTATCTGAATGACATTATTAGTGTTAAAGTCTTACACCTTTTAAGGATGTTCCCATTTTGATGCTTAATAAAGCGCAAAATTAAGACATGAGGAAACTTTAATCTCCTAATCATCATAAAATATACTTCATGTTCTCTCTGCTGGATGTATTTATGAGTGGGAACGTTTTCAGAACTGTGTAGCATTTCTGAAGTATACATACAGTTCCAATTAGAATATTCTTGGAAATATGTATCCCGATAAACCTCCGCTTTTTTGGATAAGCACCCAATTAACAAATACCTGCACCCTCTTTTGTATTACAGACACTTCACCACCTCAGTTGCTCGTCATGTATCTATTCTCAGAGGTGTTTTGTGTTCTCCAGGTGTCCTTTAACAACAGCTGTTTTTCTCCCCTTGCAGTCCGTGCTCTTGTTGGAGAAGAGGACTCAGACTCTTTTGCTTTTTCATCATTTGGACCCTTGTACTCAGGCAGCTGCTCTTTCAATGTGGGATACAGTTTTCCTGCTTTCGCCAGGCTGAAATCCTCCAGGGTCAGGACCTCCCTCATGGCGGCCTTACTCTTCGGGCTGCTGCTTTTCGCGATGCAGTCTCCCCCAATCCCCTCAAGGCCCATGGTGGATGATGAGGGGCCGCCTCTGCCCCCCACTTCATCTCCTGTGGACAACGGCACCACAAGCCACCCAAACGGGACTTCCAGACAGCTCCCACAGATTATAATCATAGGCGTGAGGAAAGGAGGCACACGGGCGCTTATAGAGATGCTGAGCCTGCACAGCGCAGTCGCAGCAGCGCAGAATGAGGTGCACTTCTTTGACTGGGAGAGTCACTTTCAGAAAGGTTTGCCGTGGTACCTCAGCCAGATGCCCTTCTCATTCCCTGACCAGCTGACAGTGGAGAAAACACCTGCCTACTTCACCTCCAGCAAAGTCCCGAAACGCATCCATCAGATGAACCCGAACATCAAGCTGCTGCTCATCCTCAGAGACCCTACGGAGCGAGTGCTGTCGGACTACACGCAGGTGTTTTACAACCGCCTCCAGAAGCACAAACGCTACCAGCCAATCGAGTCAGTTCTGGTGAAGGATGGAGAGATCAACATGGGATACAAGGCACTCAACCGCAGCCTGTATTACACTCACATGCAGAACTGGCTGAAGTATTTCCCACTTGGGAGCATTCACGTGGTGGACGGGGACGAGCTCATCAGGGACCCTTTCCCTGAGATGAAAAAGGTAGAGAGATTCCTGAAGCTAGAGTCACAGATAAACGCTTCAAACTTTTACTTCAATAAAACGAAAGGATTCTACTGTTTGAGGGACCATGGGAGGGAAAGGTGTTTACATGACTCAAAGGGCAGGGCCCACCCTCATGTGGCACCCGCCATCCTGCAAAAACTCTACCAGTTTTTTCATGAACCCAACAAAAAGTTCTTTGAGCTTGTGGGCCGAACATTCAACTGGAATTAACCGTTTGTAAACTCTTGAATGACTCTCCACCAGGTGTCCTGTTTTCCTCACTAACAGTGTAGATAAAACAAAGCTATGTAAATTTGAACTAAATCTATTTTTGTACTACTACTTTTGTTACAGGAGAATGATGGAGCCAAATATCAGGGCAGACTGCAGCTCATGACATGCTCTTGTTTTTTCATTTCATTGTCTAACATGAATTCTTTTGTCTTCTCTGGACTGTCAGAAACCCTCACAGCTCATCTGATCAAAGCTGACGACTCATCAGGACATTGATAATGACACTCAGACTGGGCCAGTTATTGTGTTACATAAAGATGAATACCAGGGAGTAGTATACTGTCATGCCTTCATGTTTCACTTCATATATTCTGACATTATTACTGTCTAATTGCATTTAGAGCTCTGAAGGACCTTTTACCTGCTGCTATGATTTTCTCAGTCACTTTTGGGCACAAACTAATGGCATATTGTTCCTGTACTGTTATCTCTTTATGTAAGAGTCAGTTATAAAAATGCTCTGTGCACATCTTATACTTGCAGATCATTACAGTGTACTGTAAATAGATTTTATAAAAGTGAAGAATTAATACCATAATAAAGATGCATTTTATTTTTAGCATGTCTTGATGTTTTTCTTCTGCTTGTTTTATCTATTTTCATTCGACCCCTTATGTATCCGTCTGCTGCAAGTTTGTTATCAGATCTTAACAGGCAAAGCGGATAATTGAAGTCATGATGTCCTCTCAGCTTTAACAGGCACATATCAGTGTATAAACGGCTTCCTTATCCGTAGAGCACATCATGCTCTGAATGCACTTATGAATAGAGAAAAATGCATGCACATAAAGCAGAAGTATGGCACCTTAGTTATCTAGAATTTCCTGTTTGGTCACCTTTTGTCCGAAGAGGGAAGTGTCAGCAAAAGTATGTTTAGGTGTTATACAAAAGTTCTGCTGTTCACATGTGCCTGTTTCAGTTTCTAACATTTTAAAAGGTCAAAGTGGTTTAATTTTACTCATATTTAAAGTAAATCCTACTCGCAAATATTTGTTCAGAGAGCTGAGACTGGGCATTAAAAGGTACAGCAAATATTCAGGCACAACTTCAGCATCGGGAAATCAAAAGAAGTTGTTTATGCCCAAGGGTGCGATCTTCTTACTCAGTTTTTCAGAAAAGCGAGGGATTATTTATTCAAATCTTATTGCTACTTTGAAAACATCAGCAGCACCGTCTCAAAGACATTAATCTGTACCAAAAAAAATCCTACAGTAGATATTTGAATGTGGCCTAGATTTACTCTGGGGCTTACTGGGACTCTGAAGACAGGATGGTAACCTTATTGCCCGTTAAACGCACACCAAAGCAATATTTTTTCACTCTATCTCTTTTTTTTCCCCCTGCAGAGAGCAGGGATTCTAATTCCCTGATGTGCCTGCAGTTTACATGTGTTTTTCATAGTGATAGTGTTGAGTAAGACTATCAGCGGCTATCAGCAGAAGAGGTTTGGTCCCCAGGTGTGTGGTGGGGGGAAAATAAGGAGTAAAATGAGGAGTGTGTGGGGGTGAGGTGGAGGCTGATCTCTGCTGTAAGATTATCAGACAGCTGCTTGCGTCATTTGGCATGTGTGGAGATAACAGGGAGCAGGCTTGTGCTGTTTTTTGGTGCTGCTTTGAACATGTTAGGTCTCCAGATGTGACGACTCTTAAGACACATCTGCAGGGAGTCCTAGGTATGTTGTTTACTCTACCTGTAATGATAACAGGTGAAGTTAATTTCACCTTTTTCCCCAGTCACAAAAACACTGGTGACTTGCAATATCTGGACGAACCTGTTTTTGCTCTGTAAAAAGCCAAATGTAAACCTGAGAGGAAGAAAACAGCACGCATAGATGTCTTGTAAACACTGAGGTGAAAAGTGACAGGAATTTGAACGTAGTACTTGAAAACAGGTGAACTATTTTCCTTTAATGTCCTTGTTTTGTGAAGTTACCTCTCATTTACAGCATTATGGGGGGAAAAAAATGTTTTCAGCCGCATAGAGATACATTTCACCTCCGAGACGCTCACATGGTTTCATTTGAATAACTCTTGGAGGCCAAAAACAGAAGTAGATTTGTCACATTTTACAAAAAAACCCCATAGAATTAGAGAAATATCCAGAATATGATGACACACTTGTGTTGAATATGTGACTCTTTTCTGCTTTTTTTCACAGCACTTTCGTGTTATTTCATGACACTTAACAGGAAACAGTCCATGAAACCAGTAGTCTTATTCATTGATGTGTATGCTTAAAGTTACAAGATTCTGCTCATTAGTACCTTTCTGCCTATGCTTTAATTGTGGCAGCATCTGTGTTTTGCAGACCGTGGTCACAAAGATTTAGTTTGAGCAACACATTAGTGATATTTAGTGCTTTTACATATCATTTTATAAAGCTTAACTCATTCAAAAAAACTCTGTAAAGTTATTAGTGCAGGATCTATTTTATCTCATGTCATACCACCTCAATTAAAACCGAAGAAATGCAGGGGTTATTCAAATTATGAAGCACAGTCACCTGACGAGTGAAGATTACAATAAGGTGAAAACGAAAGCCTTATAATAAGTAAAACTAGAAAAAAATACCTAACTTCTGTTTGTGTTTTTTGCTTGTAATAATTCAAAATACAATGTAATATGGGGTGACCACATATCCTCTTTTGTCCGGACATGTCCTCCTTTTTTGGTCGTAAAATTATGTCTGGGGGGTTTAATAAAATTCCCTGAATTGTTCAGACTTTGCTCAGCTTGTTCCACAGCTGCACTGCACTGCACTGAGCTTCTGGCTTTGCTCTGGTGACTACCTATCAAGATGTTGTGCATGCACGCTGCGTCATGATGTGAAAAACCCAGGTCACTCCATCTTTCAGAACAAAAAAGAAAACACGCTCTTGCTGCTTGTTCTGCACTCTGAGACAGCTGATGCCAAAGCTTAAATGCACTTTTGCAAACAAACTGCAGAAAAAGTAGAATACCTCTGTTTTTCTTTTTGTTTAAGATTTGAAGCACTCTTTTTATTTTCTTTTTGGTCAAGAGAAATATGTTTGCGCAATGGGCTACCTCTCTATTTCTTCTGAGGGCGTGTGGTGAGGCATTATTTTTTGTTGGAAAATTTTCATTTCAAACAGAAAAGGAATATCTTACTTACACGTATGGTTTAAAAAGCTTTGTCTTATTTGAGTATCTTCAGGTATTTTTGCAGAAACTCCAAGAGGCCAGGCTTTTTGGGTTTTGAGACTATGGTCACCCCATGTAATAGCTCGATCTTTCAGATCAATGGGGTTTGCATTTTTATGACACATTAGGGCTAATAAGAAAACAAATGCACTGAGTGAAATTTGAGCATTTTGCCTCATTTTGGTGCAGTAGATGAGCCTCATTCGCCCGTCCACTTCTGAGTTAGTCTGTGCTTGAAGTCTGAGTCTGTCACAGGAACATGTTTCTTCACTGTTTTTGTTTTTACCAAGGTTGAGCTCATAGTGGAGATGCCAGATATCTGTAAATAATTTAGTCCAGGCCTGCTGTGCATGGACATTTCTGTTCTCACATCTTCTGTGTTCTGTCAGCAGACTGTAAACAAAATAATGCTTCAGTTTGGATGAGATGGAAGTTGAAATTCCAGTAAAGGATCAGGGAAATGTTCCTCCTGTAACAGGAAACACATTGATGACTGTAAAATCAAAACCGCTGAATTAAAGAGAAACTAAAACAAGCCTGGAGACACTGAGTTGAGAGAAAGTGCTGAGACCACGGGGCTTTTTCTTTGAGTGATATCCTTTCACTTTCTGTCACATTCAACATGTGATGTAATGCTCTTTTTACTTGATACACTAACAATGTGCAGCTTAAGACCAAGCAGAGGATAAAACCTGTTCAATAAGCCTCAGCTGTAGCTCAAGTTAGCAGGTGCACTGAGATAGAGTGGCTTTCTGACTCTTTTCTGCTGAAAAACCTTCAACAAGGACACATCCTGACTCTGCTCTCAGCCCTCCTCTCTCTCTCATTCTCTCTGCTCTGCTCGGCTTGCTCACCATCAGAGGAGCATCTATTAAGAGTTCATGAACGCCCCATTAGTCTAGTCAGATGTGCAGGCCTCTAAAGTTTTACAGTCACAGATTTCCCTTAACATCACCTAATTAATCTCAGCCACATAATTAATTTGCCTCCTCGCCCCACATGCAGTCTGAACGCTAAACCACGGCTACAACCAGGATTAATGGCCTTGCCCTCCTCCCGGCGCCTCCTCCCCTCTGTCTCCTCCGCCTCAGCTGTGAGGCTGTGTTCTGAGGAACTTTCTGCACAAACTTGGAGCCAGTCTGACACCCCCTCCCCCTTTTCTCCCTTCTACCCCTCTTTCTATCCCTGTTTGCTGCCAGCCAACTCTTCCTGAAGAGCCCCGTTTCCCTTCGAACCACAGTCAGCCAATCTTGAGGTTTTTCAAAGGATGATGTGATCCGATGGAGCACGGCCCTCTCCTGCCGTCACCAGGGCTGCAGCTCGCTTTAATTGGAATAGATTGTTTGTCCGCTCAATGTGTGAAGCCCGGCAGAAATAACACATGCACCCAGTGTTTCTTTCTTTTCACTTTGCATTTAAACACTGAAATAAGAAGCCTCCACACACTCACACACATTTAAAGATACAACTTGTTGGCCAAGCCTGAATTTGTGCCACTACAGAGCAACTCAATTTACTTGAGACCTTTAATACTTACAATCCTGAAATTTTTGGTATTTCTAAAATTCCCAAGGGTAGTTACAATCATTTTTATTAACAAGCAAGTACCAGAACAAAACTTAAGTCCAAAACACAAAACCAAAAAACAACTGCAAATACAAAAAACGCTGAAAGACCAGCCTTAAACAGAAAAGCTCCGGACCTGTGGGGGCGCTCTGTGTGTACAGTGGCGTTTTGTGTTTGTTTAAAATGGAAAAAGGTGGATCAAAGTTACAGTAGTACAATGTGATAGAATAACACTGCCTTAACTTTACCCTGAAACCAAACCAGGGAGCTGGCAGGAAAATTTCACATCAAGCTGGGGTAAAAAGTTTCAGCTGTTTGCTTGCATACATGCAGCTCCTAGGTACTTTCATTTGCTTTTTAAATAGTCAAAGCTGGAAGCCGAAAAATGCCATCCTTGATTTATTTTAATTAAAACGTAATGTTTTTTGCTTTTATTTGGCAAAAAGAGCAGAATGACATTCAATTTCCAGAGATGCAATTTGTCATCCGAGTACTTTGATGAGTTTCGCATATTTTGTTGGAAGACCTTTATTGATTTTCAGAAATCAAAAAGAAATTCTTTTTAGAGTCTCAGATGTGTCAAATAAAGAGTCACATACTGAGGTTACTTTTTAAAGCACTGAAAATACAGCCAGTGTATTTACTCTTATAAGTCACCTATGTAAAAGTGTCTATAAGACATTAGTAGAAAGCATCTTTTGTGATTTATGGCAGAATCTTTGCAAGGTGACAGACTCTCCAGGATTCATTCAGTGTAATATAAAAGATAAGACTGAGAACATAATGGATCCTTTACTCTGCATTTATTCAGTATCGACATGCTCTTCGGCTTAAGATAAGGCTGCATCTTGATGACGCAGGTAACCTTGAAAACAGGTAAATAAGAAAGATTCCCAGAAACCTGTAAGTCTTATCTGCAGCCTTGATAGGCATCTTTAAATAAACCGCAACACAAGCAGAATCTAATGGTGCCTCATTTAATCAAAGAGTGCTGACATTTAACCCTTTATGACCTACAATACCAACTCTTGCAGAGCATATCTTTGCAGTTTTATATGATGCAGTGGGGTTTTTTTTGCATATCAGCTTTTGCTTTACATCCATATAACCCTTTTATCCCAAACTTTAATATAATGTATAAACTTATGTCCAGGCTAATTGAAAAAAAAAAAAAAGCTCAAAAGTGCAACAAACCATAAAAAATGGAGGGACAGAGCACTCTGGGGCATGATGAAAATGCAGAATGAAAGATTTTATATGCAAAAAGAATGATTGATCTATCATATCTGGTTTCAAATCCACTGCCAGTCTGTCTCCGTGAAAGTATTTTAAGGCTTTTGAACCTGAATGAAGATTCGTCTGAAGATTGTCACATTCCTAGCAGGCTTTACAAAAGGTAGCTGAGTCTTTAATCAAAAATCTCTTATGACTATAGTGTTCAAGTGACATGATACTCAGGAGATGAGGGATCCTTTCCGGTCGGTCAGTGTCGCAAATGCCCTGTATAAATCAGAAGACTTTAACAGTAGCTTACAGATATTCGACAGACTGAACACTTCAGTTTTGCATCAAAACCCTTCCTCAGAAACCAATGGGTGACATAGTAACTGAGGCTGGGTCAATGTTTTATCCTGTGTCTGGGTTGCCCCAGAATCAAGAGCAGCTGCTACAAGCTGTAGCTCCACCTGCGACTGACTGACAGCATAATGGGTTAAATGTTCTGGTCATGAGGAGTTTTGCTCAGCATGTGTGACCCTCACATATTTATGGAGATATAAGCTTACTAAGCAGTTTGCTAATCAGCAGCATTTGCCAAAATGACTCGCGCTGAAGCAGACAGTCTGTCCCTAGTTTTCTAAAAATCTGGGGTATAAAGCAGGGCTTTGGACCAGAAATTTCTCCCGGTTCGTTCCAACCAGAAACGGCATCTTAACTTAAGACAACTTTAACAATTTCTGATGGGCTGCCACTTCTCTCAACAAGTACTGTAACTCGTTAGGCCTGTGCTTCATCATTGAGGTATATTTGCCACTGTCTCGTTCGGCAAATACATTCACCAAAAAACTACCTCATCTTTTCTATACTCAACTTTCTTGTCTGCATATGTCGGCACTGATCTGCAGATTTGGCAAAATACTTAATTAAGTATTTTGCCAAATACTCCAATGGTATCACTGGTGTGACTGAAATTTCCTCTGCCTCCTGTTTACATCTTGAGTAACCGGTCCCAGCGTTTTACCAGAGGTTTTAAAAATATTTTACCAGCAAAATGAACAAGAAAATGCCCCTGGTATTCGGCTGTAAAATAACATCAAATGAAGCTCCAAGTATTGAACAAAACTGATACCAACATTGGAATCCACATATTGATATTTCAGATTGATCCACCCACCAATAGTGGGAGTCAGATGGTCTGGGGTCTTTCAGTTGAGCATCCATGTCTGTGGGCTGGTTATAATGTTGAGCCCTGTAAGCTGCATCACTTGGTAATTTTATTGTATGCAAAATAAGCCGACACTGGTTACACTGGTTGCTGGTTCTGCTCCGGGATACTGCAAATTCAATAGTTTCTAGCTTTGTTTTGGTTCCACAAACTGGTTCAAAGCTCTGGTACTTCTACTACTTCATGATGTCATGCTTAAATATTTTTTGTGCTTTTTCCGTAACATTCGGGATTTTTTTCTTTTAAATTGAATCAGTGGCTGCTGTGACCTCTTGCTGATTCAGTTTTTGGATTACTCACTGAAAACATTCAGAGTCCTTGTTCTATTCAGCTGCTTTTAAGAAATTCTGGGACATGCTTAATTGGGCTCTTGAGTGTATCTATAAATATAAAATAAAGAATTAAAGAGAAAACGTAATCTTTCAAAGAAATGGGGGTAAAAGTGGAAGCCTTGAGCTGTCATGAAATGTGAAGGATCTGGAGACCTTTCAGATTTCCGCTGTACAAACAGAAAGTGATTTTGGAAGTAAATGACGGCATTGCACTGAATAAATTGAATCTCCCAAATTAAATACCACAGCATATGACTCAAAGTTATGAGTCGCTCTCTGGCGATCACACAAATCATCAATTCTCCTCCTTCTTATTATGTGAATGAGGATTTTTGTTTTGCTGCTGACATTAGAACAAATACTGTTTGGGATATTGGATTAGAAAAATGTAGTTTTACCTCTGAGTGAACTGCGTCCTCAATCCTGTTTACCCTTTCATCGCTAATGGAACATAAACATGCATTTCATTAGTATGAAGGGTAATGGAGGGAGGGCCCGAGCCGCGCTGTATGATGTATGTGTGCGCGTTTCTGTCATTCCTTCATTCCAGTCGGGGTCTACATGTGCTGCTGCTGTGTGAGTCGGTCAACACTGGGTTCTGTTATCACTCATTTCCCGGCATGGGCTCCTCTGGCAGGCACATAAGCCTCCATGGCCAATGATAACTCCCACTGCTAACAGACACCTCTGCATGGGTGAAGCATGACTGGGCCAATAGATAGCCTCCTCTCCCTTTGTGAGCCTATGTGCAAACTGTGGGCATGTGCATGCTATAGGCTCAGAACTTGTATGAGTTTATGTAAAGTTGCGTGCTCATGTGCAACATCTGCAAGTGTCATGCAAGCCCGTGTATGTTCTGGATTATGCATGTTTGTTTTCCTCCAGAGGGAGCAAGGAACCATGTGGATCTAGCTATGAAGCAGGATTTTAAAGCTTCAGACTCTTGATCCAGATGCTCCCCATAGAGCAACCCCCCAGAATAGCTATGATCAGGTTCTGTTTCTAGGTCGATGTACATGTTTTCCTAACACTCCAGTTTGAGCATGACATCATTTTTGGAGGCTAATGCTTAGGGTGTATGTAACTCTGCTTGAACTAAAAATCACACGTGTCTCCAGCCCAGAAAACACAAAAACACTCTTACTTCTTCAGACACGCAACAACTGTTCTCTGTTTTAACTCTGCATATGGTTCGAATCAAATCTAAACAACTTTCAAGATCACTCAAGTATCACATTACAGCAGAGCAGAGCTTTGGTGCATGTGTTTTCTTGATTAAAACAAGTAGAGCTGCTGCGTATTGAAACCATGTGTTGGCTGTCCTCTGGTGTTGGTGTTCGGCTGCTGAACACACTCCTGTTTCAGGAAAACAAAACACGTATCGATGACATTTTAATTAAACTCTTGGTGTTTTTTCAAAGGGATGTTAACAAAGGAGAAGGCTGTGGCACTACAGGAATTCTACAAACCATCATTGGTGCCTCCCTGTCAGGTTTATAGGTTTATATATTTAAACCTTTTTGCAAGATGATTTAGATTTGTTGTTGTAAATAAATCAACCTACGCAAAAAGACGGAAACAACTTGAAGATGGGTGAAAAAGTGGACAAATAGGGGGAAATTTGACCACATAGCATTTAAAATAGCTGTAGTGATTAAATAAGATAAAAGCTGCAAAAAAAATATGCAAAATAAATTTAGAAACAGAAAAAGCTTTTCAAAACAATGACTAAGAGACATGAAGGAAACATTACAACTAACTCCCACCAGATCTGTCTGCTCCATCAAAGCACTGGATTGTATTTCACTAAACTATAACAAACAGTCACTATAAGTGAAGCCAGGCCTGGAGTCAATAGGTTAGAGGTTTTCAAAGACCAACATAGACAACATGGATGAGGAGAGGATCATCAATGGGGTTGAGAAGTGTGGGAAATCCTCAGTCATGAGTCAGTGAAAATTTGTGGGTTAAGAGAGATGAATTGTGCACAGGACAAGTTTTCTTTCCTTTGTTTTTTCCACTTTTCCTTTGTCAAATGTCCTCAAAATGGGGTAATCGCTGAGAGCTCTGAAACCGACCCAAAAGAAGCTTAAGTTTTTAAGAACAACTACAGTAGATTAGTAATAGTAGCAGCAATGAGAAGTGCTGAAATAAAGATGATGAGAGCATAAAAAGCACCAAATTTTTAGTTTTTGTCTTTTGTGTCATTCTTAAACATGGTTCATTCTCTTGCAATTTGTACCCACATTAAACGTTGAACACCAACATCTGGCTGTTAGGTTTGAATTTCAGAGGCAGATCAAAGAAACATGGTTGGATACATTTTTTAAAAAAGATATTGGATTTGATTTCCTCGTCTTCAGATGCAATATAATTTGACGTTCAGATTACTTCAATCATTGCTCAGACTCCTCACAGCACCCTCAGACTTTCCACAGGAAGTGCTCTCTTCCAAGTAAAACCACACTCTCTCTTTGAACATTGTTTGTAGTGTTCCTCTTTCTCAAGAATTTCACAAATGTATCTCATATTCCCAAATGTCAACCAGAGAAAATAGAAAACAGGTGGTAAGTGTGCTTGAGACAAAATTACATTCATCAGTGTGCACAGGGAGAGAGATTTCCCTCAGCCTGCTGCCAACTTCTGCAAATAAAGAGAGGAAAATCAATCGGCTGTTTCATGATTGACCAAATCCCCTCACCCGCGAGTCTGGAAAATCCAATGACCCGCTTGGCTGATATATTGCTCCTCACCTGGAGAATGATAATGCAATCCTTTCTCTAATTGAAACATGGGCATTTGAAGTTGCTTCTGTCTGTGTAAAAAGTCAAGCTTTTGTTTTTCTTGAGGAGCTGTTGTTCTGAAGTGGTGTAAGGTTGATTTTCTACTCTGAGATAAACATGTTACTTGAGTGAAATGGCAATATTCAGGCTTGAACTGCTCATGCTTGGGTCAAACGTATTGCAGGATACATTCAGTTGGCTGTGTTGGTTGGCTGGTCCAACACTTCAAGAAATATCTCACATACAGCTGAAGTCATTCCCATGAAATGTCTGCTCTCTCTAACATCAGGAGGATCAGACCCTACCTGACAGAGCATGCAGTACAGCTCCTGTTACAGGCTTTCTTAGTATCACTCCTTATAAGCTGGCCTCCCTGTATGAACATCCAAACCTCTGTAGATGATCCAAAACACCACTGTGCTTCTGGTCTTCAGTCACAGACAGCACAGGTCAAATTCAAAAATCCCCTCTTTTTGCAAGTCGTTGCAAATATATTTGACTAAAGAAGCATGGAGTTACTCTTGAATAGTTGACACACACAAAGGTTTTAAGCCGGGTTTAGGGCTCAATTTTCCACTCTCAGTGATCAGAGAGCGTGACCTGGAATAGGAGTGAGTTTAATTGATCCGTGCATTGCATTGCCACCTCACGCCTGAAATACACTGGAGGCTCACGCAGTTTGGCTCCAGTAGAGGTTGCGTTCATCGACTCACACCGGCTACGCATTCAGTTTGGCAAGCCATGTCAAACACAAACAGCTGGAGTCGGGGGACCTAAGGAGTTTTGTGTGCTTCCCACTCCATTGTTAAGTTACTCTTTTTTCATGTTGGGCTATGAAACCATGAACTTGTTTACTCCTGGTCTGACTCCACTCAATGTCAGTTTATTATTGTAGTCAAGTTAAATAAGATCTCATTTTAACAATAATTGTTTTATTTTGAAAGTAACCGCCTCTTTCAGGTGGTTTCCAGGCACTACTTCCTATCTCACTTGATACTTTCTATATTCCACAACACAACAATGCGAGTCGAGACATTTACTTGAATGGAAAGTAGAGCCGGTGTATTTTAGCTGTGAGTCCCCCTGCCTTTTTGAGCCAGCAACAGAAACCGCTTTAGTGTGGACCCAAAAAAGATCTCCAACACATTTCATATCTTTCCTAACCCATATTTGCCTGATTTGTTCTAATATCACATTACAAACCCTCTGCAATCATGGTGAAGGTGTCACAACCAAGCGACAACATGAGCCAATGCGGCAGTACTAAAATCAGCTGTTCCTCGAGCGTCCGCTTGAGGCTGGCTCCAGGAGAACTGGGATTGCGAACTCACCCAATCAGAGGCACAGCTCAGATAATGTGACTGATGGGTGCCCAACAGCAGTCGGTACAGAAACTCATCACCTGTCTCATTTCCAATATGGCCCCACCTGCCGTTGCCGTTTGCTTCAGAACTCTGTTTCAGAAAAAGATGGGTGATGTTGCAGAGACTATGTCCATCTATTTTACAGTCCATGGTCACAACACACTCCCTGCTTAATCACTCGAACACCTTCTGTACCAAATTTAGTTTTCTGCAGCTGAGTTTGTCTCATAACTCCTTGAGAGTTTGCACGTCTTAAAAACTTTTAGAGCTGCTGACTTTGTTCACCATTTTTATGCAAGATCAAAACAATACTTTGTTAGGTTTAATTAAAACTGCAGTTGTTGCTTGGAAGGTTACTTTTTCCAGGAGGCAGTGTTTCAATTTACATATTTTAGTGTGTAAGTGGAACTGGAAAATAAGCAGATATTCAAATAAAGTGAGAGTAAACCAAGTAGAAGAATTTATTGAGTAAGCATGTCCGAATCATCAAGCCTGAGCTGTCAGATTTTTCCTCTTTTCAAACATGAAACTGTGACATTATCTCTTTTGTCCCATTTGAAAGTCAGAAAATGTGAAACGACAAGCTCATCTTACTAAAGTCAGACTGACCAATCACTCAGAGATTTGATCAGGTGTTTATAACTGCTGACCTTGGTCTCTAAACTTAAAGCAGCATGAATACATCTCTTTGAGAGAGCAGCATCTGTGCAGGATCCTCCTCACCACTGATTCTCTTTTTCATGTGAAGTCTGGGGGGGAATGAACAACAGCAGCTAAAACCTTGGCACTGCTGTCCTTCAGTCTCACAGATCAAACACACTAACCAACAATCCAGAGGAGCCTCACTCAAACACTTCACTCAGACATCTGTCAGCATTTCCCGGTCCTCCACTGCCCCTACTCTCTCTCTCTCCCTCCCCCCTTTTACTCCCAACAAGAACATGTTTGAGCATTAAAAGTCCCCTAGAGAGAAGTGGATGCAGAAAAGAGGCAGAGGAGACATTGATCTGGCTGTGTAACATGGTGCTGTTTACTGTGGGTCAATGAAATTCCATCAGCTTCTTTCCTCTTTGGTCAATATCCATCTAAGGAATTTCTACAGATGTTGTTCTCCCTGAAGCTTTCAAACACTTGTATTCATCTTCAGTGCTCTGAGAGAGGACAGGACCAGACTGCAACAAGAAAGGTCAAGAAAGCTGGAAACTCCAGTGAATATAGAGCACCAGAAAAATAAAAACAGGGACTGACTCAGGCTGAAGAATTGTTTATTTGAGGCTTAAAGGTACTGTGTGGAGAATCTGTATGAAGTGGATTGCAGTGACTCCTTTTGCCCATGGACTCAAGCAAGCTGTTGTGATAACATGACTTGTGTATTTGTTGTGAAAGATAAGTTGAGATCCGATCTTTTTAACTGCACTTTTCTTTGTTCAGGACCACTTTTTGCCCGCACCATTATTTGAAATGTGACAATTCCTGACGTCTGGCCAAAGCAACATTTGTCGGTTTGTGACAAGCAAACTGTTTTTGCACTGTAGTTTGGTAGCTGACTATATTTAGCATTACTCAGAGCATGATGCTCTCAGACATGTCCTGTGTAATGTTAGTGAAACCTGGTTTGTCCTACCAGTGCTCATCTACCAAGCAGAGCAAAGGTAGCTATTCATTGTATTGATAGACCCAAGTTTGAACAGAACTACAAAAAGCATAGCCTATTTTTTAGTCTAACATTTTCAACAGAGAAAATCACAGAACTCTTCTCATTGCTAAATTTTGTAAGCAAGCACGGTGTTGTCATAGAGACTTTGACCTGCTATCAATCAATCTGACCCAGTCAAACCCAGTCAGGTAGCTGAGAAATAGCCTTTAGAAATAACCTGTTTTAGTGCTGATAATCTCACTTCAAGTTGTAGATTATGGTCAGGAATACATCTAGATATGAGACTTTTTTTAAGATCACCCAGAGAGTCCTCACAGTTTTTGAGGAGATTTTGAGTCCATGCAGTGATTCACACAAAAGAGTCCTGTTTGGGTTTAAGCCATCCAGAATTGGTTTTCAGACGTGACCCATTTGCGTTGAAATTTTTCTGGATTGTCTGAATCATTTGATGATGCTAAGTTCATTGACATCCTAAAATCATGTGTTTCCCCACCATGAAAAGATTTTCTAAAATTGAACCTCTTCCTTTCTTTATTTCAGGGACATGTATCCTCATTGTAATGTCCTTTTTATCCCTTGTCATGACTAACCTGTTGAGGTTTACCTTGGTATCTCTCTTTCTCTCTCTCTCTTTGTATTTTATAACTTTTCTCAGATGCTATATATATATAACCCCTCAGCATATTCTGGGTTCTACCCTGGCATCTACTTCCAGTTAGTAATGCCCAGAATCTCCAATAGGAGGCTACTTTCAATGGCTCTATTCTGAGCTTTCCCCTTGAGTGTCTGAGCTCCAGACTCAATCTGTGAGGCATTTCAGCCTCTTGTATCAACAAGCTCATTCTTTTGGTTACTACCCAAAGCTGTGATTGAGTGAGGATTACACTGAGGAACAGTGTGTTTGAGGCTATCTCTTGTCTGTAGCTATTAGAGCTCAGTGTAAAGAAGGAGAATATTCAGAATACAGTAAATCCTGGCACATTCTGGATCTCCAGTGCACTGAATGTGCTCTTCGAAAAATTAGAAAAATAAGAGAGCTTCAGTATCATATGCTTGAATCTTTTGGTTGTTTACCATGTTCTTTCCTGCTCTTCAAAGAGCCAATTTTAATATGCACACACCCATCTGCACGACAGGCACTTAATCACTTAAGTGCAATATTACTTCATATTTAACAGTGCCAAATTCTTTAGCTTTAGTTTTTTTTGTCTTTAATATTATGTTTAGTCAGCTGGTCATACTTCCTCTTAATATTATACTATAATATTATTCTACATATTAGTTTTGCTTAATTATTTATGGACTTTAAATTAGGACCCTAATAGTGGAAGTTTTTGCTGTCCATGAGTAGATGTGTGTGTGGATGACAATAGAGCTCCTTGAATCCTTGAGAAAGTGTTCATCCAGGCATGTCAGAAGAAGTACAACCCCCAGCTTTCATCTTATGATACAATATGACTCTCTGAAATTAATAATGATCTAAATTGTATGTTCTGCACAAACAAAAACCAGAGGATATCTGGTAAAGTCTCACAAAACTACATTTGGACTGTGCATAGGCTACTTATATAAAGCTTAAGTTCTTAACAACTCTTACAGGTGGCGTGTTAAAATGTGCTTCATGAAAAAAATCTAGAGTTCAAAAAAAAACATTAGAACATCCATGATGAAATTGAAATGATGAAACAGTGCAGAAAAGGCCAAAGCTGGTGTATAAATGTAGCTCAGAATACAAGATGGGATTTTATTTGGCATGGATGCTTAAGTATGGTTATAAAACCATCACAAGAAACAGTCATGATAGAGACGCTGATCCTGCCATAAAATAAATCCTGACATTTTACCCGCATCTGCCCCACTAGAGAAAATTTTCTTTGAGAGGAAGCAGTTTGCTGTTTACACATCACATAACTATGCAGAATGTTTCATAATATATTTCTAACCAATGTCTTTGGTGTGTAAAATCTTCTTCTCGTTCTGTTTTAGCATCTGATTATTTGATAATTAACATCATCATCAAGCTTATTAAGCTTAATAAGCATGGATGCGTCTCAGGGTACATCTCCAGTCAGTGGGATCCAACTCGACTCCCCAGCCTCCATGTTGAAGGTGGTTCTCATAGTTCAACTCCAGAGTCAATGCGACTGTTTTGCATATTACCTTGGCAACTGCCTTTTTTATCATTAGGCCAGCGTTCAGAATTTCCTTAATAGTAGTTTCATTCTAACCCAGACATTTGGTATGGAAATGTGACTCCTCCCTGCTTTGACAAAATGAGGCTCTCAGCAGAAAGGATTTTGTTTCCAACTCAAAAACAAGACTGAATTAACATATCAAGGAGCTGGAGAAAAAGCACAAAAATCACTGGGAGATATCTTCTCAGAGGACATCTGACAGTAGATGTCTGAGTTTATTGGAGAGGCATTTCAGTCATGTGAATTTAAATGGTAATATGATGTGTTACTTTGATATTTCTCTGTCTTGCTATTGTTCTGTATTTTAGGTGTCAGAAATTGGCAGAAACTGTAATTGTTTGTCTCCACTATTTCCATATATAGAGAAAAAAAAACCAGCAAGCAAACAAAAGCTCATTTTGCAAACAGCAGATTGAAGCGCTGTGCCATGTGCCTGCATGTAAAGATGTTTACCCTCCCGTCTCTGCAGGTCGGATAAAAACTTGCACAAACACACATTCAGAAAACGTATTTACATCACTGCTGTCAAAAGAGGTCAGCATGGCTTTTCTGTGCCTGGTTGTATTTATATTTATTTATTTTTCTTCAAAAGCAAACGACAAGAAGTGGAGCTTTGGTGCTGGTGGTGTGTGATAGCAGCATGTGGGGGCTCTGGGGGGGTTGCATTAGCCGCTGTCTGGCGTCTGAAGGGAAGTGGGAGAGCGGCTTAATGTCTGTCTACTTCTATTTCCCTCTTAATTTCACACACTGTTGAGTCAGCCTATTGACTGACTGCTTATGGTGATGCTGGCGCTCCACCAACGCGCAGAGGAGGCAGTGCATGTAACTCCCCCTCGCTGCTCCATTTCACCACACAGGACCTCCACTTATTTAATAAGCCAACACGAGAGCCATCCTCAACCATCCATGGGAGTGTGTAACCTGCTTCTTACATAGGATTGTGCGTGTATGATGCACTTATCAGGTTGTAGCTGCCGGGGTCCCCGCAAGACTGTGTGCACGCCACATCTTTGTGTGAGAGCCGAGGAGAGAGCAATCCTCCATGCACTCTGAGGCTCTTTGCACCTCTGCGTCCCATGTGTGCTCAGCCCTCAAATCAATACTCCTTTGCTCTTTCTTTCCCATCCTGAAGTTCTCAAACTTTAAGATTTCACACAGAAAGTCAGCAGAAGAGAAATGTCATTTTTTCCCCATCAGAGCACAGTAGAGAATGGAAACTTTATTTTGACCCTCTGAAAAGTTTCATAATCTCAAAACGATAAGCTTCAAGGACTCTTGTCTAAACCAGTCTAAGAGCTGGATTAAGGGATCAAAAAGGTGGCTTTACATTATTATTCAAAGAAAAAGTCTTTCCAAACTGGCTCTCTGTTGAGAGACAATTTTGAATCCTCTGAATCCTGAATTAACTGTAGTTTAAGGACCCAGAACTCCTCCATACGACCATATTAAGGCAAGTAGTTTGAGCCTTTTAAATTAGCCCCTTAGAGATCTACGACAGAGACGTTGCCCATTGCCAACTATTATGTTTCTGCAAGGTTTAATGTGAATAATTGTGATCAAATGCAAGGAAAAGAACAAAAGCAAAGGACACAAAATGGCCTCTGGGTTTGAAAAGGTGGAGTGGAGGTTTTCAATCTCTAAAGCCACCCACTGATTCTGCCAAAAAAGTAGACTAACTAAAAATAGGCCTCAAAACAAAACTCCAAGTCCACCTGGTATGGAATAGGGAGGAACACAAAAGATCTCCTTAAACAAAACTCTAGACACCCTTTCTTTTCTCCCACACACCCACACAAACACTAAACAACCAACTGAAGGTGTTGGTCATCCGTGTGTCACACACCGAGTGAGGGGAAGAAAACCCCTTTTAAAAGGTAGCCTGGCTGATAAGCACAGGCTGGGTGTGATGAGGACAGGTGCTCTGAATGATGGGCTCGTTAGGAACTCTGGAAGTCAAAGGAAACCTGCAGACTACCAGGACCCACCCGTAACATGATTTTCAGGACACTCACTTGTTTGTCCAGGGAAATGAAATTCACAGAAGATTTGTGCCAAATTTATACTTACATATTTTTTCAAAATCTGCTGCCTTCACTGTTAAGAAAATGGACAGAAAGACAGGGAGCAAGAAAGTGACTGAAGGGAGTGAGGAAGAAGAAGGAGAAAAGACAAAAGAAGACAAAAGAAAATTATCAAAGAAGACAAAAATGAGAAAGAAGGAGAGAAAGATCGAGTGAGACAAAGGAAAACAAGGGAGTTAAATGAGAGAAAGTGAAAAAGGGACAGGGAGAGAGAAACAGAGAGACAAAACAAAAGAAATAAAAAGAGTGAGAGGAAGGAAAGAAAATACTCTAGCCTTTCTTGTAGCTCTCTGGACACTTCTTCTTGAAACCAAATTGGCCTTGTAACTGAAACATTTCCGAGCCAATCGAACCAAATCAATAGATTGAATGGAGGCATAAATCAAACTGGGACCCTGAGAGTAAAAATCAATTCATGCTGTCAGTTAAAATCAAATTTATCAGTCTGCATGTACTTCAGGGGGCTGCTTGCTTATTTATCCAGTATGAATTATATGCCTGATTAATGTCAATTTAATTTGATGAATAATTATTTTGACTGGTAGTTTCATCCCCAGTTGGTTTGCGGGAAAATCTGCGAGCAGTGAAAAGGAGCTCATCTCTTGCAGCTTGTCAAAATTGTTTAAAATAGAGATGTTTTTGAATAAACTATCTATCAGCTGACAAAATAAGCAACATTTGTGCTGCAGAACATGTGCTTCTCATAGAAGTATGTCAGCATAGACAGTAGTATTGAAACTGGTGGGTCATTTTCTGCAGGCTTTAGATTCTTGTCTCATACAGACTCCTCCTTAATACTCAGGGCACCAAAAACGCTCTGCCTGAACTGTCATCAGTGATGTCTGAGAGGGATAGTGCTTTAGAAAGTTGGTTTTCTTGCTTTGAATCTTATCTTATCTTACCTCTTATCATATTTCAAATTATAGTAATCTTGCATCAAATCTTGGTGTTGAAATTCATGCAACCCAACAGACAGTGAATCCAGTCTGTCTGCAGTGAGACGAACGCTGAAATTGTCACAGAAAGGTCACCGAATGGAATAAGGTAACTTCTAATCTGGCGGCTGCTGCTGCCAAGCTCCACTTCTAGATGCTCTTATCAGCGGAAACAGAGCTGAAGCCGTAAATAATGTTACATTGGTCATGAAGAGAGATAAGGTGGTTTGTGAAATGTGAGCTGTTTTAACAGGTTTTGACAGGAAGTTGGTTTGAGAGAGGAGGGTGATGGAAATTTACTGTGCATGTAAAGATGCATTCTCCTTTATGATGCAGAGAGTGTTAGAAACATTGATGCATGGGGCACCAATACATCAATCAATATCACATGCCTTGTAATCCTTTTTTATATGGTTGTGCACTCTCTGCATGTTTAAACCAGACTGTTATCAGCAGATAACTCTAAGAAAGAAAGTTTGTCTCATCTTTCAGTGGTACAGTTCCCTCTGGTAGCACATTCCCGGTGTTTGTCTGCCCCTCCTTCCCCTTCATAATAAAACCCTTGTTGTTTCAGGCTCTGTGAGGGAAGCTTCCAGCAAAAGGCTTCTTTAGCAGGAGAGAGGGCCACGTCTGCCCCTGTGATTTGTTATTCAGTGAACCGCATCTCTGGAGAAATGGATTTACTGGCGTGCCCTCTGCAGAGGAATGAAGGTCAGCTCCAACCTTCGCGGTGCCATTTGCAGAGTAGTGCAATTGTTAATACGCGGCTTTGAGAAAAGCGGGCAGAAAAACATTCATACCCATTTGGAATTCTGGTGATGAAGAGAGATGAAAAGAGGGGTGGAGGGATTAGGAGGGCAGCGGCAAAGCTGGTCCTGTGGTTTCTTTCACTGAAGCGGTGGGTGCTCCTCTGTATCGTACACTTGCTGCTGCAACCTTCAGCTGTTTGGAGGAGAAATATCACAAGTGTGGTCAAATAGCACACATTCCTGTGTGCTCGCCTAGCTAGGAGGAAAATTTCCCCTTTAACCCTGAGAATGTGTGAGGCTTCCCTGTAAAAGTGGAGCCAAGACGTGATTGAAACAGGGCAAAAGCTCTGTTAATTTCAGGACACTGTGTTATAATTTATACCATTATCATTATCTCTATCATCAGCATACTTATGTAATCTTTTTTGGTTATTATTTGCCTCAGTCCTGCCCTCTCCCTTTACCTTCCTCTATCTCTGGCTCCAACTTCAACCTGCCTGTCTTAACATAAAGTCTGGTCCTGCTCAAGATTACTACCTGTTAGTTTTTCATGCAAAATGGGATGCTAGGTCTTGGCCAATAGAAGAGAATTGAAGTTTTTTAATTGCATGTAATAATATTTGACTATTTCTGTAACAAACTGTGGGCAATAAATCCGTATTTTTGTGGTGTAAGATCAAAATAAAGTTGTGGAAAGATTCTTTAATCACTCATTCCTGTGTTTCTTTTCCTTAATTTGAACTTGTGTATTTCAACCCTGTGATCATGAACTCAATCATGACAATCGTGAGGTGGAAATCTGATAGTGGCTACATTAGTGCACCAAACTGCAAAGAAACTTTCTCTTAAATGTGTAGTGCGTAGAAATGAGAATGTTAGCCACATCCAGCATTCAGATTTTACAATGAGCTCATCAGTTACTGAAACATCACATCACTAAGCAGCGGAAGCCTAAGGATGATCAAATGTGAATGTGTGCCCCATTTACACAGCAACATTTCACCCAAAAAGCACAATGACATTACCTCCCTGTTTCACGCTAAAACAGCCCCTAAGATAGCATCATTTACAACATCACATCAAGTGATGAAGTGAGGGTGTAATAATTCATTTGTGCTGGGAATGCTAAGCAAAGTTAACATAATGTTACTAACGTTGTGCTACTGATTCGTCAAAATGAGTTTGGTAGCATCAATAATTGTTATCCAGTTATCTGGTCATTCCAGTTTGTATTAACTTGTTTTACAACATCCTATACTTAACTGGGCTAAGCACATGCTTCCTGTAGCCTCATATTCAGCAGACAATACGAGGGTGAGATTGATCTGCCCATGTCATTCTGTTGGAGAAAAATAAGCCATCTTTGAAAAATGTCAGAGCCTTTGAATAAAGTTTTTTTCCCACAAGCAGGAGTAAGAATAAGAGCACACTGATGTCTCAGTTTGATGTAATAATTTCGTCGCCTTGCTCAGAGCTGTTCTGAATATGTAGGACAGGGTTTGGCATGGAAAAACTTCACCATGCAGTCAGCTTCAAAAACTTTCTCTTTTGCTTGTCATGTGCAGATGAAGCCATTGTTAAGGCTGTCAATGTTTTTTCTATGATTGCTGCACTGTTGCTAGACTTTTCCTTGAGTCCCGAGAGACGCAGTTTGGAAACTCATGGGGTATAAAACCAGGAGAGATGGAAGACGGAGGAAGGTTTTTGTAACTGCATAAATGAGTTGCTATTTTCAGACGTGTCAAAGAAAGAAAGACATCAATTTAATCCAAGCTTTTTTACATTTCACTAACTGACAAAGATATCAAGTTTGACTCTGTTAACAGATGGACTCACGCTTGTTTTGAAAAACACATTTTGGATTTCCTCCCCCTTCTTTTAATTTTGGTCCTCACAATTCCTCTCCCTCCCATACTTTCTCCGCCAAAGTTTTCCCCTCTGGGGAACAGTGCCTGAAAGCTACATCCTGATCGATTGTACTATTTGCTACCTTCAAGGTGTAACCCCCTTTGGTACAGGAAAGTTGTATTCTTTCTGTACTGTATATGACCAGAAATAGCTGTGAGACACACATTAATCAAACCGGAGAGTTGGTGAACTTTTAACCTAAAAGTGTCACGCTGGGCCCTGAGGCTCCTCTGTACAGATTCTCCTAAAGCAACTTGTCTCCTAAGTCAGTGTGATATCTCATAATGAGGGATTTGTTGTTGACTCTTATTTTAAAAGACACAAATAAAATGCTTTAGAAACTTTTTCTGGTCATTTATCATTTAATTAGATTGATATCACACTTCTGTCCATCCGGCAAATATGCTTCTTGAGTCAGTGAGGTGTTTGCTCATCTCGAAATTAAAACCAGTAACAGTATGTCTTCAAAAGCTCCCCAAATGTATTTGTAAACAACAGTGAGAATGATACCACCATTTCCATAACTGTTTGGAAAAATAAAAGACAATTATCCACCATATTAAATCTGTAAATGCTGAAGTTGGAACGATTTTACAATAAACAACTATTTCCTGATTCATGAACAACCATGAACAGTAAAACTCAAAGAATGACAGAATATATTTAGGATGATAACGAATGGCAGGAAATCGTTGGGTGTCGGGATTTCCAGTGTGGTGACTGTCATCTTTGGGCATCCTCACACCTCTTTAGAAGAAATATTGATTTTATCTATGAGTTTTCAAACATTAGACAGCTAAGCATGACATCTGATACCCCAACGATTAGGCAACACTTACCGTTAGCACTGAGCACTGAAAATAATAATATAGGACATTTTTGCCACATTGTCAATAGGAAAAGGTGAAATCAAAAACTTTGAACCTCCCTCTCCTGGTGCAATTACTTAATTGGCCAATTATTTGCAGTCATGCATCTGGCTAACACTACAGCCAAGTGGACCATTTCATGACAGTATGTTAAGACTAATGGTCCCATTTGTGTAATGACAATCCATGCATATGAGCCCGGGAATCCTTGCTAAGGTCAAGTTGCTATGAGGTGTCCCACTACTCCTCAAGGCTAAAGGATAAAAGTATTTCCTTCTGTCTGTTTTTTTTTAGCACATAAACCAATGGTTTTAGAACATGTAGACTTATATGTAAAGTTATCATTGCTGATGTCTTGAGTTTTTTATTCAGAGGGTGTTTTTTATGTTTATATATTTACATAATTACAAGCCGTGTCATGCACTATTTCATGTGAAAAACTGACAAAGACAGAAATAGATTTTTGCAGCAGAATTCTTTCCTTTTTGGTAGCCTTGAACTGCTGATTCACTTCATGAAATGCAATGTACTAATCACATTTAGTAAGGGCACCACTTTCATTTCACCAAAACACCTTTAACATGAAAAGGGAAATACCTGCTCTTATTTCTCTTGTAGTGAAAGCCTCATTGTGACTTTTTGAATTAAGACTTGTGACCAGTGACCTGATAATATAATCAGACAGGTCACTCTGCTTTTGTCCATCCTCAGCTCTGAGAGCTTAAATTGTACCACAAGACGCTTGGTTGAACAAAATAACTGTAACACTGCAACCTTTCCAATTTAGAGGCAGCAGACCTGAAATACCAAACCTGCTTCAAACTTGACTAAATCTCTCTCGGGCTTTGAGGAGAGCCATCTTAGTTTTTTTTTTTTTTGTGTGTGTGTGTGTGGATGTGAGTGTGCAGTCTAAGAGAGAGGGGAAAGAAAGCTTCATCTGGCTACAGCAGACAAGTTCAATAATGGTTTCTATCCTTAAATGTGTAGAAGTCTCGCAGCTGCTCTCCTTCAAAGACTTTCTTCACATACTTTCTTGATGAAAACTCTTTAAACAGCACACTTTCTTTTGACCATTGGCTCACTTGGGACCATTACATTGTTTTCATTCCTTTGGAAAGGCAATATAACAAAATAAATAAAGCTGACTAAATACATTTCCCCAAAGACATGATACACTACATCCCGTTTACTGTTTTCTTTTCATAAATGATGCAAAATATACTCAGCTCTTCTGAAGAAAAAAAATTCTGATTGATTGAGATTTTATGACACATTGCTTCCTTAATGGTGCGATCCATAAACCTAGAGAAGAGTCTCTGTGTGAATATGCAGGAGGTATATGAAAGATGTGTGATTACTGGCACCACCAAGTGGTGACTTTAATCAAAAGGGTCACGTTTTCTACATAGGGAGTCAGTGAATATCTCCCTGTGAAACCTGATGTTAGTTTAACAAGTTTTGTTTAGCAGACAAGAACCTTAGTGGCTGTCTTTTTCAACACAGTAAAATAAACTGAGTCCTCGTGGTTGATTTCGTGCCACAGTTACACTTGCACTATGATAAATGATTTCTATAAGATGCGCATGGTTTCATATTTCCTCTGCGACTTCCTCTGTACATAGCAACAGCCCTCAAGCACACATAGCGAAGCTCACCATGAAAAGCAAAAACCTGTATAGATACAGAAGCAGGAAGAGCTCACAGTCGATTACAGCTTCAGCCTCCACCGCATCGTCAGTAAGAAAAACCACGGCTCACGATGATTAAATATAGCTCCTTTGTGTTCAGACCCTCCAGCTCTGTAAAATGTTTGCACCCAACTGAACAAAGAAGCACAACATTTAAAACAACCCCCCTGTTCCAAGAGACATTGGTCTCATGCCTTTTGTTCCATACAAAGAAACACGTTCAGTAGAAGGGATTAAACTACTGTCGTAAGTTTATTAACTGAGGCTGAACATGACACATTTCAAAATCTCTGTGTAAACAAGCCAAGCTGACCACAACTTGAATCTTTCACCAAGTAATAAAAGGTGAAATGTCCTCCTTTTCGCAACAGTGGTTGTAGTGCAGCAGTTTGAAAGATGTGATGAAGAGCTGGGTTGAACAGCAGTTGTTCTCCAGAATAGATCAGATTCAACAGATGTATGATTTGTTTTCTATGAGTGGAGATGATTTCATCCACACATTTGTAAACAATATTGTAACTGATGATTTTACCACTTGATGGTGACAGCTACTATAGTTTTGGATCAATTGTTGCTCATTGTGATGCTTTAACACCTCTGTGTGTCTTTAGGTCAGACAGAGATGGGGTGAAGAGATAAAACGACTTGTGACTCGAGTGCCTGTTCTGTCAGTTCTTCCATGCTGTGGTTGTTCAATGTGACTATAACAATGAGAGCATAAGGTGGCAAACAAACTCTCCATACAGTTATCTCTAAACTTCTTTGCAACATAAATTTAATGCCCTTTTTATATTTTAATTGTTATAATTTGAAGAAATGTTTATTTATTTATTTATTATTAAGGGGTAATGAAGCTCCAGCTACCTTCACCTTTGCAAACTAAGTGTTGCCTCTGCCTCTATCTGTCTCTCTTAACTTTTGTATCTATTCATTGTGCATCCCACGTTGTTTGCTGATTGTGGTTTATGTGTATTTTTGCTGCTGACTGCAAGTCGCCAAATCGCCTTCTTAAAAGGGGCAACAAAGACAACTTTGAACCTTGAACCATGAACTAATGGAAAGCTTTGTCCAAGTATCCAATCACAAGGCAAAGAAAAAGTCTAAACCCCTTTTTTATTTTGTGCATGAATTGACGGCTCCATCTTTCTCCTTGGAAAATCATCCCCTTTTTTCTTGAAATGTGGCTCAATCGTAATATTTTGCACAGAAAATGTGTGTACGAGCAATCATGTTACATGATTTATTAGAGCACAAATACAAAAACACATTAAGTATAATTTCTTCAGATTTTCACATATATTTTTTCTCTTGATTAAATCCAATGTAGGTCCTGAGATAATTACTTCAATGTGAAATTTTGGGCCATTTAAAGAAAATTACTTATAATGGAGACACAAATCGGAGAAGCTCTACATTAAAGGAAAGACATGATGTGATCTGAAATCATCAATAGTTGTCAATAATGTCAGGTTGACTCGTGGCAGTTGAAAACAGTTTTTGTGAATGTTTTCACAGTCCAAGTTCTTCTTGGCTCAAATTATTATTCACTACCATCCCCCTACCAATTTTTTGGCTAATTTGAGGTATTTTACATTCGTGTATCTTACACTGAATATTCTAGCTCCGAGTGAGTGACACGATTCTTTCAGTGGGAAGGCAGGAAAATTCATTGGACACTTTCCGGAAGAATTGCTCCTCAAATAGCAAATTTCATTTGCAATACATAATGAAACTCTTTAACTGAAAATTAAACACATCTCATATTCATTGAGAACACAGCAGTTCCAGATCTGCCAAAGCTAAACAGGTTTTGATAATTAACATTCAAACACAGCATTAAGCACCTGATTTTTTAACACCAAACTCAACTTTGTTAATCTCTTTTATGTTGAATGAATTAAGCACTCAGCATTAGTTAAGCTCAAGCTTTTCTGTAGTATTACATTTCAGATGAACATTTAGCTTTTTCATAACAGCAGTAACAGATAAGAACAAGCTCTTCATCATTTATCAGTCATAATTAACCAGTGGCTAAGCTAAGTTGAGATGTGGCTAAGAAAAGGGTACAAAAAAATACTATGTCAACCCTAGCCTCTCAATACACCTTGTGTTGGAGTTGCATGTACCCCATGAACACTGTTTGACTGTTCTTGAACTTAAGTTTTAGAAAAAAATCACAAACCTGAACGAAAACTGACTTTCTGTAATGCATTTCATTGGGATATGGGGCTGAGAATGGGAATGACTATACCCACTGTGATCGGCTCATAGCATCAGAGGGCGGGGCTTAGCCACAGGTCAATTGAGTTTCTTCAAAAGCTTCAGAAGCTTACTTTTTAATATCATTATAAGCACAAATTACTACTATCGAAAGCCCTAACATACAGTAAGGAGAGTAGCCTATGTGTATCATCTGCAGTAGTTTACATGATCATTCCCCGTCAGCAGCAGAAGAAAACACTGTTCTTAAATCACAGCTGCAGACTTCGCAGACAATCTCATGATGATGGTTTCACTCTCAGACGGGTCAACTCAAACTCATTTTACGTCCATTATCTGCCCCATCGTATCCTTTAAACCTCCTGAACCTCATGAGCAGGCCATAACACATTTGACATCCATGGATTACATAAATGGAGTGGCTGTCAAATTCACACACTGTAGACTAGGAGGATGAAATGGGCACCACCTGCTTGAAGTTAATGGGTATAGCTTGTGTCTGGGGTGATGTAGAAGCACATTTACTGGAGGTTATGGCCAGGGCGAGGACCTGAACTGTGAGCTTGCTGAACTGCAGCAGCAGCTCAGGGAGACGGATGTCTGTTCTCCCTGCGGACTGACACATGTGAGCGAAGCAAAGGTGGCTGGGAAGTAGGGAGCATGGTTCAGAGGGACAGAGGTTGCAGTAATTAGACTCGACCATGCCACTGCTCATCCATTATTCCTGCTCCCAGTGATGCTCATTTGGATGAGCTGGAGCATTGACTTGGACCCTTCAAGTGTGTGTATGTGGGTGTGTGTGTGTCCCTGCATGCATATTATATTTTACTAAGCCTCCAGAAGAGACCTCAGAGTTTTGGCCTTTAGCTCACAAATGTAATTTAACCAGAGGGTAAAAGTTCTACAACTTGTCTGGTGTCTCTTAAGTTCTCTGAGGTTTTCACTCAACTTGGCCTTTTAGAACTTATTTCTAACTCAGCTGAGGAAAGTGATGTTGTTCTAAATTGCTGCAATTAGAAATATCATGATGTTGATAATCCACAGTTGAAAAAAACACAAGAGAAACGCAGTGTAGCTTTATGCCCTTGAATATGCTACACAAGAAAAAATACACAAGACACCTCGTTTCTTAATGCACTGGCTGGCTAGTTAGATATTTGCATTAAAGAACATTAATAGAGCAGCTGAGTCTGTTACATTAGCATTAGCAACCCCATGTATAAATGTCATCAGTGCGAAAAGATTTACACCAGACAGTGAATCTCACACCATCTTATCAGAGTTTCATTCTCAGCAGCAAATGTCTGAGTTTGAGCATGCAAACCAGTTTTGTGGGCCACAAACAGCAAACCATATAATGACATGAGAGTTTCGCAATAGAGTTTAATGTAATACATTGAGTAGAAGAAGCTGAAGAAATCTTGTAGCTGTTTTTTTGAGTTGTTTTTGCACACAAAAAAGGATATTGTGCATATCTTTTATTTTGGTTTTACAGCTATCAGAATATGACTTGCTGTTGGCAGATGCTTAGTATAAAAAAATGGGGTTCAGGGGTCAAAATAGCTGATGGGGACATCCTTTGCTGCAACAGTAAGGGGCACAAACCCCCTCTCACAAGATTTTTTGATGTTGGAGTTTAAGAAAAGAAAAGTTTTTAGTTATGAAATCTTTTTGTTGCACTTATTTTTTTTCAGTAAAATGTGCATTTATACATATTTTCTGTTAGATTCATTTTTATAGCATAAGATTTAAAGGCAGCCTAACACTGTCAGGAATATCGTTCTGGTGGGAACATACTGTCTCCTGTCTTGAATAAAATTTAAATACATTAAATCTCAAAATAGAGACTTCAGTCAGCCACCAAAATAACCACTGACTATGTGTTTCTTAAGGTGCAGTCCCCACTCCCCTATGGATACAAACTGAACACCACTATGTTTGAGAAAACTTGAAGAACACAACGATGTGTTGCTATTAATCAGTTTCAATGAAATGGCTTCCTACTCTTTGAACAAGATTCAGAGAACTGCAGCAGCTTTGTTTTTCTGTGAATTTGTAAGTGGAGGGAAAAAGTGTTTACTTGTTTTAGACAAACAGAGAGCACATGCTGATGGTATCTGTGTTCCTCACCACAGGCAGATAGAGAAGAGATTAAAGCTGTACGGCTGTTTGCCAGGTGTACCACATCAATCGGAAGGGAATACAGCGCAAGGGAATCTTAGAATATGAGCAGGTTTCGTCTGCTGAGTATAGATCTGTGTGGATGCATGTTTAATATCGGAGGAACAGGAAATCATACTGAAAGTGTTTTAAACTTGTGGCTGCATTTGTGCTTTTGTTTCAATCTATTTCTATTACTCTTTTTTTAATATGTTATGTGTATAAAATGACATATTCAATGTCTTAAAAACATATCTTCAATATGTTTTGGCTTATTTAGGACAAGCCTCCTTCCCCTTTGTATTCAATCAACTTACTGTTTACACAGCAACAGTGAAATGGCGTTTCTGAAATATTCCACTCTGGAGGCCGTTTTCAAAAGTTTGCATTTGAGGTGGGCAAAAATAGTTTTGCTTTTCGCCCTAAAACTGTTGTTGTGTAAACGGAGCTTGAACACAGAGCTCTGCTGACTTTGTAACTGCCCAAGACAATACTGAAAGTATTACTGGGAGCTGTTTCTACATGGAAAAAAAAAAAGTTAGACTTTTATTTTGAAAAGCATACCTGAAAACTTAATATGCAATGCCCTTGATATAAAAAAGCCCACTGATACAGTACCTTCAGCTGATCACTTTTCTGTCTGTTTTGGCCAAGATCCACACGTAGCTTGCAGAAAAAGTCGGCAGGCGTTCTAGACCTTCCAATTTTTGTTGTGAAAGCCACACCAGTAATCTGCTGCTCTTTATAATCTTAGATCATCTGTTTCAAAGGCCACAGTCATCCAGAGCATGCTTGACTCATATTGTCTACGGTTTTGTGTCATGTTTCCAATGAGCAAGTTGACCCTAGATGCAAGCTGGAATTCAAGTTGAACAAGTTAACACCTCAACACTCATAAACCCAGCTTGCGTCATTTGCTTGTGTCTCCTTAAGTAAGATGCTGCTCAGGCCATGATTTAAATGCTATCCTGGTTAGGTGAAGCACATCTCTGAGCGCAGTAACAACCAGCATGCTAGCTCTCAGCTCATTAGCCTGGGCTCCTCGGATTCACACACACATGTTTCAGAGACTCCACACCACAGCAGGGGGACTGACTGGGATAAATAAGGAATAATCAAGGAATCATTCTGGCTGTGAGATGACCTGAATATGAGGCTCCACGCCATCAATGGGTCTCTGCTGGCTCTCTGCTACCATTATAATGAATGGAGAGGACAGAGACAGACCCATGGTAACATCACAGCTCGAGGAGGAGGTCGCTGTTTAGTGGTGGAGCTCATGCAGAGCTTGTTTTAGTTCAACTTCTGCATGCTGTGTCGTCCACCAACAGTGTTTGGAGCAGCAAATATGTGGTTTAGTTTTTGTAGACCTGTGCAGGAAAGCAGTCAGGGAGGATGCAGATGTGGTCGATTGCAGGGGACTTGTTCTAAAAAAGTAAAAGATTCAACTCCAGGAGCTCAGATTTGTGGCTGGCTTAGTTTCTCAGCAGCTTCCCAGTTGCAAACATGAAAGATGTGTGGTGCAGAGGAACCAACCAGATGAGAGGAAAAGAGACAATGTAGGGGAAGAAACTGAATATTAAATATAGGCGTCTGAAAGGTAGCACATGAACAACACTCCATTAAAATACTTTAAGTTTGATTTTGATAAATATTATGATGAACAGAAACAGTGAGACAATTGAATTTCTGGACTCTTTGGAAACTCTATCTTGACAGTGAATAATTGTAATGAAGGCAAAAACACAAAGCAGAACCAAACTGTGAAAAATATGTGATTGAGGTAGAGAAGGAAGAAACAGATGAACGAAAGCAAACACTACAAGAGAAATACAGTCAAGGGAAGCAGCACAGCAGCAAATAAATAGCTCATAGAGGCTCAGAGTAGTTATTCCCATAGTACAAGTGGACATTTGACTTATCAAATATGGTTGTTTTCCTTTCTCTTTCCACCTCTCTTTATCACAAACTTCATTTCAACCTGACAGCCCTCAGCCCCTCACAAAGTTCACAGACCCATGACACATTGCTGCTGTATCAGATCAGGTCTCTTCCTCAACCAGGATGATATTTCATGTTCAGGACACTCGTTTTCTAGTCAACTTCAGGTGTGAGCCACCGCCGCTCTCTGTCCATCCATCATCTCATGACCTTCAGTGCCGTGCCCTGACGGCTGCCCGGGGCACAGGGAGAGTGACTAATGTCGTCTCAGCCGCCACCTCCCCTCGCCAAAGGCCCCCGGTATCCGTCCAGTATTATCCGACCCCGGCGTCTACAGATTTTTATCTCTACTCCGAGCTTTAATTATTCACGCTGCTGAATCACACTCTCACCAGAGAGATAGCCAGAGCGGCCAGACTGCCTCTCCTCTCCTTTTCCCTGATCTTATCTACAGGACTGTGTGACATTATCTCATCCTTCTCTTATATACAACAGATCAGAGAAGACAGCTGCTGTGCTCAAAGAGGAGAGTTTATAGTCGATTATGAAGCTCAGGCCAGTGTAACTGATGTACCTGTGAACAGTGGTTTAACATCAATGACAGTCTAAGAGCAGCCTGAAGCGTCTTCATTATTCATAGTTGTAAGTTTGCTCCAGTTCTGTCCTATTAGATGTTTAAACTGTATCTGAAGCTCCTCTCCCTGGTTGTACTTATTGTCATCACTTGAATTGAATAACTTTTACAACTTCATTCAAGCATTCATTCTGAAGAACTTAATTCACCACATAGTTATCATACTTCACCATGTTAACACAGGGTGACCAAACTTTCTCTTTTGCCCAAACATGACCTCCTTTTTGTTGGTGAAATTGACATGTCTGGCTTTTTCCTCAGCTTTTTCTACAGACCATTGATATTTATAATAAAGTGCTGCATTGGGCTACTGGCATTCTTCTGATGCACCAAAGAAAATGCTAAAGTGGAAATGCACTTTTACAGGTCAACTGCTGATATATGGTCGTACTCCTCTTTTGGTCAAGGTTGTGACTGGTGTTGAGAATTGTTTTTTGGCCATACTAAGTCAAAGTTTGAGATGAAGAGATACGATTTGAGATAAAAAGTCAAAGTTGTGGGATAAAAAGTCAAAGTTTGTGACAAGAGTCAAAATATTGATATAAAGAGTCAAAATACTGACACAAAAAGTTGACATTTTTAGATTAAAAAGACAATATCTTAAGCTAAAATGTCAAAGTTACAAAATAAAAAGTTAAATGTTGGGGTAAAAAGTCAGTATTTTGAGATTAAATCAAAGTCTTGAGATATTAAAGTCAAAATTCTGAGACGTAACATCAAAGTTTTGAGATAAATTGTCAAAATTATGAAAAAGAAGTTAAAATCTTGACTTTTTAATCCCAAAATTTAGTCTATATATGTGTCAATACAAAACAAAACAAAAAAAAAGAAATCCCAACAAAACCAGTTTTTCATTTCATTGTTTTTGACTGGTATTAATGGGCTTAATACATTATTTATGTTTACATTATGGAAAATGGTCACTTTAAACAGTGTTTTAAATGAATGACATGTTGTTTGCGAAGTATCTTTGGGTATTTTGGGGGGCTTTTAGAATATGGTCACTCTGGTTAACATGCTTTCATTTTCTTTTTCTTTTGCTCGTTCTCAAAGATTTTGGGATATTCCCTCTAGAAAACATCAAACTTGAGACATGAGAAAAATGTTATTGATTTCAACTTTCATTCATGCATGTATCTTCCAAAAGTTATTTTATTCTCGATTGTACATCTAGAACAGGAGGAGGATCTCCTAATCCTCACTACCTCTGCAGCTTTGCAGTCTTGTTCTTGATGTGGTTTATCATTGTGGTCATGTGCATACTTTCTGATTCCAGGATATCGTAACTTTAGTTTCCGTGGAGACGCCTCTGAATGCACAAAAGCTTTTGGTCGTGTTGTCATAGCATGATCCTAAAATTTCAGAAACACACACCCTCTCATGCACACACCTCACTCATATTCAACCTTTGCGTTCTTCACGCCCCAGGCTGGGACTGTGGATCCTATTTCCCCCTGACAGGTCCAGGACAGAGGAACGGAGGACGGCTCATTTTTTGGCCGCTCTGAGGAGGACGAGGGGGGGTCGAGGACACAGGATGAGCTGCCAGATTGACAGGCTGATGGGGCTGCCGCTGGGAGCCAAGGTGTAGAGATGTTCAGGGAGTTTGCGTTTGCGGCTCAAACGATAAGCATCAGTGAGAACCTGAGAGGCTCGATGGTAATCTTGCACAGGAAGTGAAGCTATACCATTGCCGAAGAAACCACAGGAGAGAGGCTGACCTTGTGCGCCTGTGCTGGGCTGCAGCGCTCTTTGAGAGGGGGCCAGGCCTCAAACCAGCTGCTGACAGGAAGGTCCTCTGACAGAGTACTTCTCTGTTAAAAAGCCAATGAAAGTCTCTGGAGGAAATATGCTGATAGAAAAGGTGTTTTAAAAGTTTGTTTAAGTAAAGCATGTACTAATAATAAACAAAACTATTCCCTCATCTTTAGTCTTAAGACTGTTCACATCTTAAGTGCTTTTGATGAAGTCATTACAAGGTTAATCATCAGGCACATTTAAATGAATCACAGATGGTTGAGTTCTTTGTGAGCATAAAACGTTATATCCATGATAAATATAAGTTTAAAATTAAAACAATTAAAACAATACATGAAAGCTAAAATATAACTTGGCATCATAATATATCAGGATGCTAAGCACAATAGAGATTTAAACAGAAACTCAAAGAGTTGGACTTAAAGCAAAGATTTAAAACTTAATAGGTGTGAGAGAGGTGCCGTTAAGGTTGAAACTCAAAGTGTTTTTAAAGAATTTGATTTAAGGTGTTGAAAAAAGAATAGTGTCAAATTGGGGCTGCAAATGGGAGTGTTTGGTCACAATTTGAGGCTAAGACAAACCAATATATATCCAGGGTGATTTACAACAGATGGTTTTGTGAGAATAAAGTGCAAAAACAACAAATTCAGTAATCTCTTACTTAAAGGCATCTTTTAACATACTGTATAATGTGAAAAACACTGCACAAAGAGGACAGAAAAAAAGGGAATAATATCATGAAACTGGCGTGCCCCTCCTCTGACAAATCATTGTCGTCACCCTACTTAGAGGTGAGTTTCCTGAAATAGTTTGAGTCTTTTATTCTGCCAGCTTTGAGGTCACAGTTCTCTGAAAGTCAGAGAAGGAGGACTTTAAGTCAAACATCACCCAGATCATTTCCTGGACCATCAGCGAGGTTTAAAAGAAGAATGGGTAATGTTCACTGTTCTATCTTTAACCACTGTAAGTGTGCCCTGTTCATGGACCAATAAACCCAGCCTTATGGTCAGAGCTGGAAATATTCTCAGCATGATTCAACAGATTTGTCTTCCTCTGCCTCATTTATTTTTTTAGATTTAGCATGATGCTTTTTAAAAAAGAAAAAAAAAACAATTCATTTCATCTGCTGAGCAAAACGAGAGAAGGCACAGTACAATGTGGAGTACAGCTTTACAGTACAGTTAGTTAAGATGCCATGCAGTAAGAAATGTATTGTCTCCTTAGGGGCATTTGTCTTTGTCACGCTCAGCCATCTCAACAGTGGTCTATTATCTAACAGTAAACTTGCACTACTAAATGACATTAAATACCCTACAAGTAAAAATGTCATTGGAAAATAACGGTAAAATACTGACAGCGGGGATAGCAGTAGTTTTCTGTACTGTATGTACTATTATTTATTTTTTACAACTTAATTATGTATGTTGGCAGTTATGTCTGCCAAGCAAAACCTGCAAGATCAAAGTAAAACATCCCAAGTCAAATAAAGCAGAAACAATTTATTTAGAGGAAATTTTCATTGAGGGGTCTGGAGAAAAACAGCATTGTTTAACTGATGTTTTAGATCGTCTGTGCCCTGGAACATGGACGGCCTGTCCCAGCAGCATGACATATCAACATACATTGATATAGGTATATATAGATGTCCTTCTCACTCACAGTAACAATAACTGTTAGGTTGAAAATCACAAAGGCATTCTGGGTAAAATTTTAAAGCTAAAGTTTTGCTAAACAGCAGGGAGGGGCTAAAGTGTGTGGAAAATTAGGAGACAGAGTAATAGAGGTCAAAGTGACCAGTTATGATTGAGAAGAAAGTGTTCCCAGTCGGGAAATGGTGAGTGTGTGTGTGTGTGTGTGTGTGTGTGTGTGTGTGTGTGTGTGTGTGTGTGTGTGTGTGAATGTGTGTGTGTGCGTGTGTGTGTGCGTGTGTATGTGTGTGTGTGTGTGTGTTTGAGAGTTTTATAGAGTTTGAAAACCAAAAATAGATCAAAGCACCGTTTATCGCAACAGCAGAACAATCATTGTAACTGTGAGTGAGGAGGAGGCAGGCACAGCTGCACAATGCATCATATGAATTGAAAAATGGATAATATTCCTATGAAAAGGCAAAACGGAAGAATCTTTGATTTAATCACAGTTAAGTGAACCCTAATTGTACAGACCTGTACCTTTTTATTGTCAGGATGGAGTTAAAGAACAATCGGACTTCCAGCTATTGTCTCCTTCCGAGCATGGGGTCTCACCTTCTTGTTCCCAAAATGCATTGCAAGAGAAATACAGGAAACTACCATCTTCTTTCCTTGAAGCAACAATACAGGAAATTGTTTTAAGTGTTAGTATGCAAGGTTTTCCTGTAATAAGTCGTCTAAGGATATTACCGCTGAGATTTCCACATACATTTACAGTAATTTTTCACATTGTAGGTGCAAGGATTCGATGAAACTTAAGTCTAATCTTTCTAGAAAACTGGCATCGGCAACCAAGCAGGGAGTCAATCTTTCCTAAGTGTTTATTTTATGAAATGAAAATATTAAACCTCAGTTAAATATCACTCTTGAAGGTTAAGCTGGAGAAAATACTGTCACAAATTGGATTTCAGGTTCACCGTTTTGTTTAATAAAACATTGAAGCTGGATGAGGATCTAATAAAAGGAGAAGATGTCACCCCACTTCTTTCGAGAGCAAATGTTGAAATGTCACCGTGTTCCAGTTCAAATTAAGTTACACACCTGCAACATCAGCGGATTCATCTGAATATGATTTCCTGTAAAATAATGGTCTGTGGTTGGTTTTCAGACAGTTCAAGAGCCCTCATGGTTTGACAATGCAATGATTGACAGTAGCTTCAGTTAGAAAAGAAAGGGTGCATGTAACACTAGATAAGAAATTCAGAAATAAAGAATGGTAGACATAACAGAAATGATTGGTGTACAAAATCTTGAAAAAAAACAAAAAAAAAAAAACAAATCAAAACACAAACAATGTCGACACAATTTCTCTTGAGATGACTCTAAGTGAAGACCTCAAACACAAAGCTGCGTGTCATGAACAGCAGCAAGGACCTCAGGTTATAGGCCGGTTTTTCACCACACAGGAAGTCATTTTAGGTTAGTGCAGTGGGCTGTATAACGCCGACACTCAGTCTCAAAGCAGCCCAGGTGTTTATGCGTCTGTGAGGGAAAGATAAAGTGCAGACTCTCTATTTCTGTAACCAAAGAGGCACAAATTGCAGGACACCCACTGATGCAGGTGTGCTTGTTGACGTCTTACGAGAAGGTAAGCAACAGCTGAATTTATCCCAAATGTTTAACTGCTGTGGTCGTAAAGACGCTGTTTAAAAATAGATGGAAATGACAAGCATGGTAACACGAAGAGAAGACCAGCTTTGAACCAGAGTAGAGAATTCAGCTTTGATCAAACTCAAGAGAAAGTCTCATAGTTTCTCTGAGAGATTTGGATGTGAAAGTGTGAAAACTGCAATGAACAATCAGTGCATTCATGAGGAAAAAGAAAGTTTTCTGCCACTGTTCGTCAGAGTAAAGTACGGATGTTTGAGACTTGTAATGGTGTTGCTTTTAAGTTTTTATTTATTTTTCCTTCTTTATACATATTCAAATGTCATTGTTACTCTTTATTTCATACCCATGTGCAGAAAAAGATCTATAAGCTCAAATGCTACTATCGTTGATGAGTTTAAAATTTTCTAAAACAAACTAATTGTAATACATTAACTACTTTGGTTTTACTCTGTGCTAATTTTTCCTATGAAACTCACATAAATCAATAAACCTACAGTGGTAAATATGGTTCGCTTCTGATATACAAAGTAGAGTTTGAACTACTAAGAGTGCCACATTGTCACCTAATTGTGTTAAGTTTGCTGCAAATATGAGAAAAAACTGTAATGAGGTAACTTAACATAGAGCTTCATAGAGCACTAAATGTAATATTGGACTCAAATTTACAGTTTTCTTTCACAAATGGTTTATCAAAGAAGCAGAGGTCAATAAGAATCAAAACAGAGTGTAGACTTATGTTCCCAGACATCAGAAATAGAGGTTAAAACATTTAATATTGGCTTCAAAAGTGGTCAGAGCATGGGTTACATCATATGGGAGGTTATTACTGACAGCAGAAACACTGCTTTACTTAGTTTGTGCTAACATTTGGGACAGTCAGCCTCTGATGTCCTCTGGTAACAGCAAATACGTCTGTGCTTGGTTCAAAAGCAGCTGTGTGGATACAGAGTAACAGATGAAAAAATAAGACAGAAAAATTAATGTTTACACTAAAATGAATCTAATTTGGTAACAAAGAGGACTCGAAAAAGAGTTATACTTTACATATTTCTTTAAGTTAAAAAGCCCCTAAACATGGGGTACTTAAGGAGTTCTGGTTCTCTGTAGTTGACACTCTCTTGTTGCCCTCAGAAAAAAAACAGGTCACAAATCCTTAAGTAGGCAGCTGGTTTGAGTTGCCACAAATCCTCTGCTCCCAATTTTCATGGGGCAGGAGTTTATTTTCCGGACTAGCTGCTCAATCTCAGATGTGAGCTCCATGAATCTAATCTTCGTCCTTTTTAAACGTCTCATCCAGCACCACTTCCCCAAGCCAAGTAAGCTCTGCAAAGTAGACAGACGGCCCCACTGAGTGCTGGACCACGGTGCCAAATCCAATACTGGGTGTGAATCTCCCCTGTGGGACTGTGAGTTGGTAGCTTGTAATGTCTCCTGGCATTTCCCCCATCTCTCACAATGTCCTTACTTCTATTCTGAGTATATTTCCTTCCTGCTTCCTGTGGGGTTTTTTTCTCTCCTCACCCAAAGGAGTTCAAAAATAAAACCCTGTCAGTCAAAAGCTGCAGGATTAGTCTTGATTCTGCTTCATTTTTACTTTATTTTGTAGACGCATGATTTTAAAATGCAAAAAAACACATGCATCAGTATCTGCTGTCACAGAATGTGGCAGTCAAATTTATACCAATGTCTCTCCTGGTTCTGTGAAACCAGTGGCGCTTAATTCATCTCCAAAAATAACTGAACACTTTGAATGATCCCCTGGTTAAAAATGTGATAAATATAACTCGGCTTCGGCACAACCGTGGAAGCTGTTGTCAAAGTTTCACATTTCAAAGCCAAATTTGAAAACTGCTTTGTAGTTTGGGTCTTAAAAAGTATTAAATGGTCAGAATAGGTTTAAAAGATGTGTCTTCTTAAAAACAAGAGCCCATCACTTGACTGATAACTTAGATCATTTTATAAAAGAGGAATTTGTGAAATAACGTTTTCCTGGTTTGCATAACAAGCTGAACAGCAGCATTTTGGATTAATTAAAGCCTATGAGTGATTTCTTTTTCTGATGCCAGGGTAAAGAGGGTTGCAGTAATAGAGTGTGTGTGTGTGTGTGTGTGGGGGGGGGGGTGATGATGAATGACCTTATAATTTTGAAAAAGAGGGAAATTATCTAACCTTTGATGAGGACAAGACTGCTACTGTTACTGTTACTTCCACTTTACTTTAATGGGGTGTATAGTCCAAATTCAAAGGCATAGCAATGATCTGATTCAAATGGGTAACCGGCAGTCATGAGGGACCTGATAATGAAACCTGTGGAAGCCCACAGGTGAGTGGACCACTTCAAGAAGAAAAAAATCAAATAATTTCAACTGAGAAGGACTTTTTCATATGGTATGAAATAAGTCAGCCATGTCACAAAAAATGATTTCTTAGTTCATGTTTTTTCATTCAAGAAAATCACATCATTCTGCTTCACAAACAAGGTGACTGTTTCTGAACAGACATCATTTCTCTTAATTAAAGATGAAATACTTTAAGTTATAACTACTCACAAGGAGCTCAGAGAGAACAGCTCAAGGCTACAAATGTCTCTGTTCAGCAGCTTATAAAGACTTCCCTTTTCCTCAGAGGGAGAAAAAGCCGAAGGACGAAGAAGTGTTAGAAGGCCAAATTCTTCAGCAGAACTCTAAACTAATGATGTTTTTCATTTCTGTTTCACTCCCTCGTTAGCTGCAGAGAGAGCACACCGCCATGAGTCTGCTGTGATAATGGTGAGTTATGGTGCTCGTACTCGCAGCTTTCCCTGATGGTTCCACATGAATGTTCCCAGGGGGAGCTTTGGGAGGCTGCAGCCCCTTGTGTAATTACATTTTAGTGCAGGAAGGAGGAAAGAGAGTTATTCTGCTCTGTCATTGTTAGTGCAGAGCAAGAAGAACACAGAGCAGACTGGGGCTGCATTTTTACTTTCATTTTTTTTTTTTTTTTTGGGATGCATTAAAATTCCTTTTAAAGTTTAGCCAAGAAATGTTCACTTAAAGCTCCAGAGAGAAGAGCCCCTTGTGAACATAATGGTACTTTTGATCTCTCTTATGGTTTTGTCCTGTACATGATTAAGCTTTTTTTTCCCCGATAGGAAATTGCTGTCCTTTTTTCTTCATTTTACCAACATATCAAATGTTTTTAATACAGGCTATTTTCAAACTTAAAAACATGAAAATAACAGAACAAACAATGAATCGTAGTGTACTTGGATTGTTTTGCAAAAGGCATCAAAATTAACTCAGTGCATTTAACAACTGGCTACTCACTAATCAAAACAGAATGTGTAGTTCTGAAATCAGAGTTCATAAAATCAGTGACAATTCACATCTTAAGTAAACCAAACCAAAAAGAACCTGCTTGTCTCCATTCTTCCTTGTGTTTGTAAATATGTGTACATTTCATGTAGACAGCACACTCAGCTCTGTCACTGAAAAAGCAAACTTGCTCTTAACTTCAGATACTGTGTCTGAGCTGCTCTCTGTACATTATTTGCTCTCGATGCTTTCCAGAAATGCTTAAAGCTGTAGCAAAACAAAAAAAAGGACTTCCCAGTTTGTCTCTTCTAGCCCACGGCTCAAGGCAGAAGTTCATATGAGACAGAAATAAAAATGTAAGGTGCAGCAGCACTAATGAGACAGAGTCTGCTCTGGGTGTAAAACATAAGAGTTGTTTTCCTCTGAGTGTTTGTAGCATGATGACAGCTTCTCTTTCTGCTTGATTTGATCACTAAACTCAGTTTAAGATGGTGTGTGCTCCACCTGCATGCTCTGAATAAGACAGAAGTGTTCAGATTAAGTTCACAGATAAATATATATATTAATCAAATCATGAAAATTACAACAACTTTCCAAGATTTTTAGTAACAGTGGCCTTGGTTGGCGAGTTATTAGACCCTTGAGTGTGCAGACAGCGGAGAATATTACAGTATAAGATACTGCAGCCATGGATCAACCTAAGAAAAATGTCCTGCTCTTTAGATGATAACAATTTTCCAAGAGTCACCATTAATTATTTCCTCTAGAACAATATTTTTCCCACAGTCAATTAAACAAAAAATAGTTGACACTTGAGCACAAAAGACAATAAAAAGGTTGTAAAACCACCCTAATCCATCAGATTCAAATCTTAAACTCACCTCTTTAATTGTGCTGATGTTTTCTTTTCTTTTCTTTGATTCAAGTATCATTTTCTGTCCATGTATCTTGTTTAGAGTTGGTGTTAATATTTGTTCAGTGTCTTACATAAATGTTTCATTCTTTTTTCATTATTGTTTCCATAACTTTCAAAATGTCACGGCAGTAAATACAGGAAGCTGGTGACCAAGTTACTCATCACGGCTTTATCTACTCTTTCAAATGTTAACCTGGTCATTCACAAAATGTTAAATGTTGCCTTAGTTTTCTGTATTTCATTAATAGGAAATGAAAATATTATGGACTTAATTTTACTCAATTATTACATAGCATACCTAATGTAGCCAATAGTAGGACATGCAAAGCCAAAACTATAAAGTAAAAATGTTAATATTTTTGGCTCCACAATGCAAGTTGAGTCTTTCTCATCCAGCTTAATCTTGAAGTTAAAAAGTGTGGACTTTTGATTTATTTTTGTTTTGTCTTTTTCTTACATATGCTTGAGGTGCCCAAAAAGCTAAAGTTCCATCTGTAGTCCTTGGTTGTATATTGTTCAGATTTTTTTCCCGACGTTTTGTCTTGAAAATTTGAAATTCCCTTTTTGACATAAACTGCACAAAAATGTATGCAAATTTTTTCTTAATCCTCTTAGTTTAAAAAGGAATCCTCGGTAAATCCTCACATTTAAAATAAATGTATGAGATAATAATTTGAACTTGGAAAAACAAACATTTCGTGTCACTGTGCCCGGTGGTGATGCTGCACTGGAGGACAAAAACAAGCCAATCTGAACTCTTCTCTTCATCATAAAAGACGTGTTTGTGATGTGCAGCCCACAGCCTTTAAATAGACGAAGAGAAAGCGTCTCTAAGTGATGCACCTATAATGTATTCATCGTATTTTTCATTTGCTTTTCACCGGAGCAAAAATTACACTGTGACAATGTACTTTACATCATGTGGCATCATCTGACAGAAACAGACAGTTTATTAACAGACTACTCAACACTGTGTCACAGACTGACACTTATCTCTGTAAATCACTGACTATAAATGTTCATACGTGTGTGACTTCTCAGACAAACAGCGAGTTATGTTGCAATACTCCATCTAGCTTCCTGTACTTGTCGGCAGTATTAACCTATAAAAGCTTGAAGTACAGATTTCTTTGTAGAAATGTTTAACAATGACTTTCAGACTTTGTGGTTTTGAGTGGGATAAACTTGTTGTCTCTGCACAGGACTGCAGCAGGAGAGACAGACACAGAGAACTAACATACATGAACAACAGCGAGCCGGAGCCTGAGTACGATGTGGTGGATGACCACGAGGAAAAACTAAGTGTGCGGATACTTCCTGCATGGCCCCTACATGAAGAGAGAGCGTATGCAGGTAGTGAAGAGCAGTCGCATTCACACAGCTCTCAGACTCTGTTGTTTTCATTTTCTGTTTAGATCCTATTCCAATTTAAACCCAGAAATGGTTTTATTCAGCCTTTATAAGTTCTTATGTGCTCAGCTTTTCACCTTTTCTGTTAGATTGGTTTATTTCAGCCCCTTCCTTGTTTTATATATGCACCTCATGAGTACAAAGACACTGAGGAACAGTAAACAACAAAACCGTTCTCGAGTTTACTAGCATGTTTTGGTCTCGGTCTGAGTAGTGCTGCTTGTCTGTGGGAGTGATTCTGACCTTTAATGTTTGATGACATGCTTCTTACTTTTGTGGTTCCTGTCTACCTTAAGGGAGGAAGCTTTGAGAGTGAGTCCATCAGCAGAAATTGAGCAAGTATGAACCACAGATAAATCAAAAGGACTGTAATTTTGGGCCTAAAAGTAGCCCAGCATCTATCATGTGTGTACAGTTTCCCAAAAAGTAGCAGTCTGACCAAATGCATCTCTTTTTTTTACCAAATCCTTGTAAAGCTCTTTTGTCATTATGACAAAATTGGCATCCACTTTGGACAAGGCAGAACAACCAATGTCTTTACTGGTCCTGTCCTTTACATATATTTTTCTCATGTGAAAAACCATGTGCCTTCAGAGTTTTAATATGAAATTCTATCACTGAATTAATGCATAGATCTATACTTTTGATGTGATATGCAGCCTGCCTGACGAGATGTTAGATGCCATACTGAACGTTGTATGAATTGAGACATCAATTGTTTCTCCTCGGTTACCCGGATGCTGACACTGAATTTTTTGACACTGGATATTTTGAAACTGAATTTTTGTAGGAGAGACTCAAGAGCTGTACACTTGACTTCCTGCAGGTAGAGGGGGAAGGGGGCTGAGACAGACACTGACACACATCTATAGAGGTCCATAGATGACGACTTATCAGGAGTATTGCCTCAAAAAGTTACTTTTTGGAGGAAGGACAATCTTGCAGACCCCATCTTTAATATTGAAAAAAAATCAAAAGCAGAAGAATAATCAGAACTACACATTTGATGGTTTTAAAATCCAAAATCTGATTCTGATGGTGAAAAACTTCAGTGATAGAATATTCAAACTCTGATGGCGCAGAAATACTTCCATAGGTCCAACTTAAACTTTTATAATTTCAAATCAATTGTGCAGATTTAACATCTGTCTCTCTGGCTTGAGTAATAATAATAATAAGCACAGAAGTGAGAGCAAACTTGTCAGATAAGGCAGTTGGGCAGTTTCCCGCCCTACAATCAGGATCTTGCTCACCCTGCCACGAGTCTAATCTGCAAAACCACCCACTCATTATACATTACCTGCATAAAATGAACCGACAAAATCTACTTGCTGTTTTCTTTTCCACAAATGCCAAGTGCTCATGATGGATAAATGTTGTATTTGGATGACATAACAAAGAGCCTCTGATTGTGGGCTGATGTAAACTGATTGGCCAACTGATTGAACTGATGATAATATCATCAACTTTTATTGGTCATGAAAAGACATCAGTGTTCATTTCAGTCTGTTTCATGAAAACCACATCTGAGTTGAATGTATAAAAATGAACGCTAACTGACCTAAATTCAAAAAAACTTTTGGTCCCAAACTTGTCAAAACTTCAGCGTAAAGAAACGTTTGTATGGTTAACACAATTAGAATGTTTCACTTGGCTACAGAGAATATCTGTAGCAAACATAATTAGACTGAGCTGAATGAAGTGCAGGCAGAAAACAGCAGCTCCTCCGCAGACTGTGCAGAGAATGAAAGCAGCGTGGATCTGAGACAGGGAGCTCATGCTGAGTGAGCATGATCTGCCAGTGGGTCTCCAGGGCCATCTGTTGGCTGAGTCGGACTGCGGGAGATTACAATTATCCAGAAGCTGAGGGGGGAAAGAGAGAGAGGGAGCCATGTAGTGCGAATAGACTCCCTTTACTCTCCAGCCTGGACGTGGCCCACAGCCAGGCGCCGCACAGCTGCACTTCGACAACTTTATACTGAATGTGGCTTTTAAATTTGCTCACACTCTGAGTGTTCTCGCTCTGTAATCAATACAGCCTGCTGCTACAGTGCACTACTGGGACCACCGACGACCAACTAAGAGCAATAATAAAGAGAATCTAAACTGTCAAAAAACACTAGTGCTACTGAAACTACTATCATTACTGTCTTTTGTTTTCAAGACAGGGATCTTCCAAGGTCTTCATCAGCTCACAGCCTGTCTTCACTCTCCACTGTAAGGTTCCAGCTCTCTGTGCTGCATGTCGCATAAAAACTGAACAGCTGCACTTAATGTTTTCACACACATCTTTCTGCTCTCTTCTTCTCAAGGGAAACTCTAATTCCTTCCCCAGAGACATCCCATACGACCCCACTTCAGGTAAAGTAACAAAAGTCTGATTTGGTGCATCATAGAGGACATATATGACCATAAACCATCAATTTTAAAGCTTAACACTTAACTCATCATCTGTGAAGCACTGTTCATATGTCAGTACTCATTTGTATATCATGTACAAACACAGTTATACATTTTTTATGATATATTTTTTATAATGAATATCTAATATTTTATTTGAGTTTTGCCACTATAGGCACTTTAGAAAATTTTTGTTCAGTTTCAGAGTATTCATAAGGAGAGTTATTTTTCTTTACCTTACATAAATACAAGTTAAAGTGTATGTATTGTGTCCATTTCCGTATTCTGTTAAATTAATCCCTGTGACTTCTTTGTTTTGAGGTGCTGCTTGTCGTAAATCTCATTAATGAATGCTTTGTGAAGCATAAGAAGTCCTCACCTTGGATCAGCTCAGAAAACAATGGAGAAACCGCAACTAAGTCCTTTGTGATGGCCTTAATCAATCATAATTTGTTCTGTAATTAGGTGTTCACTAGCCCTTACTTAATGTTAGAATCACCATCTGTAAAAGGTTTATAACTGGTATAGTGACCATAATAACTGCTTTTTAATGAATGAATCCATCATTTATTGAGTGTGAACAAATGGTTAGTTAACACATTATAAAAATGTATATTCATCAGTAATAACACATTTTTAACTGTGTTTGTACATGATACAGGAAAAAGTACTAATGTATGAAGAATCCTTTACACATGATGATCTAAGTATTAATTAATTCTAAACTAAGAGTTTACTCATACTAAAAAGTGTGTTGTTAATGTGAAGTGTTACCAAAAATCAAATGTGCTCTCCATTGCGAACAGGTTTTGTTTCTGCCTCCAAGGAGTTACTTAGGTGTCATACATTAGCCAGCGTTAGCAAAATGTTGATAGATATTGCTGTGTAAAAGACATTACAGTCTCAGTTCACTGCTTTTATGGCTTTTTCTGCACTTGGTCCCAAACTGCGGCTCAGCAAAAGTTTCACAGGGTCACTCAAGCTGCATTATTCAGGATCTGACTCAAAGTAAAAAAGCTCTGAAAAATAGGAAAGTGTTGCTCAAAATACTGATTACATGGCAAAATGGAAGGGCACTCAGGGAGCACAGACCGCTAGAAAAATGCTCACAGTCCTGGCTTCATGATGCACAGATGTGCACAGAAACACCTTAGTTTATTTCTGAAACTTTGAGGAAACAGTGCAGCTATATCTCTTCCTAGGTCAGTGCAATGACCTTTATTTTACTTTTGTAAATTCCTTTTGTGATCTGTTAGTTGCTTTGCCATTAAGTTCAAAGGAAAGCACTGTTAAACAAGTGAGGTTTCTCATTAATTACGATGTCTCACTCAGACATCTCCCACCATGGGTGTGACATCCTTTGAAATCCGGTGCCAATATACTTACTTTGCCTCAATCTGTGTTTTGTTTTCTTCACACAGGACCTGCTATAAACAGGGACCTGAAGCCTGGCAGGAAACAAACAACCAAACTAGGTAAAAAAAACTTGGAAAACTTAACACACCATCTCAGCCTCAGGGAAGCAACTTACCAATGATTTACATGTTGCTTCAACAGCTAAAAGGCTCTTTCCTCAGCCAGGAGAGCAGGTACAAACATGAACCATTCCCAAACTGGTGTGTCATGACAAAATATGTCTAAACTTATGATAACTATTTATCATTCTCTCTTTTTGCTGTCCCAGCGCCCATATAGGTGAGTTGTTCAAATTATATCTCCAAATATTATTGTGTTTCACTGAATGGTTTTAAAGCAGAGGTGTTTGTTTTTCCAGTGTTTCTTCATCATCACCGCCTCCGTTTGCCTCGGAGTTAGCAAGCCGGCTGTCTGGTCTGGCTCTCCATGAACCCTGCAGGAGAGAGTGAGTACTCTTGGGTTCATTTGTAGCACAACATGACGCAAGCAGACAAATCAACACTTGTATCAGTGAGCCTCTGCCCTGCTGTGGATTTATTTTGCTGTGCTTTAACTCAGCCTGATGTGACCTTTTATTTGTCTCTCTTTGTAAGAACTAGGAGTCAAGAGTAGGCTGTTTGTTCGGTGCAGTGGTGGCGCCCTCTGCTGGTTAAAATAATAAATACAGAAATGTAACACCATTCAACAGAGAACATGCAGGATGTAAAAACAAAGCAAAATTTCCCTTCAAACTGAAGAGAGAATATGCAGTTGGAAACCCCACAACTGTTAACAAAATACTTTTTTCATTTCAGTGGTTGGAGAGCACCAAAAAGAGTAAGTACGCAAACATCCATCCAATATCAGATCTTACTTGGTATCCTTACACAAAATCTCTGTTGAAATGATTCAGAGATCTACCTCTACTTAATGTTTTGAATCATATTTTGTCTTTCACCTTTTTAAAACCTTTAACAGGCAGAATACAGTTCACAGTCCAGAGGTAAGAGCCAAAAATAACTGCAAATGAAAATGTGAGGTTGAAATATATTCATGTTAAACATGCTTTTCAGGTCAGGAAAGAGCTGGCCATGTTTCAAATCAACAGACCAACCAAAGACACTCTCTGGATTTGGAGACTCATGATCTAGACAAAAGGTTTCACTTTGTTTCCAAAGTTTTTCACAACAGTTGAGCTTGGGTATGTCAAGTCTGATGTTTGTTTTTTCCTTTCAGGTCACAACAAAATTTGGGTGAGTAACATTGAAAATATAAGTGTCAGTTTCACAATTATTGTCTACAAAGTCACCTCCAGCTTCTCTTTAAAGAAAGGGTCGCATCAAAACGTCATCACCATGAGTGGCCTCAAACTAAAGATGACTTTGACCAGCATGACTTTGTCCCCATGGGAAAACCTCAACAGGTGGGTTTACAGTGTTGTAATGTAACCAAGTACAAATACTTCGTTGCTGTTCCTAAGTACAATTTTCACACATCTGTACTTTACTTCCTTATTAATATTCCCGACAACTTTTACTTTTACTCCATAGCAATTTTCCGAGCTATTCTTCTTACTTGTTACATCAAAGTTTAATCCGAAGAAATTTAAGTTGGTGACATTATTCCTGTTTGTCACCTGCTGCAGGCTCAACTACTATGAACCAGTCTTGTGTGAAGAACTTTAAAGCAACAAGTGTCTTGGCTGAAAATGACTTTTGTAGAAGTTTAAGTCATCTTTTAGAAACACATTTTCAGTCTCAGTTAATAACTACATGCCAGTTGAAAGACAAATGCAATTTTTCCATGTAACAAACAGAGAGGTTGAGAGAGAGGGAGAGATATTCATTATTGATGATAGCACATGTTTCATTTTAAATGTTGAAAAAATTCAAGCTTCTTTCTCCGGTGTCTGGATATTGTGATTTAACTGTATCCATCCATCCATCCATCCATCCATTCATCCATCCATCCATCCATCCATTTTCTCCCACTTATTTGCAGATTTCACTGTGAGGAAGCCTAAATAAATTCCATGATCAAAAAATCTAAGTGCTTGTTTTTAAAAATATATTTTCACTTTTATAATACTGAAGAATGTTTCATATCAGGAAATGACTTTTGTTACTTACATTAACTATATACACTAATACTTTGAAAGGTGACTTTAACTTTCCCCAAAGTAATTTTCTGGTAAGATACTTGTATTTTCACTCAAGTATTACTTTTAAATATTTTATACAAATCTGCGGGTATATATCCTCTTAATGAAGCAGAAAATACTCATGTTTCTGTCTTACTGAACTTTGTTATCTAAACTCTGCAGACATATTGTGAAGAAGACTGGTACGTTGGCCCTTGTAACCGCGCAGATGCTGAACACGCCTTACATCTGGTGAACAGGGTATAATAACCTTAATTATACAAAACCCACAAGCTACATAATATCCTAAAGCTTAACTTGTCTCCTTTCTTTGTCTTACTAACTGTCTCAGGATGGGGCCTTTTTGGTACGAGACTGCTCCATTAACACCAACAGTGAACCCTTGGTTTTGGCTGTGTATCACGAGAAGAAGGTTTACAACGTGAAAATCCGATTCATTGAAAGTAGTAGCAAGTACATTCTGGGAACAGGATACCGAACAAATGATGTAAGTGGACAAGAGAATACTTCAGCAATGAAATAATCAGACACTGATGGTGCTTCATGAAAGGCAATTGTAAATGAAAAATAAAGATAAAATGAAAGTTTTAATTTAAATTCCCATGGATTTTTTAATTGTTAGTAAGTGAAGTCACCATGTACAAACCTAATCTCACAGCATGAATTGAAAAAGTCATCCAGTCACCCATCACGCTTATATACACTTTCTTTTTCAAAGTCTAAGAATAATTTATGTTTTTTGCTTTTTATTTCCAGATGTTCGACTCAGTGGCAGACATCATCAAGTTTCACTCCATTTTCCCAATCGTTCTCATCAGTGGGAGAAATATGCCCGGGAACCGATACCCAGAAAGCTGTGTGCTGACATGTCCAGTAACAAAACAGGATGTTTACCAGCTGCTGAATTAACACATAAATCAGATAACCTGCTGAATACAATCTGGTCATTAAGTAATATCTAACTTTATCTTTCAAGCCTTTAATTCTGCTCATTGATAGAATTTTACTGTTCACAACTCCATAACCTGGACAAATATATTTTAATAAAGTGACTATAATATTTGCTTTTTCTACTTGTATTCACTTTTATCTACAAAAGATCTGAGAGTTCAAGAGTCAAATTTGAAAGGTTCAAAGGTTAAATTGGCCTCAGACAAGAGTAGAAGATCTCAGGAGCCTGAGACCGAGGAGGAAGCAGCACTGACAGGATTTCAAGGAGTAGTAAGGAAAAGACTCATCAGTCTGCCTGTTGCTAAGTGGCACCGGATAAAAGGCAAGTTTAAGTCCTGTGAGTGCGGTGCCCTTACTTAAACGCAGAAAGTTCTTTGTTCTTTGTACATGCCTCAGAGAAAAGCCAGAGGCCCTTTGAGTTTGGCGTCTGTGTAGGTTAAGTTGTAAAACTGTGGATGAAGGCGGATTATCTTTGGATCTTTTACAGGGCTTGGCTTTTGTGGCCTTGAGGCCCAAAAGAAATGAGGCTGTGTTCCAAATCAAATACTTCTGCACTTCTACTTGTGATTGTTGAGTGCATAAGTGCCTTCACACTGACAGTATAGATAAACTGGAAAAAATTGAGTGTGGGACGCCGTTGACTTCTCACTCTCAATGGTCACCGTATTGGCTCAGCGCCGAAGGGGAAAGGAACGAATCAATGATGGGTGATGGTTGTAATTATTGAAAAACTGGAGAACACCTGTGAATGGTTGTGAAATGTGATCATAATTTCAGGTAAGTGAAGCTGCAGTGTTTGATATGAAACATCACTTTGTAAGATTTCATGCACTGTGTACGCAGTGCACTACATGTAGGTGATCTGACAGAATTAAGCAATTAAAGAAACAGGCTACGTATTCATCAGGTCTCTGACAGGAAAAGAAATGCTGAGTAATTCAAGCAAAGTTATGAGATTTTTGACACATTTATGAAAATAGCTTGAAGAGTGTTTTATCAGTACCATAATATTCATGGTGCCTATTCAAAGAGGTAAATAGCTTATGACTGTGACCTTTTGTGGGTGTTTTCTAACAGCCTCTCTCAGAGTCTTGTTTTGGCTTGTCTTTTGGTAGAGTTGGTTCCAGTGAAACAGGTTCTCAGGCCACGCTACATCATGAAATCATGCCAGGTGAGAAAGAAACACTTTTAGTGTGTTAGGTTTGTAGGTGTTAAATCAGTTGGCACTGCCCAGAAACCTGTCCTGGAGTGGAAAGAGCTTGTGCCAGATCCTCTTTGGGTCTATGGAGGTGGAAAACCAAGTGTGCCCTGAATACCATGCTAAGACAAGATAATGTATGATTATGGTGACTCAAGTAGCATGGAAGAGTTAAGTGACTGAGATTCAGCCACACCTAAGAGAGAGAAACTATCCAAAAAACAGTTCATTTATGGGTTTTTGCATTTTTCATGACATGAGTTTCTCTGTTGCTATATTCTCATTGTAATTTTTGCACCATTCACTTGCAGCTGTAACACTGTAAATGTCCCTGTTGTGGACCTAAACTAGGCCATGCCAGCACCTCAAAATTTAGATTCCTAACTTACATTTGTCTTCCTTATGGTTTTAATCCTTTCCTTATCTGTTTGACACCCATGGATCCTCCCAGTCACATTTCCAATTCAACTTTAATTCACCATCCGCATTTTTTTATTTTTTTATTTTTTTATTTCAATTTTTGATGCTTACGTTTTTCGACGGTGGGCTGGGTCATATTCTTTTTTCTTGATGTTGGGGCATTAGTATGAAAAAGCATTGATAGGAAGATTGTCAGCCAAAAGCAGATGGGTGAAGGAGCCCTAAAAATTGTGCTTAACTGTATAAGACAGTGTATCAAGTAGCTCAAAGCGGTTATCTTTTTCCAGAGCAATGCACATAAATCAGTCATTATAATTATATGTTTTGTCCAAACAAATTAGCAATTTATAGTTTTATATTTAACTTGCCCAGTTTCCCCCTGCAGCTAAGAGTTATGATTTGATGAAATCCATTTTGCTTCAGGTCCCTATCTCAAAACTGTATTACTGGGCCACCCAGTTAAGGACTGCAATGTATTATTTTTCAGTAGCTTCCCTTCCAGTTTGGGTAACTATAGAGGCGGCATCATCATTAGGGCCCCCCCTCAATCTTTATTTGTATTCAGCAAGTGTCAGAAAGCTGATCAAACACACCAAAAATCCTTTCCTTCGAAATACTATTTTAGTGTGGTTCTCTGCACACCGATATGTTGGAGACACACCAACATTGTCACAGTTTACACCTATATGGGGCAATAGCTGTTTTATACCAGGGAGAACAGACAGAGGATTTAAAATGTGGTTTAACAAAGGTGTTGCAAAAATTTCAGACATATATTTAGAAGGACACTTGATGGCATACAGCCAACTTTGTGAAAAATACAGTTTTCCAAAGAAACACTTCTTTAATATTTTCAGCTGAAACATTTTATTCAGCCAGTGTATCAACAATCACTGTCTGTACCTCCCCTATCAAAAATTGAGCAGTTGTTGTGGATTTCTTTTATTAAAGTAAGAAATTTACTCAACTGAACGCAACTCTCAGATATCCTTACATATAGATGCCAGCTGTCACATTCTTCAGCCGGCTGTCTCCAGGAGGAGACAGGGCCATAAACAAACCTGTTGTTGCAGTTTTTTTAGAAACAGTGGTCTTTACATAGCCGAAAGGTTGCATAGGTTGCAGAAGATTTCAAGTCAACTTATACAAGCCTGGTAACTGGATACAGGCTCCCTGTGAAGGGTTGCAAAAGATGGACATGAACTGACCAATAACTTTCTGGACACTGGAGATTTCAATGTTCTCTGTAAACGTTAAACTTGAACACATTCTGAAAATCCTGACAGGTCCTGAGTAATTCCCTTAATTCCAGGTTCACACAGTCAATTTGCTGATGTTCATTTGACTTCATGGACACAAAATTGTAAGATGTAATACCAGATATTATCTGTAACTCTACCCACTGATCAGGTGGTATCCCATCCCCCACAGTTATTTGTTTTTTTTAAAAATATTTTTACTTTATTTTATTTTATTGATTTTTCCAATTTCTGCCAGACTTGGTGATGTTTGTATTGTTAGCTAAATGTCCATGTCTATATTACTGTAATAAAAAGGTCAATAAAAAATATGTTAAAAAAAAAAAAAAAAAAAAAAAAAAAAAAAAAAAAAAAAAAAAAAAAAAAAAAAAAAAAAAAAAAAAAAAAAAAAAGTTAACACCAAAACTTGAGACTTCAATCAGATTTACATCATTTTGCTTTAATTCAAAAAAGGGGGCTACACAATTCTTTTATAAAAGCATGGAGCACAATTATAACACCAGACAGTAAAAAGAACAGGAGCAGTTTAACTGGAACATAAATATTTCCAAAAAAAAAGTGACTGAAAGGCAAAGCAAGACATAAAGAGAACGATCACACCTTTATACACCTTTAAAATAATTATTTACAGCAAACATATCACAGCAGCTTAAGACTCTGCAGTGTGAGGACAGAACACAACATAACTGCTGTTAGTATGAACACCGGTTCTCGGGTTTTCTTATTTACAGGTACATACACAATAAAATCTGTCAGAGACCAAAATGTATTTACACAATAAAAACTCTAGGCAACCAAGTCCTACAAATAGAATCACAGGTCTAGCACCTTATACATCATGATTATGTTATAAAGAAGAATGTACAGGGTGCAGAAATGTTGCCTTAAGAAGAGATACAGATCAAAAAGTGTCTAGAAAGGAGGTTGCTAATGTCCCTTCAGTGGATGGAGAAATATACAAATGTCCAAGGGCCCCGATAACAACAGTCTGTGAGTGTGTGAATGGCATCAGGACAAAAAGAAACAAAAAGCTTGAAGTTACAGTAATAACATCGTCCATAGGAGCTCCATCTGTTGGTCGTTTCAAAGAGTATACACACCAATGTTTTGACTTTGAAGGAGCATGCTGTATGGCACAAAAGCAGTAAAGATCTATTTGCAGCTTCAACACTTATTCTCAGGACTTTAGATTCAGAGAACTTCATTCCAAAACACCTGTGATTACGAGAATATTTGTTTGTAGAACATAAAAAAAAGTGTGGTTATAAGAACATTTATTTATAGAACGTATTTAAAAAACCTATGATTATGAGAACATTTATTTGGAGAACATATTTTTAAAGTGAAAAAAATATCAATCATTTTGCAAGCTTTCACCGGAGATTTACATGGAAATCACCCAATAATAGATAACCCTTTAATACGGCTGTAGATTAAAGCTCATGTGGGCAACTGTCTCTCTGGCTGTTTTTGCACCCTCTTGTGGACAAAATGATACTTATAGTTTCTCTTGTGGATTTTGACCTGTACAAAGAGAACTTGAGAACTATCAGGAGATATTTTACTTTTTTTTTTGTTTTTTTAGCAATCGGACATCTCATTCACTGTGTTGTTGTGACATTTTAAATATCGCAACATAGAAACTGTCAGCTACTAGTCTTGTTTCTCAGCTTTTGACCAAAGCCTCAAAATCACAACTAATGGTGCATTCAGGCAGTTTGTCAGCTAAGAAATTTAGTCACAAATACTGGTTGAAAGCTGAAGCATATTTTCAGAAATATAATAATAAATAATTTGTTTCACTCCACTAAATATTTGATGGGCAACCTCCAAAACATTTGTACACAAAGTCATACACAACATATTTAAAACTAATAACAAACAGACTCTGCACAAATGCCCAGTTTCCAGTACTTATGAACACCCTAAACTAGCTGATTTGCTTGTGAATTTTTACCATCTGGTTAATACAATTCTAAATTCCCAGAGTTTGAATGCACCATCAAACTGCTGACAATAGAATGAGGAAAGACGAATCAGGAGTGCAGCAAATGTGAAATAGAGTGTGATCTCAAAAATGTTTCATTTTCAAAGACATATTTGTAGATGCTATCAAAACAAAGGGCTAAACAGGGCTGGACTTCAGTGTAATGTTAATTGTTATGGTTGTAGCCTCTGAATCAGTCAGTTGTTGCAAAATGCTAACACCAACAGACATCAAACATCCACATTTTCAAAAAACGAAGATGTAAGTGTGCCAATTTTATAGAACAGTAATCACTGTTTAAATATAGTGACCAAGAAAATAATGCAAAAGAGGGGATTAAGCCTTTGATTTCTTTTTTTAAATTGTATTTTCAATATTGCACAATGGACTTAATGCCATCGAAGATTAAATACTTTGTCATGACTTAATTTTCAACCACCTTTAATTTTTCACACAATATTGAATATAAATCTGTACTGTACCCAAAATGTTGTATTTTGGAAGAAGGGGCAGAAAACAAAAAATAAATACAGTATATTTTTTTGTCAGAGTTGAAATAAGCAACATGCTTTGTTTACTCCGCTCTGAGAGAGTTACTGAATTGGCAAACTTCTGTAACACCACTCCACATCTCTAATCTCCATCTGGAACCTAATACAGCAGATGATCCCAGATCATTTTGAGAAGCAGCACTGAACCTGAATATCTCACATCCAGTGCCAATATAATGACTTAATATGTACCACATAATGGTCAGTGATATTCAAACATCCATAACTCAATACTTTTACATTCCCATAAAGAAAATAACTGTTCTATTATTGTGTTTGTTTCAAGTCAAAATATCCCCTGTAAAATCCAGTCTCTAATTGTGAATTTACACTTATATTTATAGCACACTGTGTGATAAGCTCATGAAAAGACTCCAACAGTGCAGCCCATAACCTCATACTTCTGCCCCATCACTTTGCCCAGCCTCATTTTTAAGATTTGGCACTTCGGAGCTCCTCTATCCGACTTTGTGTTCATCCTCGCCGTCTGTACTGAGGCCCGAGGTCTTGGATGGTTGAGAACCACCACGGGTTGGTTTGGTCGTGGCCGTTTTACCAGTTGGTCATCTTTGAGTGGCATCAGATGTAAAACAGCACAATCATTCAGGCTGCCTATTGCTCCCTGAGTCTTACATTTGGAGATTTTGAGTTTCAGACCCTTCCTGCTTTTTTTCCACACACCTACTTGAACCCTTTTCAGAGAGACAGTCAGGAACTTTGAGGAGATGTCCTGTTCATTTTTCTGCATTTGTTGTACAGACTCTGCAGGTGCATCTACATGCTTAGCAGTTTTAGAAACACACTTCTCATCCTTTACAGGTTTTGAATCAGGAATTTGAACTTGTTTGTCTTCTGTTGGTTTCACGCTCTTGTTCTCCTCTTTGATATGAACTTGACTGAGCAAAGGAAGAGATTGCATACCCTTATCGGGCTCTTCTTCTTTTATAGGCTCACACGTCTGGAGGGTCAATATCGGGTTTTGGGGTGACAATCCATTTTTTGTACACACCTGTGCACTTGATCCCTTAAGTGTCTGCTGCTCTTTCACCAGGGCTGTGCTGTTCGTGATCTTGCTGTGATCTTGAGTTGTGTTCCCAGAAGTTTTATTCATGGCTATCCCACGCAGGGCAGCCATTAGTGGCTGGATGGAGCCTTGTACATCAGCTGGTTGCTGGCTTAATGAAAACACTGATGAGATAACAGGGAAAGTCTCAGGTTCTTTGTCTTTGCCCTTTAGTCTGATGTCCCGTGCCCATGCAGAAATCTTCGAAGGAGTGCAATCAGAAAGTGCAGGTGTTTTGATCAGTGGGGGTTCATTCTTTGTCCTGGGTGAAGGGAGAGGCAGACTTGCAAATTTGTCTTTACAGACTAAATTCAGTGCAGGTGTAAGTTGGACAGCTGAAGATGAGGAAACACTCAAAGAAGGAGGTAGTGATTTTGAACACTGCTGGCCCAAGCCCACTGCCTCTTTCTTCATGTTGGACATGGTGTTGTGGTTGAGGTGGACCCTAGGTTCCAGTTTTGCAGCCATTAATGCTTCTCGAGGCACACCTTTTAGCTCTACTGTTTTCTGTGGGAGTGGATTTCTGTTTTGGAGTGGCATTAGATTATTCCTCTGATCTGCTGCTCTATGAGATATAGATGCACCCCTGTTTTCTGGGTGCAGGTTGACTGGCATCCTGTTGGGGGGCCTTGCAGTGGTAACAGTGGGCGCAGCTGCATTTTGGCTGACAGGTTCTCTCTGTATGAATTTGATCCCATTGCTCCCCTCCCTTGCAGAATTAAAAATGCTGTTGGGAACTTTGTTTGGAATGACAGAGTTACGCTCTAGGTCTATTATTTCTTCTGATGGTCTCTTCAATCCAACTTTTTCTTTGTTGACTTGACATGGCAGGTTTTTGTTGATATTGGCTGAGGCAACAGAAGGCATCTCCGCATTCACATTCTTCACTTCATAAGATTTTCTGTTACCAGTGCACGTCCCCAAACTCGCAGAATTTGCTGCGTTTAGGTGACTAAACGTGGAAGGCAGCGGCCTCCCAGGAGGAGTGTTTTTTGAGACCATGGTCCTTGTGTCTTTTATCACTGACTCACTTTCTTGTTGAGAGACCAGCCTCAATTTGAGCTCCTTGGTCCCGTTGACAGTCTTCACCTCCACAAGCTCAACCAAACAGCCAGCTGGGATGTTTACTTCCTCAGGTAGAGAGACTGTCAGAGCCCTGCTCTGCTGATGAAGTCCATTGAAAGGAGGTAAAAGTTCTGTTTTGCCATTAGTGGCAAGTGATATATTATTGTCCAGTGTCCCTCTTAGTTCTTCTCTTCCCAGTTTGACAGCAGGTGCGCTCGGTTTGGGCACCATTACCCGAACAACAGGTGGAATTGGTGTTGAATCAGCAGCAGGCACACTTTGTAAGGAACCGGTGACTGATACATGAGGAATTTTCGTCGTCCCAGGCTTTGCAGCTGCTTGACTAATACTTTTATTATGCAGACGCTCTATGTGCTTAACAAGGCAAAGCTTCCTCATGTAGCCTTGTCCACAGTGGGGACATGCAAAAGGATACTTCGAGGTGTGTTGCTTCAAATGAATGTTTAATTCTGCTTCACTGAATGAGACATTGTTGCAGTAAAAACAGAAAAACTTCATTTCCATGTGTTCCATCCTGTGCTTCTTGAAAACAGCAAGGTCTGTCGTAGCAAATCCACATTTGTCACAGTACATGACTTTTGCACTGGTCAGGATACGGTCTAAAGCCAGGCTCGGATGTCCACCGTTCACAGACGGTGGCATGCTTTGGTAGCTGACAGGCTTCATGCTGTCAGGCGAGATCTGATGATAGTCCCCACCATTGGAAAGTTGCAGCTACTCAGTGTAGTGTGTATCCATGGAAAAAAAAAAAAGTAGTGTCCGGGTGTATTTCTCTGGGCATATAAAAGGCTTTTGCAACCTGTGAGAAACACATGAAAGAAAATAAATCATAGCAGGCCTGTGAAGCCCCTCCCCCTCACACAGACCTCATTCAGTATTGTTTGTTCTTAGCGTTTGTGTAACGGTTTCTGTGCACACAAACAGAAATATTACGATTATTAAAGCTAATTACATTCTTTTCGCATGACTCCTGCAAATGCAATCCTCATCGGCTTTCCCGTGTTTCTTTCTCTAAGCAGAAGCGAAGGCCCCACATAACCACAACATGGGAACCGAATGTATTGCGGTCCGTATTTCACAGATTATCTTTACAATAGAGTCAGATTCAAGACACATACCTCGAAAGGGAGTTTCGTAGCAGCTTTAAAAGCTGTTATGAGTTTCCAGGGTTAATATCCATAGAAAGTAAACATTACCGTAGCCTATTAGCACGGTCAGCCGAAGCGCTTAGCCACAGTCGATCCCAATATGCAGCTGCCAGCATCACCGGAAGAAGTGACGCTGCCTTCAAAATAAAAGCGTGACTCCAAGAACTTAACTTCACCTATTAATCGATTCTCTCTGTATCTTACCCAGTCTTGAATAAAGTACTTGAAAGCAATACTTCAGTAAAAGTGCATGTTTCTTACCAGAAAATTACTCTGATAGGAGTGAAAATCACCTCTTAGAATGTTACTAGAGTAAAAATCCTGAAGTACCTGATACATTAGTATCAAAAGTAATTTTCTAATATAAAATGAACTTAACCTCACAAGTCGTGTTTACATTAAGTTCACACTCTTTTATGTTAAATGCTCGGTTACAAATATTTGAGAAAAAAGAAAACTTTTTTTTCATGTCTTAAGACATAAAAACACTCAAGAGAAAAATCCTGACACTGACATTCATAATTCATGCATCGGAGGGTTAAGGATCAGAAGTAAAAGTTGCTTCTTTTTTTTTTGCTAACTGAGCACTTAGATTTTTTGACTATGGAATTTATTTCGGCTCCCTTATGGTTAACTCGCAATATCCAGGCACAGGAGAAAGAAGCTTGAACTTTTTCAACATTAAAAATTAATCTTCTGCCATCCTCAATAGTGACCAGTCTCTCAAAGCCTTGTTACATTTTCTCAGCAGAGAAAATGATGAGCACTGGCCGGACATAACCAGGGTTTATTAACGTTTCATGGTACCAATATATCTCAGAGCACCAGGCTGTACATGTAGCTGGCTACTAAAATATGGCACGTAGAGCTGCTGTCTGAAAAGTGGCAGCAGACTCTATAAGTTTGTACCATGGTTTAGTAGCCAGCTACATTTGTGCCACTCACAGCCTGGTGCTCTGACACATATCAGTACCATGTAACCCGCTGACAGGCAGAGCAAACATAACCTGGCTCTCAAGTTTGAAGAGACCAGTGTAACTGCTGCATATGGGCTGGAATGAACATTTAGCCCCTGTTTTTGCCTTTAGCCCATGTTCTATCATTCTCTCTTTTCTTTCTGCAACTTGACTCTCCCCTTTCTGTCAGGCAGTGCAAATCCAGTGTGAATTATTACGACTGAATCAATCCAATGAAGCAGAGAAAAACACACATTTCACTTCTCACTGTGAAACTTTGTCAGCCGGCATGATGTTGTCATAGAGACTTCTACCTGCTGCAAATCAATGTGGTAAAAATGGACCTGACCAGCAATTTAGAAATTAGCATTTCGAAATAACCTATTTCAGCGCTGATAACCTCAAATGAAATTGGCACTTATGATCAGGCATATATGAGACTTTTTCAAGATCCCTTAGAAAATCCTCACAATCCCTTAAACCACACTGACTTCTTGACAAATTTGAAAATGACTGCCAATTTAGCTTTTAAAATATTCCCTAGATTGTAGCTTGTATAATAATTTGAAAAGCAGTGTATCTACTCAATGTGCTCTTATTCAGAAAAATGTAAACGGAAGCGCATCTTTAAATTGGTATTGACGGTAGTTGAAGTGGATGTTTAGGAGGCGCTTATCTTGAGAAGAAAACATATAAATATCCTTTGAACCAAAAGACTGTTAAACCCACAATACAATTTATTGGAAAGAGTACACAATTAATTTGTATTAAGATATTTAGAAGTGTCTGTGTATCTTCACACTTATTCATCCGTTGACCTGATGTTCTTGTTTTTGTAATGATTAACACCCCAACAGGAGTGGACATGTATGAACGGGTCTGTTTTGTGAGTTCACCTAGTGACACAGGAAGCAGTTTACAGCTTTTGTATTTGGAGGGATAATGAAGGTAAACCAAAGGTCTCCCTTGACTGAGAGCGAGCAGGGAGATAAACAACGGCGCTCTGCGGACGCGTGAAGCTAAAATGCCCTTAAACGCGTAAAACATGTGGTTTCTGAGGATATGCAGACTGCTCCCTTCTGCGCCAGTGTCACTGGCTTTACCAAGGTAAGAATACACTGTTGTCATGATAGATACTTGAGATTATTAAAGTTTTTGTCATGCTTTTGATTGTCATGGTGGTGTATTATAACTTGTCCTAAGTAAGTGTCTTATCTATATTTTTATTTGATGGAAGTCTTGTTGCAGAATTTGCGCTCTTTTACCTGTTATTGAAAGCCCACTGCAGTTCATGTGAGGATCACCATGACTATTGTGAAAACTGTTTCTGGGATTTACACACCATTGTTGCAATTCATAATGACACAGCATTGGCTTTCACTTGACACCTCCCATTCGCCGGACACACACGCCTGCCTACGGGCTTCCTGGTTATGGCAATTTTAATCCACCTAACTCGGACGCAATCCTCCTCTTGCTGCCTCCTCCTCAGAAAGCAACTTTTCTCGTCCTTTCGCAGAAACGCAGTTATCCGCAGAAGCATGGCCTCTGACGCGACGGCGACCGAGACCACCCGGTTCGACTTCCTGGTGATCGGCGGTGGGTCCGGAGGTCTGGCCGGGGCTCGGAGGGCATCAGAGCTCGGTGCGGCCACCGCCGTCATCGAGAGTCACAAACTCGGAGGTACCTGCGTGAGTAAAAATACCATCAAACACTGTTATCCTTTCCGACCTCTGTCACTGTGCTGTGGCCTCTGCAGCTTTAACACGCATGTCGGTTGCCAGGTTCACTGCGAAACCTCGGGACTCCTTTTGTGGAAGTTTTTTTTTTGTTTACAACAAACATTGTTTGAGTTTTGAAGCGTCTCTGCTGATAAGCACTCCCCTAACCATGATGTAGTATTACAAAGCAAGAATACAATAGATTATAAGTGTGTACTTTCATTGTTTCTTGATTTCTTTGGACCTTTTGGTTTTAAATCCTCTTTTACTGGTGTCAAATTAAAGATTTGTTGTGCTTTCCTCATATTATAATACTTAGGCTGTTAGCTTTCTACCCTGCCTTCTTATCAGTTGCAAGATATAAAGATTATCCAAAAAAAATTGCTTAACATCATGCTATTCTACATAATTTTTCATAAATCAAGATCAACAACCACCCTCAAAAGACACAACGGAAATGTGGAAGTGGACTTGTGTCACATGTGTATGACATAATACTTAGTTTTGATTTACATTTTGATTTCAGTGTCTGAAGTTTTCTTCTAAGTTGCTTCATCCATCTAATTTCATTTATTACAAGTTAAAGTGAAAATGGGAGGTGATATTACCACAGATCTTTCTGTTGCTCCGGGCTAGACATTATGTCTGATCAATTAGACACCTGATGTAATTATAAAAGGAGTGATGGCGTGTGCCAGGCCATATCACAGTAGTGATATCTATTTTCATCAGACTGGTTTTATTTGAAGAAAGTGACCTCTTTTTTTCATCAATGACAAAGTTTTCATTTGAAGTTTGTTTCTTTCAGATTACTTGTGGATTTTATATTCTCAAGTAACATCACAATATAATCATGGTCTGCTAATATAATAAGGTACTCACTAAATGAGCAAAGTGATACCTTATTTCTGTGTGGTGGTAATAATCCTCCTCTCTTGAAGCCACTGTAACACAGAACTCATTGTGTTTCATGTATTTTTTGGGTGTCTAGCCTGCATTTTGATATTGATCTCAGACATTCAAAGTGTAAACAAAGCAGTCTTTGTCCCTAATGCCTGCTGACTCCTGTGTGTGGTTCCCTTTTTGAGGTTTTTGAAGCACTATCCGAGTAGAGTGCACTTGTTATCATATAGCATTGGTTAAACTTCTGTTTGCTAATGTGCTGTTTTTATGATTTTTAGGTCAATGTTGGCTGTGTCCCAAAGAAGGTACAGTCTTCTATTCTTATTCTCAAGTTTTGACCCTGTGCTGAAACATGTCCAAACCTATAAAGCTTTGCCCTGATATTTAATCTACTTTCTTCCTTGTTCCTCTTCCTTCAGGTGATGTGGAACGCCGCCGTTCATGCGGAGTATCTGCACGATCATGGTGACTATGGCTATGACGTTGGAAATTCGCGCTTCAGTTGGGAGTAAGTATCACTAACACAACTGTCTGCTGGTGTCTTTTTTCACTTTTTTATGCAACAGTGCCCCGTGTTGAAACCTGTTTTGTTTGTTCAAGGAACAAGACAGGTAACTAGTTCATGGCAATACTTCTCAGTTTGTGTTGTCTTTGTTGCTTCACCTTAGCCTTGTTCTTTATGAGCAGAAATATAATCCGGAGACTTAAGTTCCTGTCCTCAGTGACTGTTGTAGATAAGACTGCGAAAGGAGTGGCTGCCTGCCTTTAATAATTATTAACCACTGCTCTAATTTAGGGGTCATATTAGGGCAAGGCTGTGAGAATATATGTCAAAGTGCATCCCCTCATTCATTCTTCCACTATGTAAACAACACAAGTAACTGGTATTTCTTTCTTATATTAAAACTGTACAGAGGAAAAATATAAAAAGCAGCAAAGTTAAAACAGTGTCACTAAAACATGTACAAAACTTGTTGATTTGATGCTACTGCAGGCTGTAGCTGTGCTGTTACATTTCAATCCAAGGACTTTTCACTCATTTGACTTTTCAGTGCTTGTCACACAGTCCATTTGGATATACAGAAGGGAAGGTTTTCCTTTTTGAAGATTTTCCAGCTCCATTTTATGATAAGTTAAATGCACAATATAGTGGTGAGAGGAATCTCTGAGAAATTCCGGGAACAGTACATTGAGTGTTTATGTTACGGCTGAGATGTGTTTAGAAAAGGAGGAAATGATTTCCATGGCTGCCCACATTGTGTTTGTCTCCGAGCTAGAACTCATTGCAACAGACTTGTTTGCTAACATGGGTCAGTTACATCCCTGTAGAAAGCAGGAAGTTGCAGGTAGGGTGCAGAAGGTTGCCTTGTTTTAGTTCCTGTCAGTGTAAAGTTGCCCTACTATATGCTCTTTCACTACATTTGTTTCAGTTATTTTCTGTTTATTGTAACTCATATCCCCAGGCAGAAATCAGTGTAACTTACTTGTGAAGATAAATGAGTTTTGTTACCCTGAGATATTATAACATTAAGATCTTTAAGGGGAAAAAACAGTTGATATGTTCATAACATGGGAAAAACTTCACCAACAGGTTTATAAATATAGTGTCATAAGGTTGCAGTTGATGAAATGTGGATAAAAAAACTCAACCTTTTTGTTGTGTTTTGCAGGACCCTCAAAGCCAAAAGGGACGCTTATGTTAGCCACCTAAATCGCATCTATCGCAGCAATCTTGACAAAGTAAGTTCATATTTGTTACTTCTGAATCGTTTAGTGTGCCTGTGGTACTATTATTTGTTCACCATGCTTTAAGTGAAATAAAGTAGTCAGGTGGAAAATAAACACGTCTTCTCCATTTCAGGCTAAAATCCAAACAATTCATGGCCATGCCAGGTTTACAAATGATCCTGAACCCACTGTGGAGGTCAATGGAAGAAAGTACACAGCTCCTCACATCCTCATCGCCACTGGAGGGCAGCCTTCTGTTTTGAGTGAATCTGAAGTTCCAGGTCAGAGGCTCTCCACACATATAAACTTTTATTTGACTGATAACATAAGAGAAATAATGAGCAAAATATTTGAATTTATCATCTCAGGTGCAAATCTGGGAATTACCAGTGATGGATTTTTTGAGCTTGAATCTCTGCCAAAGTAAGCAGCTTATGCACTGTCTCTGGTTCATGTGTGTTTCAAATGTTAAGTTATTTTTTTCTTTATAAGGCTGTGTTTCTGATTAACATCTTGATTTTTTTAACAGGCGCAGTGTGATTGTGGGTGCAGGTTATATTGCGGTTGAGTTGGCAGGCATCCTTTGCACTCTCGGGTCTAAAACATCCCTCATTATCCGGCAGTCAGGAGTAAGAGCCTCATAGAAATACAGCATCTTCTTTGATTGATTTTGAAAAATCAAAGTATGAAAAATCCATGTACTCTCATATCCATCCTGCAGGTTTTAAGGAACTTTGACAGCCTCATAAGCTCAAACTGCACCAAAGAGCTGCAAAACTCAGGTGTAGATCTATGGAAGAACTCGCAGGTGAAGTCTGTGAGGAAAACAGAGAAAGGACTGGAGGTGACACTTGTCTCTAAAGATCCAGAGAAGAAGAGTGAAGAGGAGAAGACACGAACTATACAGGAAGTGGACTGTCTCCTCTGGGCTATCGGCAGGCAGCCAAACACCTCTGGACTGAACATTGGAGAGATGGTAACAGTCTGTTGTACTTTTTCTACTGATAAGCTAAAAACAGACAGAGACACGTGGAGAGATGATAACATATACCATGAAACTGTCAAAACAGTCACTGAAAATATATTTCGGTATTATTTTTAGCCAATTTAACAAGGTCAGTAAAGTTTATTTGGTCAATTTTGCAGAGAGGTCATAAAATTCTTTAAAAATTTCACATTGGTAATAGAAGAAACTACAATGACAAACCCTGCTACTTTAGAAAATACAACATGAATCAGAAAATTTTAGGGAACGAAAAAAGTGTTTGAGACATACTGAAATGTGATGTTCGGCCTCTGTTTACAGGGTGTGGACACAGATGAAAAAGGCCACATCATCGTGGACGAGTTTCAGAACACCAGCAGGTCAGGGATCTACGCTGTAGGGGATGTTTGTGGCAGAGCTCTCCTCACACCTGGTTAGAGTTTATTATTTTGTTTTTCTATATAGTAAAGGTTTATTTTATTCATTGTTTTTCTCACTGACTCTACATTCACCCTTGTTTGCATAGGAATATTTTCTTTAGATATGTAATATATGTATAATACATGTTTTTTTTGTCCATACAGTCGCAATAGCTGCAGGCAGAAAGCTGGCGCACAGGCTGTTTGAAGGCAAGAAGGACTCTAAGCTGGATTACTCCTGCATCCCTACAGTGGTGTTCAGCCACCCACCCATCGGGACAGTGGGCCTCACAGAAGGTGAGGAGTGACCTCATAGGCAGCCTGTCTGAAAACATGAAGTGTTATCTAAATCCTGTCCCAGTTTAGCTCACAAAATTCTACGGTTGTCATCTTTCTGTCATAGAGGAGGCCATTAAATCCAGAGGGAAGGAAAACGTGAAGATCTACAGGACTTCCTTCACTCCTATGTATCACGCCATCACGAGCAGGAAGAGTCAGTGTGTCATGAAACTAGTGTGTGTGGGCAAAGAAGAAAAGGTAGGAATTTTATATTTTCTAAACTTTTTACTGCTGAGGGAAAATATCATCAAAAATATTATCTATGAAAAATTACGGCCACTGTTGGAGAAAAGAAATGTTTTTGATTTTTCCAATTTTTTCCCCCCTTTATCCGGCTTGCTCACAGAATCCTGACATCGAAGTCATAGTTTTTGCTTTTTTTCAGAATTTTGACCCTAAACTCAGAGCCCCAACTCTTAAGTCAGAGCTCAGTTTTATGATCTTAATGATGAGCAAAACGTTGGAATCCTTTCAGAATCTTAAAAAAATTCATATAATCAAAGTCAGCTGAAAGTGAAACAAAGAAAGGAAAAGAAAATTGCCCCATTGTTTCTTTCCAAAAACCATCCGTCTTCCGTACTATTTTAGTACTCTGGCAATACTATCTTCCACCTTTTACTTTTATTGTATCTGGATGCTTACATGTTTTAATTAAATGTGGTTCTTTGAAAATCTTAGCAACACCTTACAAGCAATATAAAAACAGGTAAAAGGTAATGATAAGAAGCGTTCCTTGAAATGGGCTAATGCATGTAGAAGTTATAGCATCACCTTGTGGCAGCTTCTAAGCTCTATCAATGGCATCCAGATTTTTAGCTAATTCATCTCAATACAAGCATACATCACAGTTTTGTTCAATATAATCTCTGTTACAACACTAATAAAATAAGTAAATGAAAATATAATGGGTTTCAATGAGCTACATTAAGTTTAATTTTGTCATTTGAATGCTATTTTTATTTTCTACAACTTGGTGCAGACAAGGATAGTTTAAGTTACCAACGAGTCATCCCAGCTGTTGTAAGAAGTTAAAGCTTCTCCTCAGTGTCTTTATCACCGACCAACGCTGTAATCAGGTCTCCTGTTGGGTGATGTGCAATTATTAAGAGCAGACCGAAAAAGAGGTACTACATGTCCTGATAGGGGCAGGCATTTTGTTTTGATTTCTGTTATTTTTTAGATCAAAATCATAATCGCTGCTTTTCTTTTGGCTGCATTTGTAATCAATTCAAGATCCTAACATATACTGTGCTTTCCTAAGACTCAATGATGCGGTTATGAGAAGGTTTTATTTCTCATGTTAATAAGCTCTATATGACACATTAAAATGCCTATATGAGGTGATGTGTTCTCAGCAGTTGTGTTTTGTCTGTAAGTCATTTTACCAACAACGGGTTCCTATGTTCAGCATGTCCACACAAGCCCATTAATTCCTACAGACAATGGAACAGTTAAATCCACGCCCTAAATTTGCGGGCAGAATTTTTTTTAAAGTTACTGAATTCTTTTCAATTTTTACCTGTTAGTCTTGCTCAATCTCCTACAATATGACTTTGACCCTGCCCAGAATGAAGAGCTGGCAGGATACATCAGTCTTCTGGGTTTTGGCTTGTCCGCCTTTTTCTTAGACAGGATTATGTGTTCTCTGCTGGTTCTTGTTCTGATCCTGTTGTTTGTCTGCACCTGTATATTCTTTGAAAGCCTCATTTTATACTTTAAGGATTGTGACATCATTTGTGATCTAACTACAAATTTACAAACTTTTGTTGGAGTGAGGAACAGTATTGACACCAAAATCTAACTCTAAAGCATGTGGTTACAGTGTCTTCAAAAGTGTCCCTGTGTCCTAACTCTTGAAACAATCATGTTCATGTTCAGTGATTTTCTGTATCGTCTTGTTTTCCTCAGGTGGTTGGTCTGCACATGCAGGGCCTGGGATGTGATGAGATGCTGCAGGGCTTCTCTGTGGCCATTAAAATGGGTGCTACCAAAGCAGACTTTGACAAGACTGTCGCTATTCACCCCACCTCATCTGAGGAGTTTGTCACGATGCGCTAATACAAACACACACCCAGGCTTTTCTAGACGCCCAGACCAGCATACCAGGGCCGAGTCACTACTCTGAATCACTCCTACATCAGCTTGACGACTTGCTTTCTGAAACGACTGCTTCCATTTTCTCATATTTAGTTACATTAATTGTGCCTGTTGTTTTTATTTTTTTATGGACCAAGACTGAATTACGGCCTTCTTAAACTGTACTGTGGGTCTTGATAATTGATTGATATTTCAGGTTCAATTTTGATGATTGTGAAATGGAAGAGATTGATCTGCAGGTATTTTTGTCAAGTGATTGCACAGGAAGTCAAGAGACCTCCCCCTCTAGTGTATGTGTGTGATTTGTCAGTTATTTGTTAGATCAATATCATAATCACTGCTTCTCTTTAGGCTGCCTATATAAACAATGCAAGGTCCTAACATATACTGTACTGTCCGGAGACTCAATAAACCTACAGGTTTTTTCTTAACTGCTGTCTTATGTTCTGTCTCTTCATCTGTGGCTTTTTTGAAAAACTCTTTTCTTGTGGTCATTTTCTCCACAGTAGAAAAAAGTGCTGTTAAAATTTTAACAAAGTGAGCTTTTTTCGTGCTTACACCTGTTGTGATTGATGTTTTCTCGGAGTTGAGACAAAACCTCAGCCCCCCCATAATGAGACATTCCCTGTGTAGTCATGATGATGCATGAAACAAATGACTGTGTCTTATGCATAGTTTTGAGTGGTTTGCACTTCATTTTTAATTTTCAGACACTGCTTTAATCCAGTTTAGAAGTTTAAGCCCATTTCAACATTTAAAAAATAGAAAATGACAACATGGCTTTATTGGGAGGTTTTTTGCCCACAGTAAATCACAATTAGATAAGATAAAAAGTTGAAATTTGGTATTAAAAGTCACGTTTTGACATGAAAATTCAAAATTGTGAGCAAAAAAGTCAAAATTTTGTGATAAAAGGTAGAAATTTTGAGAAACAAAATTAAATTACAAGAAATAATGAAAAGCTTGAGGTAACTAGATAAAATTTTTACTTTATTTCATTGATTTGACTTTTTGTCTCAAAATTTTGAGTTTAATGGGGGGGGTTTAATAAAGCCAGTTTTTCATTTTGATATTTCTAACTGGCAGAAATGAGCTTCTAATCACTTAGACTGAAAAGGAGTCTCTTTGGATCTTTTCTTTGGGCAGTGTCTCCACAAAGCTAGGGAGAGGGTCCTCTTTCCATTTTTTTTGGAATATGGTCTCTCTAATTAATAGTTCCATGCAATTTTTATCCTTTTTAAGGGAGAGTATTTATGGTATTTCCTATAAATTGGGTTTGCCTGTAGTATTCTGACCTAAAATGACCCCATTTGACCTGAGTAAACAATCTCCTTCAGCTTGAACATTGAAAATAAAACACTCACAAATATCAAATATAGTACTTTGGGTGCCTTAAAATTCTTAACCATAAAATGTAATTGCTAATAGTTAAACTTCACACTCCTGTCTGCAAATGACCTTGTTTGTACATCAGTTCACAAAGTATCGCGATGGGAAAACATTTTAATAAGACACCTTTGTACTCTCGCGAGAACACAGTCAACGTCACTTTGTGTGTCACAGGTCACGTGTGTGTGTTTGTAGCACCTACTGTACGTCAGTTTAGCCATAGATTCTCGAAATGGACACAGATTATGCAGAAGAAAATTCACCATAGAGAGGTATCGGCTTTTTTGAGTAACCTAATATTGTTACAGTCAAACGCGGGCGGTAGTTTGTTGAAGAGTTTAATTTTAATGTTACACAGCACTTGTTACCTACGGTGGCTACCGCTGTTAGCTGTGTAGTGGAGCTAAGTTTGTACCTCCATGGCTTTTCAGAGATAATCAATGACATACCTGTTTGTTTGAAATTATTGTCAGTTAAGGTAAATATTCGTATTTGTGTGTAGTTGTGTTAATGTCGCCAGGTACAGAAGGGCGGTGTTATGCCCTTTATCCGTGCGCGTTGGGTTGAATTGACAGCTATAACACAGCAGTGACCGGGCCATTTCTCACTCCGCATAGCAAGTTCCTGCACTTCAGTACCGAGGATGTTTCCCAGCCTGGCCCACAGACCATGGCATGTCTTCTGCAGGGTCTCCATGCAGCACAGGGCCCCCCTGTCCCAGCGGTCCCCGAGGTTCCCCCAGCCGAGCTACGGTGAGGAGCACAACATGGGGCTTTGATCTGCTTTGGCTTTGACTGTGGTGTTTGTTTTCTATGCAAAACACCCGGTAAAACAATCATCAATGCGTTCTTTACAGGTCTGCAGAGTGGAGGCATTCATAGTTTGTGGTTCAGCTTTCCGGACTGCCGTGTTACCTCTCTAGGGTTGGGAAAGGTGCATTACTATTCTACCTCTGGGAACGGGAAAGATGGACCTCCAAAATCAACTACAGGGGAAGTCCCTTCAGCAGAAAAGATTTTATCAGCTGCACCAGGTCAGAATCTTAAACAGGGTTCCTACACATCCTTTAAAAAGTCTTAAATTCATGTATTTAAAACTAAGGCCTTAAAAAGTCTTAATTTCTTTAAAATGTTATATTCTGGTCTTACATAAATTACTCAATGGTCTTAAATTAGTCAGGGCAGGATTTCTTAATGTTTCATTAAGTTTATCTTTTTTTATGAGACTTTTCACAATGGAGATTTAGAGTGAAAACTGTCTTACAAGCTGCTGATATAATTTATCTGCATCGTAGCTAAACAATCTATGACTATGGGCCACTGTTTGCACTTTCACATACAGATATTGACCAATGAGCAACTTCATGTTCAACAAACAGCCAAAAAGTAAACTTGAATGAGTCTCATTAAGTAACACACGCCACGATTTGGTTGTAATGCAGGAGGACCCACTTACCATCAACCATATTTATGTGCTTTTGGTCTTAAATTTCATTCAAAGTGGCATTAAAAAGGTCTTTAAAAGTCTTAAATTTGACTTGCCAAAACCTGCAGATACCCTGTTAAATGTTTTTGCTTTCTGAGAATGGTTGTGTATTATTTTTACCATGAGAAATAGAAGTATCAGCAAATAAGTGCGGCAAGCTGAATTGAGTATTATTGAATATTTCACTCTTTTAGGGTCGACACCTAAGGGGCTTACCAAAGCTGAGACAATTCAAGTAAAAGGTAAAGCAAATCATGACTCTTGAACAGTTCTTTCTATTTGAGATGCTACTGATGTTTCCGGTGATTTGGGGGCACACTTCATCTGTACTATAACCCTCCTCTGTTACAGTTCGAGCAGTCCTAAAAAAAAGGGAATATGGAGCCAAGTACACTCAGAACAACTTTATCACTGCAGTCAGAGCCATGAATGAGTTCTGCCTTAAACCAAGGTAACTTCTGCTTCAGAGCTTTGATGATATGTATATTTTATTCATAATGAAAGCATCACTACACTTTATATTGCAAAGCTGATAAATGCTAGTGAATACTTGTCTCTGTTATTCTCACTGAGTTGCTGGCAGACCACAACCCAAATTCCTTTGAATTAACCTTGCACGTGCTGTTGTGGTTATCTGATGCTCACTGCCTAGCATAGTTGATCACAGGACTTTCTAACATCTTTCACTAAGCTCCTTCCTTTTTTTTCTGACAGCGATCTAGAGCAGCTTCGAAAAATCAGAAGGCGCAGCCCCCATGACGACACAGAGGCTTTCACGGTTTTCCTCAGATCCGACGTGGAGGCCAAGTTAGTCTATTTATTTCACCAACTATCAAATATTAGTACAATTTTTTTTATTACTGGTTGATTAATTTATTTGTCTGTGTCACCAACAGAGCTCTTGATGTTTGGGGAAGTCATGAAGCTTTGGCCAGAGAGAGAAATCTCAGGAAGGAGGTGGAGAGAGAGTACCAAGAGAGTAGGTTTATATCAAAGTGTAATGATACTTAGACTATACGAAGAGTTTTAAAACTTTAACTTCGATTCCTACCAAAATCTAGAGGGCTCTATTTAGTTCACTGTGACCCCTATTTTGATTAAACTGACACAATTCGATTTACATATTGTAACGTTCAGTACTTGTTACCTTCAAAATCATGTCAGGATTTGGGCATCATCCTAAGAAAGCCCAGTCAGCTCTTTATTCTTATAACTAAGAAACGGCACAAAGAGTGTTTAATTTAACCCTTCGACAGAAAAAGTAGCCAGACATCACACTGTTTTCAAACTCGGATTTTGTAATTAGGAAGTAGAAAACCTACCTGAAGTTGAAACCATGTATACACTTTTGTCTCCTTTGTGTATTTGCAGATATATTTCGGAATCAACAGCTGTTGAAGGAGTACAAAGACTTTTGGGGAAACACTAAGGTAAAGGTTTCTTTTTAGCTGTTTTAGAAACAGCACCTAACAGACAGGAAGAGTGAACAGTAGAGAATTGGGGAAGACACGAACAAAAGAGTCATGACTTGGTGTCAAACAAGTGACCACTGTAAGTGTTCCTTTTTGACCTGCTCTTGTACATGATGATGTAATCCAGATTATTTCTCCCAAATAAAGAGGGAATAAGTTCATTCTTGCCAGAGTTGCCAAGTGTTTTATTGGTATGTGCGCCTCAGCTACCGAGTTCACAGCATCTATATGATGCTGTGAACTCTGCAGCATTATGTGCTGTCATTATGTGCTGTATTGATGCAGTCCCTGCTGTTTACTGTAGGGTGTGGTTGTTTTTTTTCACTGACCATTATACTGTGCTGCCTTATGCTGGCATGTCATGGTATATTCTATACTCTACCAGCTGTTTTTTGTCCCTATGGTCTGCTTTATCATTAACTGCTCAGGGTTATCACTGATAACCAGGTTACCTTTATATGAGACAACTGACTCCCCTCATTTTTTACCTGAAATATTTGAATTATCCAGAGTGTGTATTTTTAAACGAAAACCAAACTAAATCACTTTCCTCAAATTAAGTCATTGTGTTTCCTTTGCTTCAAAAAGCCTCGATCAGGGAAGAGGACCACTTTTCTACAAGGGCCAGGGAAGGTGGTCATGGTCGCTATCTGCATGTAAGTTTGCTTCCTATCCCCATCACCACAGTTTTTAACACCGTTTGATATAAGTTGGGAAGCTTTTTGACTTCACAGCACCTCCAACCTCTCAAAAATGTTTGTCATTGTGTCATTCAAGTGTAACATTGGAACTGACATGTTACAATACAACTGCAGACTAAAAGTGGACATAAAGATGAGTAAATGTGTGGGACCTTGTCTCACGAGGCCTGTTGCTCTATTGGATTAGGATGATTGTGTTAGAGGACATGTGCGGTCACATGAGCAGCAGGATGTTTCCTTCAGTGATTACACTAAAAAACTCACAGGACTCAATTCGTGTAGTTCTCAATCAGGAGACAGTTTACAAATATTCAAACAGAAAACCAGGAATACGTTATGATAGCAGAATTTAAATAAGCCTACATATTGTGCATTTAACGTCTCTAAGGTATCTTTACCTTGAAGATTTGTTGTAAATAACTCACACACTCATTTCTTTCTCACCAGCAATGGGCTGAACTTCTTCTTCAAGCTCCTGGCATGGGTCTATACTGGATCAGCCAGCATGTTCTCTGAAGCCATCCACTCTCTGGCTGACACCTGTAATCAGGCTCTGCTCGCCCTGGGGATCAGCCAGTCGGTCCGCAACCCTGACGCTGGGCACCCGTAAGAACCATGACTTACCATTGAATTTATAACAAGAGGAAAAGAGTTTGAAAAAAATCACAACACAAGAGGAGAGTGTAGAAGAAAGAGGATTTTGAAAAATGTGTTTATAGTGAAATTGGACTTTAATTGTCAATTTGATGACATAAATGTTTTGGTATGGTTAGGAAAAGATTTTAAACTGTGCTAAAAGCTTGAGGACTGGTGTCATTTCAGGTACGGCTTCTCAAACATGCGATACATCGCATCCCTCATTAGTGGAGTGGGCATTTTCATGATGGGAGCAGGCCTCTCCTGGTACCATGGCATCATGGGATTGCTTCACCCTGAACCCATTGAATCTTTGTTATGGGTAAGTTTCTGTTTTCATTCTATCATACAACATGTTTTCTCTAAGAACAACTAAGATCTTACCAACCATTATTGTTGTGTTTCAGGCTTACTGTATCTTAGCAGGCTCTCTTGTATCTGAAGGAGGTGAGTTATAAAATAAAACATCAAAATCTGAAAATGTTTTGACAGAAAATTTGGATTTTGTTTTGAACCACCGTCTTGTGTTTACATTTCGCAGCCACATTACTGGTAGCTGTCAACGAGATAAAGAAGAGCGCCCACCAGCATGGATTGTCGTTCTATGAATATGGTGAATAATACATGTTTTTTTGGCTTTCTCATAAACTGCAGGTAAAAATGCCCAAAGGTTATTTATTGAAATCACTGAAATCACATAAGATAGCATAAAATGGGTGTGTAATATGAGCGGTTGAAACAGATTGTTCTCAAATGGCTCAAGGCCTTGTTTTAATCTGATCGGTAATAAATCCAGTAGGAGTCTCACATGGTTGAATCTTACTTCAGTGGTAAAATGAAACCAGGTACACAGCTGAGTCATCCAGGCCAAATCAATTAACATATCATGAGGGGAAGTTTGAAACCTGATATATGAATGGTTGCCAGAGGCACAGGCTCATGTAATGTGAAAACACATGGCTCAGAAATGTTGATGTTAAAGTTTCATTGAAGTATTTTATGTCTGCAGTCATGCAAAGTCGAGACCCGAGCACAAATGTGGTGCTGCTGGAGGACGCTGCTGCTGTGTTAGGAGTCATCATGGCCGCTGGCTGTATGGGACTCACCTCTCTTACAGGTAAACAAAGACAACTGCATGACATTCTTTCACCACATATTCTGTCTTCATTTACCTACATCTCATGTAACAAAAACTTGGCTCTGACTGTTATTACCAATGCTGAACATTTCTTTATAACACATGAAGTAATGATGTTATAGCTGCAGTAGAATGTGAAATCATTGAACTAAATTAAAGGATCAGCTGTGCGTTGGTTACAAGATAAATGAAACAATAAAAGCAAATTTGACTCATCTAGAGGGAAAAAAAGTTTAGTTTTCCATCTGAAAAAGACCTAAAGTGACGTTGATTACTTAATCCGTCACTTTAAGTCAAGCAGTTAATGAGCTGTCTCTAAAATATGGGTAATAACCAAAAGTATTACAATTTTTCTCTCCTTCCTTTTACTTGTGTTGTTCCAGGAAATCCATATTACGACAGTTTAGGATCTCTCGGCGTTGGGACATTGCTAGGTACCGTCTCAGCCTTCCTCATCTACACCAACACCGAAGCTCTTCTGGGGCGCTCCATACAGGCGGAGCGTGTGCAGAAGCTTACAGAGTTCCTCGAGAACGACCCTGCTGTGAGGTCAGAGAAGCAGCCGAAAATACACACACACACACTCACACACACACACTTTCATGTAACATGCTGCAGGACTTTATAACGTGTGAATCCAAATAATCCAGAGTCACGATCCAAACACTATCGAGTGAGCACGTTTGGTGGACTAATGCAAGCAGACAACTCTGGAGCTTAAAATAGATCATCTGGTGTTTACTTGTCTTTACATGCGACCATCTGTAGAGTCCGAGACACACAAAGCAATAAAAAAAGTAGTTCAGATACCTTTCTCGGTGGCGTTAAATGAAAGACTTTGTCATGTATTTAATTTCAGCACATCCTTGTAGTGCAACAGAAGTCCACTGTGATTAAAGCTAAAGTTGGGATTTTTAACCCTGCTCTCCTGACAGTTTCCTGGTTTGTTGTGTGTCATTATGCGCAGGGCTATTCATGACGTGAAGGCCACTGACATGGGACTAAGTAAAGTGCGCTTTAAGGCTGAAGTCGACTTTGATGGCAGAGTTGTGACGCGGTCTTATCTGGAGAAACAAGACATTGACCAAATCCTCACAGTAAGTACATTTTTCTTAATTTCAAACTAAATATTTCCAAAATTCAAAATTTAACTCTGAAGAATAGATGTCAATCCACTGGCAAACACTTGAGCCACATTATGAGTTTCACACAGTTGAGATTAAACTTAGAGTACGCATTAATTCAAGCTGTGCATGATTTCAGGTTTGATCTATTCAGTGAACCTCTGGGGAAATACCTCTATCAAGCTTGTGTTACAAATAAGGCATACTGCTCAAAAGTCAAAATACAGATTGAGAAGAGATTTTGCAGACATATTCAGCACTTATATTTACTGTTTATCAACTTGCAAATTATGGGGTGTAGATTAATCTGATTCTACTGTTTCTGAGCTCACAATAGAGGATGCTCTGACATCAAGGAGAACATTAGATTGAATTTAAGCACTATTGTTTTCCCATGCCTCATGCACCAAAACCTTAATGCCTGTTGATGTGAGGATTCAGGATTGTATCAGTTTTTTCCTGGTTAAGGTGCAGTGGGAGTGATCAAAAGTCGTGAACGAGTATTTGCACTAGAAATCTGATCAAAGCAAACAAACAGATTTTCTTTTGTTTGAGCCTGATAAACAAGAGAAATCTCTGTCAGCTGCAAAACTCAACCTTAAAGCATGTGCATGCTTTGTTTCTCTCTGAAGGACATCCAGCAGGTGAAGACCCCAGAGGAGCTGGAGAACTTCATGCTGAAACACGGGGAGAACATCATTGACACCTTGGGGGCCGAGGTGGACCGCCTGGAGAAAGAACTCAAGGTATTTAAACACATTCTTCTTCATATTTATTTGAAGTAATTTCTTTGCATGTGACATCAAGCATTAACATGGGAAAGTAATGAATCTGATTGGACAAATCACACACACACCCATTGGCCCTGCTTACCTGCTCTTATGAGTTCTAGGTCATATTATGTTTGTTAAGTTAAAGCTTTCATAGAAAAGTTTTGAAGGGAAAATTTGTATGTAACCCTGTTTTGTTCACCCACAGCAACGTAACCCAGAGGTTCGTCATGTAGACTTGGAGATTCTCTGAAACCTCCCAGCTCTCTGCCGTGGGGACATCATGTTGGAGCAAGGAGAAGCTACAAGAGGAAAAAAGTGAAAGGAGGGCCGAGCCTGCCTCCACAATCTGCCTCTCATCCTGACCATCACAAAACACACCACAGTCTCTGCACAAGTCATCAAGTCTTACTGTAGATTAGTCCAACATACATGCAAGGACAACATTTGGACAATGATTGTGTTTTCTTTATGTTGCTTGAGCTTAAGGCTTTATCTGGGAAACAGAGATCCACATCCAGGCTGCTGTCATTCAGCTCTGATGTAGTGTAACAGCTCAGCCAGACACTCAACACCTGTGACGGTTTAGGGTTAAAACTTAATGTCACATTCCGTCTTGAATGTGTTTTGGGAAAAAATAATCACAACAACCTCAAAAATCAAATACTCACAGAGAGGACCAGTATCTTTCTCTTGATGCTTGAACCACAGTGATAGTGTCTCCTTTTCTAGTACGAAGGAAACCTGAGAGCTACATGTTCAAATGAGACTTATTTAATAGACAATATTAGGTTTTTTTTTTCTTTGTTTTAATGTAAAACTGAAGAGCTGCAACAACGTAATGTTGCTGCAGGCTTTCTAATGATAATTAGATTTTATTGCTATTACAGGAAACATAATGTGATTGTATTTCAGTTAAAGCGTGAGCTGAGGTTTAATACAATAGCACTTAATCAGCAAGAAGCTGTAGGATGTATTAATCTTTATTCAGGGTCAGGAGAAAAGTAAATATCGTCTAAGAAAAGAACTGTCAAACAGCTGTCAACAAAAAAAAATCATTGTTAACTCATCCAGGACATTACCCTGTACAGTATGTGTACCAAAATATCAAGTCACTAATCTCCTGCTCAGTGTTTCTGCTGAAGAATATTTATAACGACTGTGTTTATGTTCTGCGTATTCAACACAACTGAAGCATGGGTCATGCCTGCCTGCTAAACATTTGTTTCAGGAGGTGGGCCGGCAGAGACATTTCATCTTAGGTATGGAGGGGAATGGAGTCGTGGATATATATTTTTGAAGGTGTTAATAGTGTAATATTTTCCATTTGGTTATAACTATGCTGCCACTGCTGAAGGAGTTGGAATAAATTTGAAGTAATTTATTAAATTATTTGGGTCTCCTTTTTTTGCCTTGGATTAATTTACTTTTTTGGGCAGCTGTGGTTCAGCGGTAGAGTCAGTGTCTCTCAATCAGGAGGGTTGAGGGGTTGAGGGTTCAAGTCCAGCTCCTGCAGTCACATGTCAAAGTGTCCTTGAGCAACACTGATCCCCAACCTCCCATTGTTTTCAACTGTGTGTGAGTGGGTATGAATGTGTTAGCTTTAAGTGATTGCTCCAGTTGAAGTCCACCATCAGTGTGTTTATGTGATATGGATGGGTGAAATACTGGGAGTGTGAAGTGGTCAGAAAAGTAAGAATTAAGATAGCCTGTACAAGTATCTTCAAGAATACTACAAGGAATTTGACTCTGGTGTTAACTGTACTCTCTCTGCACAAACATGTATGATTAATAAAATAAAGTAATTTAAAAATAAAAAATATTTTATTCAAAAACGTAGAAAATACCTGTACACACATTTAAGTGAAATTGTGCAAAGAATAAGGAAATAGAAAATGTGCGATAGTAAAGAACGTTCAAAGGAAAAACAGCCAAACAGGCTGCAGCTGCCTATAAGGTAAATGAATTAATATTTATGGCAGTTTTAATTGTTTATCAGTGTGGTGGCCTGTGGAAAGAAACTGTTCTTGTGTCTTGATGTCCAGACATACAGAGCTCTGTAACACCATCCAGATTCCACAGTGAAGGAGTCTAAACAGTGGGTCTCCAGGTTATGAGGGGTCTGCAGAGATATTACCAGTTCGCTTCCTCGTCCTGTACCTGTATAAGTCCTGGATGGAGGGCAGGGTGGCTCTAATGTTTTTTCTGCAGACGTGAGCAGTTCCTCAGGCAGGTTCAGTTTTAAAAAGTTTTGTTCTGCCTCCTTGAGCTTTGTAAGGCACTCAAAAAGATTTTCAAGAAGGCAGAGCAATCAGTGAGCTCATTCTAAATGTTTAAGTCAAATTACAACATTCATGAACTTTTCAACTGAAAATGAATTATTTAATTATTAAAAAAACATTACTGGTCTTGACCAGTCTTGACAGAAAATCCTGAGTCCGGCCAATCCAAGACAAGACCAAGACTTTTAAATTGCGGTCCCAAGATCTGTCTCGAAACGACTACAGCACTATCTAAATGTAACCTTATGAATGTGAGTGAGTGGGAGAGAAGATAATTTTCCATACTGGACATGGGCATGAAGTATGGGTTTTTATTTGTGCATTATTAATAAAAAAACACTGCATAGTTGTAATTAATGTATTAAGTTGTAGTTGATTTTAGTTTAGGCTTTTCATGTTGAATCAATTTGTGAAACAACTGATGTTAGAGTACAAACAGTTGAATGCAGTTTTGATATGTCAAAGATTATTGAGAAATAAATTGTGTTAAATTAAAATATTTTGAGATTTTATTGCTATAAAAAAATAACATTGATCAACACAAAAGTACAAAAAATTGGTACCAATGAGTTCTAGTACCAACTCCCAGGTGCCAGGCATTGGTTCAAATATGAGAGGTACCCATCCCTAGTTTGGACACGTGCACAGATGTTGGGGGTCTTGTAGATGCCTCAAGGTTGTAGCTGTTGGAATTTCATTAATTGAGAGCATCATGGAGAGCAAAAAGGTAGGATTTGGAGCCCTAATGTCTGGATTGAGGGCCTGTCTCTCTGTTTAAAGCTCAGATGGTTGGAATGTTACCCCAAGTCCATTAGATGGTGCAGTTGTAAGGATGATAGAAAGGGGGTGCACTTGCCTGCACGCTGACGTCAATAAAAACAGTCATTTCCAACCAGTCTGCGCATTGACCGACCATTCAAAACATTACGCACAGCATCGCGGCTGGACCACGCTAGACTACTCGACTGAAATAATTTTTTCGCCAAGCCCCGGAGAGCGAAGACAATGCGGACAAAGCTCCACAGCAGGTTTTTCCACCATTGAATGTTGTCTTCACATTTTGGGTGTTGCGCGCATATCAGTGTCATGTCTCGTCATACCATTCCCAGTCAGTTTGTGCCAGTGCCGCTGCCCATCGTGTATCCTTTCATGTCTCCCCTCTTCTAAGAAAGGAAAGACGATGAGGTAGAAATGCAGCCAGATAATAGAGCTTCTGATTTCGATCATCAATGTGAAGGAAACATGCGCCTGTCACTAAACACATCCTTTGTCATGTTGCAGCCTCCTGCACATCACATCGCTAATTTCAACCTCATTAATTTGTGCATTTCTGGGGAAAAAACATGTCTTTTCTAGAAGGATTTCGACGCTTTTCTGTTTTCATATTTCCGTCTCCAGCAGCCCACAGATGGGGGCGCAGTAAACCAGCACAGTTGGGGTCTCAGATTTTCTTGCAACCTCCCCTCCATCACCACAAGCCCGTGGCTACAAAATCCCAAATCCCATTACTCTTCGGTGCGGGATTGAATTAAAGGAACGAGATTTAGTGCAGACATGAAATCACCTCCCATTGCACATGCAGAAAACCTCATTAACCTTTACCATGCATTGTATGTGTGTGTGTTTTTGCTGTTTTTCTTTTTTTTTCTTTTTTTTTTTTTAAGAATAATCGATCTGGTTGCTGTTTCAATCACAGGTGCAGGAGCGTCTAGAACAATCCAGGTGGAGGCTGCTGGCAAGTCTTCATGGCGGATCATCATCATCATCTCCATCATCATCATCATCACCCTGCTCTTCGCTTTTAGCCTCTTTACAGTGCTGCCTTGTCTAATCATGTTCAAGCAGCATTGTACAGGGCTATGACAGCGGAGAGATCTGAGCTGCGTTTCCCTGACCCTTTGGAAAACAGCCAATGAATGACATCATCCGTCACCAACACCGAGCGTCGAGCTGTCTTTGAGTCATCTTTCTTATAAAAGCTGGATGCTCTGAAGTGTTGTTGTTGTTTTTCCGCTTGTAGAAATCTGGAGCACATTGAATTCTCGTTGGGATCAAGCACTCAATGTAAACCTAAATCCCTCTGCAGCCATAGACATTATTGACCCAATTAGTGACGCTGCATGGTTCTGCCTCAGGATTAAACCTGAAGGCCTTTTCTTATATGAATCCAGGCAAAAAATAACACATGATCTGTGTAAAGCTGCTGCTGTTTTAGATATACTAATACTCTCATTGCATTTGATGGAACTCTGAATCACCTTTAAACTCAAAGTGGCAACCGCTATAGAAGTTCATACATGCATGTTTTAATCTGAAAATAAAAATATTGCCTTGATTTGACCTTTTTTTCAAATCCCTGTTTTAAACTAAAATTATTTTGAAAATTAAATCCGTTTTGCTTCTTTTTTCCCTTCAAACCAATTTCTCGACTAACAATGCCTCATCACCATTTGGACATATTTATTCTCATTTTGCCTGGTCATATTAATATATTCATCTACAATATTACCTACCTACTGACTGTACAATTTATTTGTAACTCTTTTCAAACACTTTAATATCTTAACACCCATTCAGTGTTCAATATCTGTTTATCACAATCACAAATACATTTATTGTAAATAGTGCTTCACCGTTGGTACTTACTGCTTATTTTGTACATGATGGTAATAGTATTGCCTATTGTATTACATCTATCTCACTTATTTCCGCACTGGTGTGTGGTGTTAAGAGCTACGGAAAAACTAAATAAAGCATTTCTGACTCTGATTCTGATTCTTTCTTTCTGAATTATTATTCTGAGAAACCTTGAAGATATGAAAATAATCTAAAAAGAATCTCAGCCTGTCTCCCTAAAACTGGCTGCTTCATCAGTGTTTTTTTCTTTTCCTTTCAGTTTACCCATCCCTAACTATTGTGTTTTGGACAAAAATAGTCTGTAAGTGCAATGTTTATCTGGAATATTGAGCTAAAACAATTCTGATTCAATCATCAGCTCTGCAACAAAAAGTAACCAAATCTAAAATTATTACCCTCATATCCTTATTTACAAACCAAAATTATGTCCAAAAAAGCAAAGTGTAATATCACAACTCAAAAGGTTGTGTCTTGTTTTTTGTTTGTTTTTTTTTACCTGAAACATGATTTAAGTGTTATTCAATTAAAGTATAACTGGAGCCCTGAGTGGCCATGATGTAGCTAGTGTTTTTTTTAAGCTATTATCCTAAGAAATCAGTTTTTGCCTCTTCCCCCCCCCCCTACAAATGACAATGCCTACAAACTAGCTGTATTATCTTTTTTTCAATTGACTGATCCCTATTATTGTTATATTGGACAAACACACTCTTTATTTATTAAAAAGGTTGTTTGCTTCCACTGATTTGTTTTCATGAGTCAAATTTTTTGCTGGTTCACTGGCGCAATGTTTTTCTGGTACATTATTAGCTCTACAACAAACGGTAGCTTTAAATTCATACCAATTCACAAAAACGTGTTCCTAAATACCAACATTTGACGTTGAAGTCGGTGAAGTGGAATCAAAAACTGATCACTCAAACACTTTCAGATGAATTAACCTAGAGAATATGAAAACCAACCCTTTTTAGTTTTAAGTTAACAGTGTTCGTGCTGCGTTATGATCAGCGATACAGTTTCGACTGGCTCTAAAGTGTCTTGTACTTTCCCTCTCTGTCCTCTATCACAGTTATTCTTAACCCCGTCTGATACAGGATTAGTGATGAGGCGTTGTTAATGGAGAAGCCCTTTCACTAATTCAATAACAAGCTTAAGTTTCTTGAGGTGAAACTAGTTCAGAGCTCCTTGTTGGACACGTGCTCACTACCCAGATAGAAGAGTTTCAGTGAGAAAGATGAACCACAAAATAACAGGTGCACAATTTCACAAGTTTTATTACAAATTTCTTTCTTTTTTTTTTTTTTTTTTTTCTAAGAATGGCCTTGGAAGAAGAGTCCTGCCGTACTTCATCCTACCACCTGTCTTGAAGTCCATGTTAAAGTCTTGTGTTTGGTTCCAGACAGGAAGTGGAGATGTGAGGATGTTGGGTCAGGCACTGAACATCCTCACTCAGTGGCTGCAGCTTTCACAGGGCCGCAGACCGTTCTCGTTACAGGAAGTGCACTTGAGGGCTTTGAAGGAATCTGTGAAGCAGTTGCGAAACACAGACATTTTGCTGCCATGGCACGTTGGGCATGGAACGAAGGCGAAGCCCCCACAGGACTGGCACGTCTGGGGGAGCTGTACCCTCTAGAAATAATAATAAAAAAATTACTTGATTTATACTTTTTTTTAATACTCCATACAAGATTTTAAACAAGAGTTCCAGTGTCATAAAGTGAACATGTCAGAAGAAGTGTTTTGTTTGCTTCTTATTTAGACCACTACCAGAAGCAGCATGGGCAGTATAACTCTTGATCAGCCAAAACACTACAATGGAGCAGTTACTCCCACATGGCAAAAAAGTTGTGCTGTGTTTGTGGGTACTGGCTGCAAAGAAAAACATTCTACCAGTCACACCTGAGCTTCAAAGTAACTTAACTCAAATATCAGCATCTGCACAATCCATTCAGCTATTTACAGTCAAGCTTTACAAAGTATATCAAAGTATATCTGCTTTAACAAAATGCTTCAAGTAGCTTATTCAGGCTTGTTCGAGCATGTGACTACAAGACTTCAAATAGGGTTTACATCGCTTGAATTCTCCCAAGGCCTTTCCTTTTTTCCCTGGTTTATGTGAAAGTAGATCTACACTTATATCAAACAAGTAGGAACAAAATGTAAGTAGAAGAGCTTTTAATCTCATTAGATCCTGTCCATGTATGCTGACATTACATTTCTGCACATTACATTTTCTTCTCAGATCCATGATAGTTCTTTTTTTTTCATTTTTCTTTGACCTATTAGCTACATTTAGGACACTGCCCATGTCATTTTTTGGTGATATCACCACATTACACCCATTTCAGTGAAAAAAAAGATTTTACCTCATAACACTAATTTAAGAAACTTCCTTTACAAGAACCAGATTCATTTATTAAATTCATTTGGTCTTCCTTTGAACTGAACATTGCTTTAACACTCAAAAAAATTAAGGCAACATTATCCAACTATTATTTTTTAGATTTAGTCAACTTCTCTGTATTTTGATTTGGGTCAACTTAATAATACCTATTTTACTCCATGCAACAACATTGAGTACAATCAAAGACAAAAAGGCAGAAAAAAAATGAAGAAACACTTCAAAAAGATCAGACACAAACCACATTTAGCTTGATTTAAATAAGTAACATTTAAAAGAAAAAGTTAGAATTTAAATTAAATCAAGTTTTTTCAAAGTCTTCCTTCCGCTGTTTTAAAATTAATCTGCATCAGGGAGAAATGAAAATAATGCACGCTAGGTATAAGCACAGGTCTCAGCAGGTTAAGGAGGCAATAAGGTGACTTTATAAAGCTTGTTTCACACTTTTCTCGCTGAGGCATCATTTTTTCGGACAGATTATGAAATGATGTCGTGTAGCTTGCTGCACAGAAGCAAAGGAATTCCAAACATCCCACAATGTTTTAAAAGCTCTGTAACTGTTGTATTTTAATGGAGTATTCAAGGTTGACTAAACACACAATCAAGTCATGTTGCTGGCCAGATCCTGACTGATTAGCGTCTGCCTGACCTTTTAGAGCAGCACACATTTTTAATAGCCTGCAGGGACTGGAATGCACGACTTAAATGTCATAACATGTCTTTGTACCCGCTTAAGAAGACTTTTGTTGGCTGTGAATTACAGCCAGGGCGTGAGAAAAGGCCAAGGCCTGTGTGACAGCAATGCAGCAGCTCAGTGAAAACACTAATAGTTTACACAATCTGATTTTGTACCACCGAGCAATGTGCTCCAGCGTTGGTGTGTTTGAGCAAATGTGTTTGAAGCAGAATCAATAACAAGCCCTCTATTATTGATGGTCACTTACTGATGTGCATCTTTTACATTCCAGTGTGCACATGTTTTATTGATGGCTTGAGTGGATATGACGGCTACATCTCAGAGCATTCATCTGAACAACTCTAGACAAACATAAGGCGTTGATTTATCATGACTTTACTGTTTCCAAAAGCTTTTAAAGGTAAAGTGAGTAATATATGCTTGACTACATCCAATTAAGAGACAATCGCCCATGTGGCTACTAATAAAAGATGCAAAAAAAGCACTCATACCAACCTCAATTTTTGTCAAAAGGTCCTGTAGTTCTCCTGATTCATTCATGCCCAGTATTTTCTCAGCACCCTGCAAAGCAAGTTCACTACCTTATAAATCAATTCACACACACGCACATTGAAACTGACATGATTGAGGAGCAGTAACGCAGACCCACCCCAAGGTAGTGTCCATCAATGAACACAACTGGTAAAGAAGGAGGTTCCCCCACACGCTTGCACCGCTCCTCCAGCTCCTTCCCGTACTCGCTGTCCAGAGCAATGTTCTTCTCCACAAACTTCACTCTGTGGTTCTGGAAGATTTTACGGACAAGCTCGCAGCGCTCAAAGGTCGTCCTCACCACACGGAAACTTGTAGTGTAGATCACTATCCGCCCACATTCAAGAGACAGCTCCACCTAAGACGGGGGAAAAAATCTCTTTTACAGTTTCATAATCCTCATTAATAGGCACTTACTGTACACAGATTTAGTTTGACCTCCTAGGGTCAAAGGGCTGTAGGTTATGAAAGAGATCTTATTAGTGCTTCTTTGTGTCACTGCTTCTACAAAGAATTGTCAAGCGCATCATACTAAACCTATAAAATTTATATCATTATTTCAGCTTTTGTGCTCTGTTTTTTCTAGTGTTTGTGGAAACAGCTTTTAAGTATATCTGTATACCACAGCTGTTTAATTACAATAATATCATATGTCACTTTCAACCCCAGCTGAAGAAATATGTCACCACAAAGGAATCCAAGAAGTGGATCTCTGATTTTAAACAGGCTTCTTGGGCCAATAACAACCTTTCTCAACACAGGAAAGCTTTTGATACCATTAGCGCATTTTGTAAACAACAAAGATGGCTGCTTTTGATGCAGAGCTCAAAACCTGCTTATTACCGTTAAATAAAAACAGGATATAAGTTCACATTATCAACTTTCAGTACTGGCCATTAGTTCATTTCATGTCAAACATATCTGAAGGGCGTTTAAATCATAATCATGTGAATTAGATAAGTCATAACTAGCCAACTAATTTAGCATCAAAATGCGTTTCAAAGCTCTTATCTCTTGCCAGGAAACGTACACAAGGAGGGAGGAGCCGGATGAGCTGATGATGAAGAGATTTGGGAATTAACTAAAATGTTCCACATCCATTTCACAGTGAGAATTGGTCAAACAAAGCTAAGCCCACTTTTGATAAAGTGATTTTTTTTTTGCCTGCCTCGAATAAGATTCAACAGTGCAAAGGGGTGTTGCCTTTTATACTTTAATTAAATATATTTAGGCCATTTTAAAGAACTTCCGATGGTATCCAATAACCTTTAATAGGTTTAAGGGGATCATTTCAGCAAGCTGACGAGATATATATACATATTTTGAGTTAAGTTTAAAAATCAATAAACTCTAGGTGGACTTGAGATGATTTGGATCACCGAAGGCCTCGTTGGTTCATGCTAGTATTATTTTTCTACTGTCAAAAACCATCAGTTAATTAATGCAAATACAACTGGATTCATCTAAGTTTATCAGAAAAAGGGTAAAAAGTTATACACAGTTTCCCAACTGGTGAGTGAAAAGGAAAACAGCTGACTGATCCTATATTATAACCCCATGACAAGCATTTACACTTAACCTCAGCTAATCCACTTAATCATGTCGAGCAGATTTATCGTGTCCACAGTGACGTTGTATTGACCTGATACTACTTTGCAGAGACACTTTCCTCATAATGACCTTTTGTTTCACCTTTGCATCAGCACTTGATGCCGGTAGTTACCTCAGAATAACAAACAGCTCTTCCTTGAGAAGGGATACTAGAAAGCGAAGGGAAGAGAATTCATTAACCTGATTAGTTTCTCCTGAAACACTTAACGAAATGCATCATTAAACTTTAATTGCTCCATGACCTTGTCCGCTTTTGTGGGTTTTTATCCCCGCCTTACAGCTACATGTGGTCTCTCCCTGTAACTAGCCTTGCGGACAGCATACAGCAGGAGAGAACAGGTGTTATGAGTGTTCACATATCAAAGAAGATGGTGCATCAGACATTAAATAAATCTCACTCGAGTACTTACACTGTTTGAACTTGGGAGGTTTTCAAAAACAGTCAGACCTGCGCTGACTTTGTGCTTCACACCCCTCACAGTCCCATTCTTACTGAGTATGTTGACCCTTTTGGTGGTGAACATCCAGTCTTTAGTGGTCCCTGCGTACAACAGCAGATCATCCGGCTCACACTCACTGTCGTCCAGCTCAGAGCCAAGAGAACCAAAAAGGTTTCCATGTATGTCTCCACTTGTTGAAGGAGTACTGGCCCTTTCAGCATCTGAGCTGCTGGTGCAGTCTGAATCCAGGGAGTCCGAAGGTCCCTCATCCTTGAAAATCTCCTTTAGCACTCGGCCGCTGTTCCCTGAAGCCACACGAAACCTCACCCGCTTCTGTGACTTCTCCTGTGCGGCCCTGAACATCGTCCCCTCCATCGCAAACCGTCTGCCACATTACATGGTCCACAGAACTGCAGTATTGCTCCCTGCGTCTCATTCGGAGGTAGACATGCAGCCCAGACACACTATTTGCTCCCCATGGATTACTTCCTTGACTAATCCTCACTGTTTGAACAGAGCTAAAAACGACCAAGAGCCTGTAAGCTGCCTTACAGTCCGACTCACACAGTTGGTAAATAATACATGTATTTCTGCCATGGCAACCTCACAAGCTTATCTCAGGTAAAATGATAGTTGTCCTTGAATTATTCATCACAGTTTACACAGTTTTCACCAAAGCTTTGACAGAAAACTTTTTGGCCTGATTGTTTGTGCGTCATCAAACAAGTCAACACTTTCTTAGCACATGGATAACTCCTGTTGTGCTCAGTGCTTAAAACTTAACACCTAACACCTAACCTTACCTTGTCAAACATTAGTTACATCACTACAGTGCGTCATTTTCAGTCACACTTATAGCAATGGCACTGAGTATCATCTAAGTTTAGGGTCCTTAGGGGATGAATTATTATAACAATTACATTACGTATGCATAGCAAATTATGCTAACAGTCAAATATCATATGCTGAAATAGTCGAATATAGGTTTGTACCATGGAAGCATACATGATGAGCAAACCTCATTTATTTTTTGCTGAGTTCAGCAAGTATTGTTTCAAAATTAGAAAACTGTAAGCTTGTTATATCCCTTACATTAGCATTTTGATCAAAGCAACAAGGTGTGCAACCCGCATGAGAGATTGGAAACTGTTATTTAATCTCTTATTTTACAAAAAAATAAGACAATAATAATAAGACAACTTCAGTGTCATATGAGGAGGTGTCTAAACCACATGGCTTATTGACAGGGGGTCAGGGCTCGGTCCCTTACCCCTCTCTTTATGCACCACCTCACTTGGTGCAGTGATCTGCTACCGTGACTTCTCCTCCTTTTCCTCTTTTCGACTTTAAGACACAACTGTCTCAGCTTGGAGATAGTTATCAACATGCCTGGCTGATATCTCCACATGGATGAAGGAATGCAACCTTCAACTAAATCTGTCCAAAACTTAGCTCCTCTTCTTTCCACCATGTCCCTCTGCTCAACCACAGATCAATGTCCTGATTGAATCAAATCTTCTTGTGCCCATAAACCCCTCCCAGAGATCTGGGTGTCATGATTGATGACAAAATGACCTTTGAGGTTCATGTGGCCTCGATTGTTCAGTCTTGTCAATATGCCCTCTATAACATCAGGAAGATCAGACCCTATCTGACAGTACTTTGCCTCCAGTGGCAGCTCAGATCAAATACAAAGCTCTTCTTCTGGCTTAAAAAACAGTGACAATAATGGCTCCTGCCTACCTGGAATCCCTCATCCAGGTCTACACTCCCTCTCGCCCGTTATGCTCTATCCATGAGAGATGCCTGGTGCTCCAAGCCCAGTGTGGCTCTAAACCTCTAAAATCTTCTCTTCTGTTGTTCCCAAATGACGGGATGACCTTCCTAACTTCATAAAATCTGCAGAGTCCTTTTCTACTTTTAAGAAATGTCTGAAGACTCAACTGTTCAGAGAACTACTAATTTGACCCCTCTGCTCTTTGTCCTCAGGGGTAGAACAAGCCAGGAGGTCTAGGACCCAGCTCCAAAGTCCAACTGTAATAGAAAGACCCATAAGAATAAAGCCAATGAGGAAGTGAAAGTAAAGAGATTTGCTGTGTCATCTACACAAATGAGTGTACATATTTCTTGACTTAGTTAAATTAGTATGAAGTCATTGGTGGATACACCGTGACAGCTTCTTACTGGGTCACAAGAAGTGGGAGTGCAGGTGTTCACTGGGTGTCCCCACAGAACTAAGGTGACCATATTATATGTCACAGCGACAGTGCAGCAGTCCACAGAGATGCCTCAGCCAATTTTTTTGTGTCACAGGTGATGAAGCAGCTCCCTTGAGATGTGACACGTCAGCTTACAGCAGTGACAGCACCACTCTGTTTGAGTGGCCCCTGAGGTAAGAGCTACACACACACACACACACACACACAATCTGTGTGTGTGTGTGTGTCGTCACTTTTCTGTACCACAGCCCGCTGATCATTAGAGGAAAATCTACTCAATGTGTCAAACCCAGATTTAGTGACATCCTGAGGCTGTGGTAGTAGTGTTGTGTGTCTGGCTCTGGTTCCAAACCTTATTGATCCAATGTGACCCCAATGCCACTCCAAACTGTGTTTTATCATAAGGGCATCACAACAGCTATTACAACAGAGGCTAGTTGTAAATTACTCTTCCTCACAGACAAGGCTGTATAGGTGTGTAATTAATGTTGGATTTACTTTCAGTATTCTCCTTAAGCTCTTGCTCCTCACTATCCACAAAATGTTTATTCTCTCATCTTTAGATCTGCTGACCACATATTTTCACCACCAGCTCATTCTGTGGATAATTGAGGTATTTTATAAAATGAATTTCATCAAAAGTTAGTCAAATTTAGGGTGGGGGTTTGGCCAAGTGATTAAACACAGGTGTCTAATGCACAGAAGCCAGTCATCAAATCAAGTGGTCTGGGCCTGACCACAACCTGTGGCCCTCTGCCACATGCCATTACTGATGCACTTCCGCCAGTTTCCTATCCTTGGTTCCCAAATGGCAAAAACTGAAAGGGTCTAACAAGTATTTTTCTTTTTTAAAAAAAACTGAATTTCAGCTTTTATTAGATATAGGTGTGATTTGTCAAGCCAAACAAACCAAGTAGGAGACTGTTTTCTTTTAGTTGTTTTTGTGTGTTACTGCCACCTGTAGGTTTGAAGAAAAGTGTAAACCAAACAGGCAAAACATGCAAAAGGGGCACTCTGTGTCTCACCTTAAATGCACCCAGTGTGAATTTACAATCCCTGAACAAAGACCTTTTTGCCAACTTAAGTTTCTACCAAGTTGTTTTCTAATGGTTTCCATATGATTACAAATAACCTTAATATTTCCAACGTGACAGAAAACCACAGCATGAGAAAAATGTCAAAAGCCACATTAGAGTTGAGGTAATGTTCTTAAACCACAGATGTGTAGTAATGTCAAGCTGCTGGATGGTGACCAATAAAACAAGCAAGAAATTTTTCTGTCTGAGGGTTATGGGTTTTCTTTTTTTTTTTTTTTTTTTGCTTTTGTGTGAGCAACATGGTACAAAAAAATGAGAAAGGATAATTGGACCAATAACTCTGATTTGTTCTGAAGTCAGATGTTTCAATGTTTGAAGAAATTAGATCTAGAAGAATGTGGAAATCTAGAAAGCTGAAACATGAGCAAATTTTCTCTCTTATGTGCGTGTGTATATATATGATTTAATGTAACTCTTAGGGGTGGATTAGAGATCCTATGTTACTGAGCCTGCCAGTTGAATGTATGGCCTTCATAACTGCAATAAATCATTCATGGTTGTACATACAATTTGCATTTTAATTATATTTCTAATCATGGAGGAGCTTTTTTTTCAATCGTGCAAGATTTGAAAAACCCTTCACTTGGATTCATTTCAAGGTTCTGCTGTTTCTTTTGAAAGCCCGAAATGACCCGGTTGTTGACAGCTGACCTCCTGAGTCTTGTCTCATTTTCTTTTTATTTGTTTGGTTTTAAATGTTTCTTCATTGTGTCTTCTGTGCATTGTACAGCACTCTGGCCAGGCTCTGCTGCTATTTAAATGTGCTTTTCAAATAAATTTGACCCAACTTTTATTCGAGAAAAAGACTTCACATTGGTGCATCTAAAGCTGTTCTGCATTAGAAGATAAAACAGAAACCCACCATGATTTGAACCCTCTGAACACAAAAAAAGAGAGAGCGTGTGCTTATCTGTTGTTTCGTTCAACGTTTCCATGCCGTGTTGGGTCAGACAGCCATTTATCTCACTTCAGCACATTTAGACAAGAGAGCCCAGAGATGGTGATAGTCTGTTCCACCTGAGGAGCCCTTCGCTCTGCCTCACTCATCAGTGCTGCTAATGTAGCCTCAACAGCCACCTCAACTGCTATTAAAAAAGATTAATGCTTTAATGGTCTTTAATTTTACTGCTGTTTGTGTGACAGAGTGGAAAAAGTCAAACCGTGCAGGCGTGATAAATGGTTTTCATTTTCATGCAGACTGAGTAAACAGATGTGCCCATAGAGAGCCAGTTTGAGTTTTAGGTTTCTGTCATTAAATGAGTGAGTTACTTGACAGATTTGTGTTATTTTTCCAAAACAGAGCTGGACTCACTTCCACCTGTCGAACTCAGAAAAAAATGTGTTTAGTAATCCAATTTCTGCACCATTACAGACCATGAAATGTATCTCTGTGTACATCTGCGCATAAATCAAATATTGCAAACTAGATTTAAGAAACCGACTCCACAGTGACTCATCATTTGAGAGTAGTTGACAATAAAACAACTGCACTTTCCCTGTCAACAGATCAGCGTCCACAAGGGGGCACAACACAATTCAATTACAGCTATGACACGCTGACCAATCAGTCCCTCAAGAGCCGCTGGAGGATGCAGCTGCAGGCATTTCGGGGCCGAAGCCCACATAAACCTCATTGGAGAAAATCAATGACATGATAATATAAGCCAAAGAGGAGGAATGAACCTGGATTTATGGATACTGGGAAGATTAAGAATCAATTTCAAGATTCAAGTTTTATAAATAGGGTATTGGAGAGGTGCTATTCATCATGTATAAGCTCTCAGAAATTAATTTTTCTGAGTAGGTTGCTCTAATATTTATGTCTTATTACTTGTGAGACTGAGACCAAACTGATAACCTTTTGGTGGGTGAATAAAATGATTTGAGTGGAATTGAATAGAAGTCACAGGTTTGGTGAAACCACTTAATAATTCTGAAAATATTAAAGCCATCACTGAATGTTTTAAGTCATTTAGATCCATGATAAGCATAAAGGCTCAGGAAGTATTTCAAAAATAGCTTTCAAAATGCATTACTATTTATACTTTATTAGTTTTAAATTGTTCAGCCAATAAAGCATTCAGGGTCAATGAATAAGAGAAGGTTCCTGATATCAGTTTTCGGTATGTAAGAGCTACCAGTAAAGGATATAGGCATTACTCTCTCCTCTACAGCCAGCTGGATACTCTTTTAAAAGCATCTGGGATTGGATCCAGTAAAGCTGTTGCAGGGTTTAAGCTGCATTACTTCTTTCCTTCATATTTCCTCTCTCAGCAGCAGCAGCAAAGTGGCTCCCAGACAGCTCGGAGCTTTGCCTGCAGACGCAAAGGGCTGGCAGACAGGAGCTTACAAACATCATAATTCACAGGCTGGTTATTAGAGCAGAGGTTTGTTTGCTGTCTCTGAAAGACACTGAAAAGTGGGTGAGTGAAGCAGTCTGTTAGAGGTACTTATAGGAGGATCAAGAATCATGCTAATTGACTGTTTCAGAGTTTTCAGAGCATTTTAGAGCAGTTTAAGATACCCATTAACCTCTTGCATCTTTTTACCGTATTCATATATGTGTTGCTACAACAAGAAATCTTTTTTACTGGTCAAGGACTGATGCACATGATCATAGCTTTGTGATACTGCCAGCAGCTTATGTTAACAGATCTTTAAATTTATTGACATATTCACCTTTTTTGTCAGTTTTTTTCTGTGAAAGTAACATGAGAAAGTTAACTGAAAAAAAAAAACATATGAAGACTAGAATAGTTTAATTAACAGTCATAAATTGAGTCTAACATATCCAAAAAGGGGCAAGATAAATCATTGAATCCTCCATCTTCTCCACTACTCAACTGACAATCAGTTTCCTCAAATATTGACAGTGTAGATATTAGTTACAAACATGTATAAGCTAAGTTGCACACACAGCTAAAATATCACAATTGCAGGATTTTAATCTGTTTCTTCAAGGAGACAAAGTTGGGGAACAGCCATCCATTCAACTGCTTTAAAGAAATTCAAACTTAAATTGACCTCATTATGTTTGGATTTCAAGTCAATACATCCAAATCTGAGATATTGTAGGTGTAGCAACTAATTCTTTATTTTTGCACTACTATTTTCTTGGATTATCCTCAAAAGAGAAACTACTCTTTTGGCAAATCTACTGTCAAAGTGCATGTCAAATCAGTAGGAGACAATAAAAAAAACAAGGTGCAGGTATGAATGTAATCTTTATAGGTCACTGTGATAAAGACAGAAATACCCTGATTCATGCAGCCTGTTATTGACACAGATTAAGACAGTAGTAGAAATGTGAACGACTGCTTCAATGAGTCATTGTTTGGACTGGGTATGCTGTAAAACACAAAACCAGCTTGCACACACACACACACACACACACACACACACACACACACACACACACACACACACACACACACACATTATCCAAAAGGCAGGCTTCTTGTCACTGTTGCTTAGCAACCGTAGGAGCTACAGAGCCAAATCCCTGTGGTGGCGAGCTGATGTTGAATTAGGTGGAGTGGGGGAAAGAAAGGGAATCTTTGGGATGAGAAATGTGTCTCTCACTGGCAAAGAGGAGGTGAAGACTTCTTGTTTTTGATTGTTGGGGTTCTTGACTTCTTGGCTTTATATGACACGCACTTGCTCTCCTTTTTCGTCCTTGGTTGTTTTCATGTTGTGAGTAAGATATACAGAAAAGCGATCTTTTTTAACAAAGGAATGTAAGACAACTGGATCCTTATGATTCAAAAGGAGGGAGAAACAGATTGGTTTCCTCAGCCAGCTTTGCTCCTCCACACAGCCCCCAGACTGCTTTATGTTTTCAGCAGCAGAGACATAATCTCAGTTTCCTTATAATCCACACAGCACTCAGAAGTGTAAATGAAATCAGCAGCCTTATAGTCACATAACTGTACACAAAGAGTGTCAAATTACAGGAACAGAAATACAGAAGCACAGACTCTCCATAAACACACATTCATGTTAGCAGGACTCTCAGCATTATGAAAACAGTGCCATGCATGACACAGTTGTAGTTTGTCTGAAATGCTGCAGTTCTGCCAGACAACCACAGTGGTGCTGCTGCTGCACAAATGCTGTGTGTGGTGTGTGATTTGCATTTCAACTGCAGTGAGAATGAAAACACTTTGATATGCTGAATGTACAAAAGCCTCACTGTGGTTGTGGGAGACTGAGTCCTTCAGGCTTTTTCTTAATGTCTCAGTCTGTAAATGTTCCTTTATGATCACTGAGGGTACACATTAAAGCAGATACACAGAGGAACAGTGGAACTCATTGATTCATTGTTGTGGCATTTGAACTGTTTTATTTTAACTTTTTTTGAGTTTCAAGTGTCTTCAGTGCTTTGACTGCTGTTATAGGGGGACATATCACTTGGATCACAAAATGTATCCTTAACACAGCATAACAGCACTGTACCAGGCGTTATAAAACATTCATCGATGTTATGTCAACAGAGAAAATCTGTGAAGAAACAGTAGTCCACCCCCACTTTGACTGTCAAAGAATTCTCTTTGGATGAAACCATGACAGATGTCAAATGTTAAACCAAACCAAAACCAAAACCAAAATACTGTTTTTGTTTGTCTTCACCAGTTATGTCTACTTCAGCTGCTATCATTGAATAATCATACAGATAACACAAAAAGATGATAAAAAAATAAATCTTTTTGGCTGAATTGTTGAAAAACTCTGAAGTCACAATGTGAATTGGAAGTAAACTGAAGCACGCTGTCTATATGCACAAAAAGGAAGATAAAAAAGAAATCCCTAACATTTATTGATAATGTTTTGGTCTGGAAAAATTGCCAATCTTCAATAAATTAAAGTGTCAACAAAAATATCCAACATTTAAACACAAGGAAATCAATAAAACCTTTTGCAACAAAGTCCAAAAAGGCAGCTCATGGACATATTTCCAGCCTGAAATGAATAATCAGTCTCAGACACCTTGGGTGACCTTTCTGACTGATGGATACCTCCTTGTACACACCCTTGGTCTCACATTCAGGAAATGTACAGACTTTAATAATCTTGCCTAAATCTTTTCCTTATGACATATGAATTTTTTTCCCCAAAAAATATCTAACAAATTTTATCCATGTTCCATTTTGTTTGCTGTCAGATTTGTACACTAAATCAACAAATTAATAGTATTTTATCTATTTGTAACGTGGCAATATCTTCTTCTTCTGCTATTGCACTGTATTGCACCACTTGACTCGACTTGGGTGTCAAGGCTTGTATGCACAGATGTTATTTTTCTCCATCTGTATGAAAACTGTATTTTCAAAACACCCTCTAAACCCTGTATCGTGGCATGGTATTGAAATAAAAATGAGGTCCTGAGACTGTTTATAAATGTAGGTTTCATTGTTAATCATGACCATCTATTTCTACACAATTTGATTTTAATTTCCTTTAAAGTTAACTGTTATAACTAGACTTAAGAGGGCAACACTGTATAAAGATATCATTATAACATGTTTTATTTTGTTGGTATGATTCAAAGCCAATGTGGAAAAGTTTAAACTGACTAGACAATGATTCGCCTATATAGAAGTTGTAATATCAAAATTATAATAATATTTTACATAAAAACAAGACAGGATTGTGATAAGCCAACTCCCACCCACTGTACTATTGTTGTGTCTTCAAATCTGTGAATAACATCTACTGCAGAGGGAGGAGCTGTTCCCAGCGACGGACAACTTGACCGTTTTGTGTATTTCACACACTATCAGATTAGCCAATAGTTTGAAGTATTGCTTTAAAGTTTTTATATTTTGATATTTAATACATTTATATTACTTGTGTGACTTGTTCGCGTTTAAAAAAACAGTTTCATTTTGAGTCACCCCCCTCCCGCTGCGGGTGAAAGTGGTACAGTCCATAATGTGAAGCGGCACCGTCCCCCTCACGTCAGTTTATGGTAAGTCCGTGTCCACTTCTGCTCTACAGCGACCGTCTAACGGCTCCTTAATCCGCCGTGTGAACCGGGATGCTGGCGGATCCATGACACCGTGAGCTCCCGGGTATGGTTCTGTCACCACCAGGAAATGAATGTTTATTTTTCCTTCCCTCGCCTTTACCTCTCAGTTAACACGCAGCAGTACCTGCATGAGAGAGACTCTATGTTGAATTTATAGCCGTTGATCCGAATTTCTTTGACGGTTGAGAAGTGCAGCAGAAGCGGCGGCCACAGGGAGTAGAACTAACAAGCCGCGGCCGCTTGACAGGTGCCGTCGCCCGGCTCTGCGGGGAAAGATGCCGCCCGTCCAGAGAACGATGTCCGATCTACGCAGCCGGTCTGAGGGTATGTGAAACATTATTTCTCAAATGTATGTTTCAATAAACATTTTTAAACCTCTCTGTGGCTGCTTGGTTGCTTCTGCAGGGAGGCCGGCCGGTGTCTGTCTTGAAGTACAGTAAGATAAGTTGCTAGCTAAAGCTGTGATTAATGTTGCCTCAACAGGGGTCAAGGAAGCCCCAAGGGCCTGGAGAGTTTTCTGAGACTCTCCAGTAGATGATCAGTGATGAAACTTGCCTTTTAATTAGATTTAGCTCAATAAGAAATCCTGCCACTTTCTTTGTATCTGTAAAACATGGGGGTTTCCCCAGGCTCATGCTTCACCAGGTGAGAATCTGCATTGGGTTCTTTTGAAAACATTACAGGACAAAATACTTCTGAGCCATGGGGTGTTGCCAGGAACATAAAACAGGACACATTAATGTTGTTACCCTCACTACACAACAGTCAAACCCAACCCACATAGTTTCTAAAACCACACCATCATTACCCTTATAACCCAGTGATATTTTCTGATCCTATAACTTTGTGATTTACTTACAATAGTGAGGATAGATAATCTCAAAAGGATAGTAATATTTCCTATTCCTCTAGAAATATCTGCAGTCATCATTATTTATGTTCTTCCTAATTAGTAGGGACAGCGCAGTTATGTTATGTACTAAAAAGTATAGAGAAATACAGACCATCTTGACTGCAAAGCCACCTCACTCTCAAATATTGTTCAACCTCTAACCTAAGCAAGTTGTAACAACCATTATATGCTTTTTTTTTGGACAAATTGAGTACTCCTTTCACCTAATCAAAGATTACAAAACCAAGAAGAGCTGGAATTTTGTGTACTTTTTAACTTGTCACATACAAATTCATAGAAAAACTAGCCTTCAAGCAACATGACATCTCCAATATGAGACGTTCTCAAGGCCCTTTTTTATTCTTTATGAATAACTTCACGTGACTTCAAAAAACACCACTTTTTTTTTTAACTTATGTCTTAAAAATTCATTCTCAGTCGGCCTAAATTATCTCTCACTGCAACGCTCAGGCTTTGGCCAGCTGACCTAGCACCCACCCAGTCTAGGACAACCCTCTCAGGCTCCACCACCAAGCTATCTTTGAATCAGAAAGCAGTAAAAGTGAATAAGAGCATCACATTATTACAACTTCTTTGCCCTGCAAACAGCAACAGCGTGGGTATAATAATACAGCCATTGTAATTCTGCTGGGACCCCCTCACTCCTCCACTGCACCAGTAACTTTCCACTGCATCTCGGTTGTGTTTGCAGGGAGAGAGGGTGCAGACAGACACACATTTGCAAAGTGATTTTAATTCTCATAATGGGATCTCTTTACGTAGTCTTATAAGACTTCTTAGTAGCTTAGGTGTTAGGGTACGTTTGTTATCCAGAGGGGGATCCATAGCTGGACCCATCCAGGCTTATCATTAGCTCTTGTTGCTTGTTCCTATAATAAAGTCTTTAAATTCCACCTGTCACGTTTTGTGGCCAAGTGACCATGACCTGTGACCTCTCTGAATTGATGCACAGATCAATACCTTGTGGTTTGGTTATTTTTCATGGTTTTGCTGGAGTTTTGTTGCTTCTCTCTCTAAATGAAAAGGCACAGCGACAGTGTGATTTGGGAAAGCTTTGGTTTGATTAATACCTGTTAGCTTGGGCTGACTTATTACTGTTTAATATATATCATCTGGCAGCTAAAGCACGCACCCTGGCCTTTTAAAGTGAATTAGAAAGAACTTCTGCTGATTAATTATTTATACACTTTTGGATCAGTAGTTTCATACCTTAAATTATGGGTAGGGCACATAAACATGCAACCTCAAAACACACTTCTTATTGAGGTTATTGACTGCAAAAAACTAAAACAGTAGTGTGATTTTTTTTTTTTTTTTTGCACGTAATGCAGTAAGTTCACTATCAGACAGTTTTATTGTCAAGTATGTGTTCAGTACTCCCTGAACTGGGTCCTTCATCCAAGTAGTGAGGACTGTGGGAAATGCATTTTTAAAGAGCCATGCGACTCAATTTAAAAATTCAGTATTTGTGAGCATGAAGAACAATCTGAAAGCTGCTGCAGAGGAGCATGAAGCTGAGAACAGCCAGTGATACTGACAACTTATTGGTCTATTCATCCATATTAATAAAGGGTGTAAGAAAACATTGCGTATCAGTTTACATTTTATGGTCTGTATTCTGAAGAACATTTTTAAAAGTAAGTCTCTGTAAAAATATAATGCTGTAAAATATAAATTGCTTTGCTTGAGCTGCACTGAAAAGAGTCCTACGATGCTTAGAGTAATGAGGACCCAGACTTTCATCCATGACACAAAGAAACCATTGATTTATCTATTTGAAATATGTCAATGTAGTCATTTAAAATCCTAATTAGTTATGTGTTGTTAGCTAAAAAAAGCTGTCATGTGAGTGTTTTATATATTTTTATGATTTCAAAAACTTTGAGTCACTTGAGTGGACACAGCCTAAGAAAATTGAAGGCTTGACCAGATGACTATCATTGTTTATTAAATTTCTAAAATTGTCAATACTGAGTGTCTCAGCCATCCTGGCCTCAATTTGCTCATGAGACATTCATTACAAATCTGTTTTGTTGAGTCTAAGACTGTTTCTGAATCTTAAAAGTTTTTTCCCTGATACGATCCAAAAACTTCTCACAATGTCAATTTTTCACTCATGTCTTCACATTTCCAACAGGTGGCCTTTGTGGCACATTTTTTTATATGAATCTTGGAAAGCACAATAGACAAGCTACTATTCAAGAGAGTCAGGGTCACAAAAATTTATCTTAAAATTAAAACCATTAATGTGTGATGTGAACAAGGTGCATCTCATTCCATTTTTCACCCCCATCCCTAGTATGTGTAATAGGATTTTTTTTAAATTTCCACCCGAGAGCTACTGATCATAACCCAATTTCTCACCCTGGACCCCAGATACAAAAGTGTTTGTGTTTCTAAGACACCCATGCATCATCCTCAAGGGTATCTAAATTATTTAATGCTGATATACCGTAGAATCCATAAAAACTGTTGACCAGTGCGGCTGCTGCAGTCACAAGAGCGAAACACATGAATTATGCAGCAGCTATCGCTGTCGCCTCCCCCCAAACCCCCAACCACCACACACTACCTTTTAGGTTACAAAGAGCAAACCATTATGCTGTTTTGCTTGGCTCTACAACAACGAGTAAACAATACCGTCCCCACTTCACGGGAAATTCTTTCATGTTTTCTTTTTGAGCATCATTCTTATTGACAGATTCAATCTCTGCTCTCTACATCTGCGGCCTTCATATCCACTAAACTATTTTACACAATCTCCTTGCAACATGTCTTTGATTGGACCCAAAGTCCACTCCCCACTCTTCACTTTTATTTTTTAATCACCACATTGCATCAGGCTGGCTTCCATCTAGAAAGGGCAGCCCTCTGCCAGGCTTACCACCTAATCCATCAGCGGCCTGTGTGTCAGCTGTCTGTGCTGCACACTCCCCAGTCTTGCCCACCACGTGCCGCTCCACTCCTTGTCACTCTCCTCCGCTGAGCTGTGGAAACATCCCACATCATTGCCAGTGTGTGCCTACATGTGTTGCCAAAATAACCTTATCTCGGGCTCTTGGGGTACAGGTGACGTCAGGAGTTATCAGCATGTTTAGTGTCGGATCCTGCAGTGACAGACCAACAGGCACTTTATAGACGCTGATCTCTCCAATACTAATTTCCATGATAGGCAGAAAGGCGCTTAATACCTGCTTGCACTGTCTAGATGCTAAAGCTGATTGGCAGAAGCCACGTAAGTTAAAGCCAGACAGATGGCCAGAGGTACCCTGTTTGCCATCTTAGCTCGCTTGCTTATCTGTAGATGGACCAAATCCCCGCTTACAGTTGACACTTAAGGTGCAGAAAGGCAGGTAAGCCTGTTCTGTGATAAGTTTATCACAAGGCTGGATACTTGTTTTTTTTTACTTTGTCAGTCGGTTTGCATGCTTGTAGCTGCTCTAGTTGCCTGTGTACTAGTGCTGTAAGATTCACACTAGCCTGGTTCCCCTTTAAGCACCCTAACCCTACCTTTCTGTCATTCTTAAGATTATTCTTTCATGTGTAAGTGAAGCAGGATGCTCTCCTGTAGCATTTCAATAACACCAGCTAAGCCTCAATCTGTCTGAATAGTGAAAACAGCATGGGGAGGGAAACTGGAGGGAAATAGACTGCTCCCTTCTGAAGGGATCGAAAGCTGCCCATGTGCCTGGCGGATCACTGGCTGATAATAATGTGGCACAAAAGCCCAACACGCCACTAAATCCCCTGTCTGGGGCCACTGGTGTGTCATATCAAGTCCCCTCGGGCCTTTCTACTCTGCCTGTGTGCCGGCATGGGGCATCTCCTTGCCTCTATTTTCCACTTAGTGTGCTGGCTCCATCACTAACCTGCAGCCAGTGTAATATGTGTTTCTCCTGATACTCAATTTCACTCACCTCAATGATTCTCCTCCGTCTGCAAGCCAAAGTGGATGTGGCAGGTCATTGTGAGGAGGTGGAGACGTGAAAATGCTCATGAGCATGTGACCACACAGAGACCGATATAGAGACAAAAACCTATTCCAATGTTTGCTCATGCATGGGGTTATATCGACCTGTGATGGAGCAGAAGAGCTGATGAGTGAAAAGTTTGCAGGCATGGGCAAGATGAATGCTCAGTGACAAGAAAGATCAAGAGCTTTCTGGGTCTAAACCCAAAATGCATTTGAGATTGCTAAAACTGCAGTCGCAACCAATAATCATATCTAGCTTTTCTGCCTATGACCTAAAACGTGGTGATCAGTTTATTCTGGAAAACTCTTTTACATGCAACACATCAATGTTTTAAATACATTGGTGTTCATGCATCATGGAAAAAATATAAAGAATATGGAATGTAAGTGCATATTGATTTGTTTATTTACAACATGTTTTAACATTTTGTATATTTGGTTGAAATAAACTAAGCATTAAAGCTGTTTGTAATAATGCTTGTTCCAACCCACATGCAGCAGTTCTACTACAGTGGTCTGTTTAACCCTGTGAGAGTCTTTCAAATAAATGGAAAGCCAGGTTATATTTGCTCTGCTCGTTGAGGTTCAAGTTGGTAGATGAGCAGTGGCAAGACATAACCAGGATTCACTAATATTACCTGTTACGGATAGGTCTCAGAGCACCAGGCTGTGAGTAGCGCTGAATGTAACCGGCTCCTAGACTATGGTTCAAACTTACAAAGTTTGCTATGTCGTACATAATTTTTGATGAAAACATTACTGCATTGTGTTGTATCAAGCATGACAGTTTGTATGAGTCCTCCAGCCATAGGGGTCACTGCAGTCCACTTCATACGGATTCTCCATCCTTCAAGCTTCTTTCTGTCCTATCAATCGCTTTCTCATGTTATTTGGAGTGTCATTGTGTTCAGATGCCTTACAAGCACTGTCTTTGGGTGACATCACATTATAACCAAGGGCTATCTAAAACATTTAAAAAACAGTCAAGACTCATTCCTGGTGCAAGAGTCCTCTATCAATCCACTTTGTTGACCTGATAACACTTTTGGGTTATGGGAAACTTACTTATGAAGCACTGGAACAGCTCCATAGCAAGTAAAATCTCGTGGGCAGATAAATCTGATACTTGTCAGCCTTGTCATCAGTTCATAAGATGTACAGTGCTTCTCTTTCAAGACAGGAAAAAGACTGCTCAGGCATTCCTGTATTTTTTTGCTGTTGGGCAGAAGCCTGGTAGTGTTCATGTATATGACGCACAACATGAACAGCAGGATGCAGCAGGTCCACATGTGCCAAGAGACAGCCAATGTGATGGGGTCACAGTGGGATGACAAGGTCAGAAAGAGAGGTGTGGGCAGGCGCTCCACAGGGAAGCAACACCATGCAACTGTTGGCAAGAAGACAGTCTTGACTCTCTTGACCCCAAATGTATCGGGGATTTTTCACCCTGTTTCCTTTTTAATGTAAAGTCAAACAAGGATACAGAGCTGTTGTCATGGGTAGAGTTTCATACTGTTGAAGATTAAGGCTTGAATTGGTCACAGAAAATGATTTTAATGATTTTAAGTGTTTTATTTGTGGAGATGAAGGAGTATTTGCACTTAATGTTTTCCCTCTGTTGTGGTATGTAAATGGTTGGGTTGCCTGATTTGCTTTCTGAGCTAATGCATAACCTCACGTGTCACGTCAGGTCAGTGAACATCAGAGAAACACTGGGATGGATTAGTTATCATTGCTCAGCCATTTGGATGTAACAGCTATTTTTAGACAACAGATGACTTAAATTTGGGTGGTGGTGCTTATCAAGACGTCATCTTTTCTTTTAGATATGTGTCCTGAACTCCATATTAATTGCTCCTTGCCTTTTCTCAAGCATCCCATTACTCTCAGTCTAGAATGTATCTGATTGGGTCGTTGTTATAAAACACTGAACCCTTCAGCTACACATCAAACCTCTACATATGTCTAAGATTTTTATGCTTGTTTCATCATCTTCCACACATTCAGAGGATGTAAAAGTGTGCCTGCTGCTCATATTAAGTTATAAATTCCCAAAGCGCTGCCAAGGGTCTCTCCGGCCAGCCCGCTGACAGCACAGTCAGCCAATGAGTCAATCACAGTGGACAACAGCGGAGCAGGTTGTAATGTCACTGTAGTCTGGATCTTAAGTGATTTAGCCCACTTCACTGACAGTCATCACCAAGAAAAATAATGTGTATGGGAGGACAAGGTGCTGAAGTAGCTCTCGGCTATGCTGTATTATCAGGGCAAACATGGCACACATCTACATCACCGTATAATGGTTGAAAAAAGAAAAAAAAAAAATAAGGGGATACCGTTATGTGTCAAAATGCCGTATAGCAGCACTGCAGTGAGAGAGTAAAAAAGGCCAAAGAGATTACGGCAAAATTGGATCTTTTTAGAAAACAAACCCATCTTCATAGTAGAGAATTGTTTGCTCTTGAAAGGTTGTTTTCAACAGTTTGGCTCTTTGGTTAAGTAACAGTGGTGTAGAGCATAAAGCTTCTCCTGCAAAAAATGTATCCGTTATTCTGACATATTTTAGGTTAAAGAAATATTGCACTTTCAGCAATTAGAGTATAGCAGCAGGCCACATCGCGATTTAATCTAATTCATGATTAATTTCCCAGCTCTATGGCGATACTTGACAAAATGTTTCAAATGCCAAACTTTTCCAAATTCCTTTCAACCTGAGCTTTGTTTTAAGGTTAAGGTTAAGGTTAACTTTGTGTCTTTTTCTTTTGTCACAATTGGTAGTATTTTAAAGGCAAGGTGCAATGATTCGAGGTCAGGAAAAGCAAAGTTTTAATTCTGCTAACAATTCCTGGTATCCACAACGTCTGTTTCCTGTTTCCAGACTTTTTAATTGCGTACCATCTGTCCCTCCCTTTTGTCATTCATAAACTCGTAAACAGTGGAAAGGTTTTCTGACCCTGCAGATCCCTCGCTAAGCTGAGCCACGACATCCCTGTGATGTCACTGCAAGCCCCAGCTGCCCATGTTGTCCCTGGACTGTCTGTCCCATGGTAGCCAGCCTGAGCACATGTGAAGCCAGACGGAGCCCAAACGGGAAGGAGGATTAATTCTGCAGCTGCCCTGTTGTTGTTGTGCGGGCTGGTTACAGCATTGTGATCTGATAAGCGACTTATGGATGTTACTGTTGCTTAGATTGAGGCAGTATCTATATCCCCATCCATCTCTCCCCTCCCATTCATAAATGGTCTGGGGCAGGGGAGGAGGGACTTTCATCTCTGGGACTTTGATTCCTATGAATAGACTGTGGCTGCTCTGACTACTGAAATATTTATCTGGCATAAATGAATCATGTGCAGATCTTTCTGCGGTGGCAATGAGCAGATATAAGTGGCACATTAGGCTCAGTGAGATTGAGAAATCCCAAAAGCCCAGAGATTCAGAACAAATTTGACCCCAATAACTGTGGTAGATAGCATCAGGTTAGGGCGAACAATGTGCCAACTTACTTTGATAAACTTCATATTGTATCTCACCTTCTATCTGAACTCCTTTAGAGGGAATATCTTGTAGAGATCTTGGTGTAACAAATGTTTCTATAGGGGAAAATTCACTCATTACTTTTTGCTTCTTTCATTTTTTTTTTTACTCCAGTATCTGGTGCAGTTTTATTCCCAGAGTCTCTTCACTGTAGTTTGGCTGCCATTCATTTGTTGATGTTAGATCAATGTCAATAGCTCCAAGCTGCCCACCCCCACCCACCCTTGGGTTGTTGAATGGATTGTGTGGGAGCTTAGTTGCCGCCAGATCACGTGCTTCCTCATCTACGCTTTATTGACCGGCCTACAACTCACTCAGGCTCATTAGTGTTTGTTCACTATCCTGATGGTTAGCTTGGACTCTGCTTGGACCTGTTTCTGGGAAAACCAAATACCTTTTTATGTTTTCATCTACACCCAGATGGATGCTGTATCCTCATGGGCTGATTCATAGACCTTTCTTGGAAACCTTAGTTATCAAGCTGACTGACTCATCAGTGTGTTATCATAGTAAGGGCAGACCAAAAAGAGGTTTCAGGATACATCCAGCATATGACATAATGTCTTTTGTGGGTGAGGTGTTAGAAAAGCTTAACTGGAAGTCAGACATAAGTAGCAGCTTAAAATATCTGGACTATCGCAAAGATTTCCCTTTGGAAATAGAATAACAAATGTGTCTCTACATTTGGGTGGCTAACTGTATTCTGGGGATGTATTTTGAAGTACCCGTCAGCTCTTGGAAGCCTCTTTTTTTTTACAGTGCTTTAATATTTAACCTGAGTGTCAGCACATACATGAGGCGCGTGAGGATCAGGTCAATTTTGTTCCTGTCATTGCTGCCATCAGATGCGTTTAATCTTACCTGAGTTGACAGTCATTGCAGCAATAATTTCCCACCCCCACTTCTTTCACCTGACCCAAGTTAATGCATTACCATGAGGACATCATAAATCTGTGGAGGATGTAATTGTCTTAAACTTGTTGATCTGGAGGCACATTATATCAAGTGGCTGTCAAGAGAAATTTGGCATAAGCTTGCTATAATTTTAAAACATTAGAAAAACCTAAAAAATGAGCTTGATGATGGATAAACTTAAAGTATCTTTGGAAAATCTTGAGTGTCAGAGGGGATTTTCCATACTTGATGGTCTCAGCATGATTGTGTAACCCACAATTGACAGCAAGGCGAAGCATGAAGAGACGGATCGGGGAAGACCGGCATGCCCTCCCCCGATGCCAAGCCATGTTGGGCCCAGCTTTTTCCCATTGGGCATTCGCTCCAAAATACGTGCCCCCTTGTGACTATTGTTCCTTCTGCCTGTCTGTTGGCTGACACAGGCAATAATCCTGACATCTGGCATGTATCCAAACTCATTACGACACTTGATGGCATTGATCCTTCCTCCTGAGGCTTTCCCTCCAGGGCTGTGTGTTTCTGATCTCTACTTTGACTGAGCTTTATTTGGCTCCTTCGTACTCTTTTCTCTCCTACTTTCCATGCCCTGTACACTGTTTTCACACAACCGGGGAAACAAGCCTGCTCTATTAATAGATGAAGATTGTTGTTATGGAGCCTAATATAAAGCAAATCAAAAGCTATATCAGCGGTGAATATCCGCCCAGTTCCCATTTTTACAGTCTTTATTGGTGTCATGGCAGTTGAGCCATGACGTGCCTGCAGTTAATTTAATAAGAGCTGAGAAATGCTCAGTGTCCACCAGGGAATTAAGAGCAGTTTTGTTGGAGACGTTTGTGGAAGTGCTTTGGTAAGTCATCCACTCAGTGTTTTCATGGAAACAAAACACATGATCAAGGTATGGTAAAAGGTAGATCCCATTATTCTATCAATATGTGGAAGAGGCTATTTTAATGATCAAAGTTTCCCCACCTCTGACCCCCAGCTTTGTTTCTCTGGGCTGTCAGGGATGGCCTTTACATTAAGGGAAGACATCAATTTTAGTGCAAAGATGTCAGCCTGGTTTCCATTTTTGCTGTTGGTGTTTCAGCTGGAGCAGATCTGCGTTTTGTCAGTCGACTGTGGTGTCATCAGATGTTGTTGAAAGTTGAAAGATGTCAGTCTTAATTAATTTGATGAAACTAAGATTGTAGTATTGATGGGCTAGAGTACTAGGCCATTGCTTCTATGGCAGCTCAACTCATTTCTCTCTGGCTCTAGCTTTGCTTTTACGGGTCTAATCCTATTAAAGTGTGTAATATATAACCTTTAAGTGGATAAGGCGTGTGAGAATAGCAGCTATGCAAAAACTTTGACATCAGGTAGGAAGCTCCTGGTGGCTTACAAAGCACAACTTAAAAGCATAACAGATTGACAGAACAGAGATTAAATTGTGTTGTGTTGCAGATGAGAGGGAGGAAGTCCTCCTGCAAATTTGACAAAATGAGATTGTAAAAGTAGTACAATTTAGTCTACATTTCTTATCAGATTACTTGACTAATCGCCAGAATAATTAGTAAATTATTTGATTTTTGAAATCATTTGTTACTTTATCCCTGACAGAGAATCACAAGTGGACATTTACCTGCTTTTGGCTTCTGTCCAATACACATTGCAGATGTAGTGTATCAGGGGTGTAAATGTTTTGCATTGTAATGGCACCTATAGAAAAGCTGTCACTGTTGATCTGCTGGAATTATAAGGTCTTTGATCTGACTATGTCCGAGGTTTGTGTCTGAGCTGCTTTGTTTGATTTAGCTTGTGTTGAAAATATAACACACAGTACCACCCTCAAACTGTACAAAAGAAGTAGACTCAGCCACTACAGCCGTCTGCAGCAAATATTAGTTTTGTGGGTCCACACTGTGGTCACACTTTTGCTGTCTTAGTTAATCTTGAGCCATGTTTGGACAAGTGGCTGGACTTGCGTTGCGATGCTTCTGTTCTGGTTGAAGAGATGATGATGTCACTCAGGTAACTTGCCTCAGAGCGGTGGTTCTCAACTGGTCCGGCTTTGGGATCCACCATTACCCCCCAATGAAGCTATGACCCAAATCAAAGCAGGTCTTGTAAGAAGTAAACATTTTTTAGTCTTCAGGTTTTGAAGTTGTTGTTGAAGGTACTCAATGGGTTAATTTTGAGAGAAGAGTGTTAGGTTTCCACAAGCCATTTCAGTTTGGATGACTTCGTGCTTTCATGAACCCCTTGAAAAGAAGTCCACGACCCACTTTTAGGTCGTGAACCACCAGTTGAGAGTCACTGCCTAAGAGCATAATCAAGTTCAGCATCTGTTAACTACAATTCCTTCAAAGAACACCGCATTGCCAGTCGACTGGGACCAAAACATTTTAAAAATGTTTGTTAAGATGATAAATCAATCAATGATAAGATCGCTTTCTGGTAACACGCACATCTGGCTCCCTTTTGCAACCAATGGAAAACATAACAATATGGGTGATTCTTCCACCCCACAATCTAATGCGTGTTTTCAGCACACTGCTTCATTTACAAATTTCTAAAACACACTAAAGTATTGTTTATAATGCATAAAACAGAATTATCCAGACCTAGATCTGTATCATATTTGTATATTACACAACAGAACATTTGTTTTCACTCAAACTGTAAACAGTCCCTTGTTTGGGAGCTGCTGTATGCAGAAAGCAAAAGGACATAGTTAGGCAGTAGCGGTACCAGCTGCAACTGGTGCATTGCAGCACCTGGCCTACCCTCGCATACAGGAGCCTGCTGCGAGTTCTCATTCACAACACAGAGACACAACATCAATCACAGCGCTCAACCAGCTCTACCGGCCTGCTATTTCACACAAGCCTTAGGCTGCTGCAGTAACCAGTTTTCATTTGTCACTGTAGACACTGCTTTCTTGATAACTCAGGCGTCTCAAACATCTAGTTCCTCTACCAACTTTGTTTGCTGGCTTTGTTCTTTTGTGTGTTTGATCAGATCTCTGTTTGGCATATAATCTATTTCTATTGACTTATAAAGGATCAGTCAGGATGCTTGAGCAAAATATAAACACCAGTAATGTTTCAGTGCTGCACATTAAGATTCATATCTCACTGAAAACTGAGATTAACCTTTTAAAGGACAAATTGTCCCTGCATCATACTGCTTTTGAGCAGAAATCTAGAGAAACACGAGATAATATGCTGCATAAAACTGACTCTGTTTTTCATGGCAGATTTCTGGACTCAAAGGCCACCGGGGCTTCCCTGGAAAAATGACTTTATATCCCTAGAGGTCTTTTCTGCGCCAGTAGTACTATTGTTTCACTGTGACATTGGAGTCGACTGTATAAAGCATAGTATTATAAGTCCGTTGGACCTTGATGGTCATGTCCAGACCAGTAGCAGTGAGGTATCATCCTTTTTTATCACTTAGCACTATAACTCTCAACCCTTGTACTTCAGGTAGAGTCTATGGGATAGAAGAGTTTTAGTCTTGTGACATGCAAAGAGCAGAAATATACCCTCTCAGTGGGGACATACTGCTAAAAATAGGCTAAAGATTGAGCAGATCAACTTTTCTGTGAATATGATGCATTGCAATGCTTCCATTATGAGGTCACGTTTCTCTAAACCCTTAATTCAACCTGGAAATACCTTTCTTCCTTTTACTGTGGTCATATTTAAAAAGTAACATAGTGACATTAATTGTCCTCACCCTCTGTTGTGTTGGGAAGATATAACACTTTGTGTGTTGTTGCTTTAGATTTTATAGCAATTGTACTAAAACTTAGGAAATATTTCTTGGACTTGTCATTTCTAGCATATCCTCACCAAGCAGCAACCTCCTGTCTGAGAATATGAGACAATGGGGAAGTGCTAAAATCTGCTGTTGGCCGAGTGTTCACTTGAGGCTCGCTCTGGAAGTCACATACACACCAAGCCAAAAAAAACAAACGAACAAAAAAAATACATTTTCAGGGTACAAATTAACATGTTTTCAGCCTGGTTAAAATAATGTTTCCTGTTTGAATCACTAATTTTGCCAGCAGCACTGTTTTGAGGGGGGTGCATTTTTTCTACCTGGACAGTTTAGCTTGTCTAACCAGAGGGTGAGATGTTAGTCTGAAGACTTGTCACCCATCCCATTTCCAACAGCTGCACCAGCTGTTTTGTGTCAGTACTTGGCTTCAAAAACAGATGGGTGATGTTGCAGAGACGATGTCCATTTATTTTTGAGTCCATGATCTAAACTTAGCTCAACTAGTAGAGGGAATTCATGTTTGGTAGATTATTTCTTCAATGTAACGATGTATCTTGACAATAAGTCTTACAACATTGGAACACCTGTTTATTTCTCCTTTAAATAGTGCTACATTTTTAGGGAACATGACTATTTGCCAAATCTTCTTTTCCAATGCCAAGCAGCTTATTGTGACCCTTCTTTAGTGTGTTTTAACCGATTTGATGATTTAAGTCTGAAGAAACAAAGAGGAGCCTCAGTAGCTTTCAGGAGTCATTTGTTTACTGCAAACCATTGTGAATGTAAACAGTTCATGTGATAATCACAGGCTCTGCAGTAGGAAGTTTCCCTTCTTAAGCAGTAGGCACCACTGTCTAATCTCCAGTCGCTGCCTGGATCCACACACCCTTTTGCCACCACGCTAATCCAATAAACCACCTATGCTGCTGTGACGTCTTGCATAACAGAGCGGGGAAAGCCAGCCCATGATTCCCCCTGGTGACCATATGACTACAGGGGGCTTGTTATTTTTAGCCTTGGAGCGCATGCAAGAAAGACAAACTGTCAGGGGATGATGATAGGAAGAAGGAAAGTAACCCTCCATGCTAAGCCAAGTGGATCATTAAAATAACAGGAGAGGTAATGTAAGATTGAGGGTTTGTGTAACATGAGTGAGAAGGTGCTAAGAGTAAGGTGAGAATGAGAGAGGAGCAGAGCAGAGCAGAGAAAGTTGACAGTGTGACTTTGAGGCCTGTGTCAGTCTTTGTCTTTGTTTCCTCTTCACTTGACATGACATGGAAGAAATGCTGCATGCAGGCGGGGGATGAGGGGGGGCAGGTCGCAACTGGGGCATATCCGGGAGGAGCTCTGGTTACAGTACCTCATGACACTGCATTTGTTGTTGTTGATATTTCCAGCAGCCAGCCTCCCCCTTCCTTCATTCCTCAGAATGTCCCTTCCATTTTTAAACACCTGACTTTATCTCTATCTGGAGGCTAAGCTAAGCCTGACCTTACCTCATGACACCGTCACTACAGCATGGAGGAAAGGCCATCAGGCACCCACCAGATCACCCTCATGAAACCCGAGAGTCTGAATATCCTGTTGACTTAAGAGTTTTACAGTAGTGCTTTCTTGGCAGCGCTTATTTAGACATATCAATTAAAACATGAGGATAGGGAAATGTAAGCCTCAGGAATTTTGTTTTCTTTTAAATAATTTCTCAACTTACAAACAGGATGGCTCTTGTCGAAACTGCTCTGTGTGGTTAGTTGGTGGTTTTTCAGTTATTTCAGCTTCTCAAACTTGGCTGACTGTGGTGAACCTTACTTTCAGTTTTAGTGGCAACTGTTGACTAATTTATCATTGGTTGGTATTCTCCTGCCCTGTTTTGACACTTTACACTTAGGCTGAATGATATGGACAAAATTTTATACCTCGATATTAACACCATCATTAACAGTCACCAATATTCAGGGTGACTGCCTGAGCTGTACACGCAGGGTGAGAGTGGGAAATCTATATAGTTGATATCTTCAATGTAGTTGACTTTATGGTATTAAAATCTTGAATTTTCATATCTAGATACTGAGAAAATAACAATTTATCGTTCAGTTCTACTTTGCACCCCTCATAGACTATTCATAACTCAGCAACATCTCAAATGACACCTTTAAAGTCTGTCTTCTCTGACTAGTCGACCAAAATGAAAAGTCAGCGGAAGATGGGCTAAAGCAAGTAGAAAATCCAGTAACTTTTTCTGTTCTATTTCTGGAATCCACACAAAGAAACAAACAAAATGCTACTTATTAAATTATTTGACACTAGTGTTTTTATAATCAAGTGTATCTGATATTTCGTAAACCAGACATGTCCAAAGTCAATAATAACCCTGACAGATTTTTCACACATCGACCCCTTTTGTAGAACTTTTTCCTAATTTGCTAATATTTACGTGGCATGCAACACATCATCTGATATCAAGAGACGATTGAGGACAGGTGAGGTTTTGTTTTATAAGTCTGTAATGACAGCAGAAGTATGTTTAACCACACTTGGCCACGATCGAATTTTTCCAGATATCAACAAAAATAGTTAACAAACAGAGCTTTCATATAGTATTTCATGGTTAATAAATATGCCAGTAAGAACTGCTAGGCCTAAGTCATTCTCACAAAATCAAATATGACCCTCTTTGCAAAAATAACTGTCTACCCCTGTGGTAAACTGACTTGTTTGATCTTTGGTGAGCTGCTTCAGCTGAAGGATTGTAAAACCACATCATGCTTCTTTCACAACAGCTCCTGCACACATCATGGAAAAACTTGTTTGTTATGTAGACTCACAGTTGTGGGATCTTGGTTGTTTTGGACTTTGCTTCCTGTGGCAAAGTAGGACACGAAATGCCTCCTGCCAATCAAACAAGTCAAATATTTTTGTGTTGTTTTTGAAATAAAAGGAGCAAAATGTGTTACGCTCTACACATCTTTGCGGCCTACATACAGGTCTTTGATGTGTTTCTCCAGCCAACACAGCTCCATCCCACTGGGTTGAAGTTGGTGGGAGCAGAGCAGGGAGAGAAGAGTGCTATCCAGACAAGCAGAAGGATTTTATTTCTTATTTTGTTGCAGCAATTATCAGTTTCTTCTGCCAGTAGAATGGCCAAAGGTAGGCATGATATATGAGAAATGAATAACTTCTCTGAACTCTGTTATATGCATTATGTTTGGACTTAAAATCTAGTGGGACTAGATATTAGTTTATGGACGAAGCTGAGCAGTGAAAACACTGAATATCCAAAAACAGAGTTGGGCCAAAGCTGTGCGTGTACAGTACCTCTGTCACCACATGGCTGATACACACAGATAAGCCTCACTCTGCTACTCTGGTCAGTAGGATGCAACTCTTAGCAGGAATTTCCCAGCTTTATCACAGCACATTTCCAGGAAATAAAGAGGCAGTTGCTGAAATGTGAGCTTCGAAATCTTTCCTGATGCAATCACACTTGGAATATTTCTGAATGCTTTGGGTGTGTTAAGCATTTTTGTAGAATGAGATTTGCTTTGTAGTAGTAAAACAACTGTAGTTTTGATATCTCGGAAAATTATCTTCAGACAGTGAGCTGAATATTAGAACTGTTGCTTTCCTCCACAGAAGGAGGTTACTTGTATGAGTCAGCCTGTGAACACACTGCAGGTGATTCCCTGTATTATTGTGTAAGAAGCTTTCTCTCTAAGTTGGCATTTCTCTGTTGAAGCAATGATAAGAGATGTATTGTCAGTGGCGTGTCATTTGGCAAACCCACTATAACATTTTCTAAAGCACCTTCTCACTCCATTAGGATAATGATTTGAGTGTTATACTGCTATTAGATTGTTGCTCCTGATCTGAGGAAAGTGTGTCATATAGATAATTACAGTCAGTGTCTTCTCAGTGTAACGCGTGGGCCTTAGTGATTGTGGCCTCATACATTGTGTATTTGAGCAGGTTATGCCAACAATGTAGACAATTTAATGCTCTGAACACACTCTTCAGTGCATGACATACTCTTTTAAAAGTGTTACATCCACTAGAAATGAAAACTTGTTTAAAATATATACAGTATCTAAACTTCAAGGTCAGCTGCAGTCTCCTAGTTTCTCTTAGACGTTCCTCTTAAAGACTCAAAAGTCTCCTTTGGGGACTTTTCAACATAAACCGCCTCAACCACTTCAGAGCACTTTTCATCTTCCTCTTATGTGATCTCAAAGCAGTGGGTTTTCTTTCTTTCTTACACGCTGTCTTTCCTCCCACTCTGCAGGATATGAAAAGACAGAGGACACTTCAGAGAAGACTTCCTTGGCTGACCAAGAAGATGCCCGACTGATACACCTCAATCAGCAGCAGTTTACCAAGTTCTGCAGTAATCGAGTCAGGTAAGAGTTGCTGTGTATTGAGTATGATTGGCAGTGTAAATGGAAAATATGACGGTATATATTGCACACATTATAGAAATTTTAAATCTCTAAACATTTGTGTTAAAAATCTATATGTAGCAGATCCAGTGAGTTCTGCATGACAGAAATCATGAGCATTTAAACCTTATTTTACTATTTTATGGAAAGAAAATTACTTTAATGTTGTAGCAAAAAAAAAGAAAAACATGAGAGTTTTTTTTTTCTGGAAGGATTTTGGTGTTTGTGTGAAAAGCTTTTGACTAAGATGAAGTAAAGGTACAGACAGAGGTCAGTGGGCTTTACCTAGTGACACAGTAAATGAAAGTCAGTGGCTGTGACTTAAACAGCAAGTAGAGGAGGCTTAAATATTGACAACCCGGATCTCATTCATGGGGCTTATGAGTGTTTTTTGAGAACTTTTCATTAAGGTAGGAAATAAAATTGACTGAGAAAGCACTGCCCGTGACACTTCTACAATAGATCTTGTAAAACACATTGCTGAAAAGCCATGGTTCGTCTTGACATAAGGAAGCTCTGTGACAAAACATGGAGTTTGATAAGTACCTGCAAGATTTGTATCACCAGCAGTGGCAGCGTGGCCCTTTTTATCCAGTTGTCCCTCTTGGAGGAGTGCAGTGCTGTTAGTATTAAAGGTCAAGCTGGTTGGGTCAGGTCGTCCTCTGTCAAGGAATATTACTGTGAGCATTCCTGCTGCATGGGCAGCCTCAGATGTGTATGTGCTTACATAGACAGCTATAAACTGAGCTAGGATAATAAAGAAAAAATGCAAGTGTGCTTGAGTGCATGCTATTTGTTGGGTCAGCTGCATGAATTGATACGATGAATAACAGAAGCACACAGCAAAGTAAGAACATTGATGCTGATTCTACTTTATTGTTTCTGTTTTTTAGAGCGTTTCTTATAGTTGGTACGATTCCTGTGACTTCTCTGAGTTCTCCCATGTCCTTCTAGTTTCCTTGAATTGGAAATTTTCACAAACCTCCACCTGGAGGCTTGAAAGCACATCAGGCTGCTCTAAAGATCTAATTTGTTCAAGAGGATTGCTCGCTGTCTCAAAGTGACCTGTAAAGACACTTACAGAAGCTGGGTCTGTGATAAATGGTGAATCTAATCTTACAAGCTGATAGAAAGCCCCACACAGGTTCCACTGGCTTTTATTCTCCCTCTGCAGCATCACTACCTGCAGAAGTGTCTACCTACACTGTACACACAGCTCCTCCTCCTGCCTCCTTTTCATAACAGAGAGCCTCCTCCTGCCTCCTTTTCATAACAGAGAGCCTCCCTGCTGTCCCTACTGTGCAGGAGAATTGTTGTGGATTGTTTGTTCAGCTGGTTGCTGGAAGGTATCAGCTGTAATGTAAAGGTGATTGATGTTTGGGATGTGTACAAGTTATCCAATTGCAAACAGGAGTGGCGGTATAAAGCTTTTAACCGTTGCTTATAAAACATAGATATTATTTATCTTGCATGGATGATGGGAGATGACTAAGACAGGCAATGACACAAACTAACATGTAAAAAAACATGATCCTCATGTTTGCTGATGAGTACAGTTCTCTCATTGGCCTCATTCATGACAGTATACCTCTCATTTCAACAACCTCCCCCTGTAAAAGACCATAAACCATAGATTTTAAAAGAAAAATTGTGTAATAAGTGCTAAACATGCTCACTTAAACATTTCAGGACACATGAGACCGTTTCTCGTGTATCCACAACTTGTCCAACCAGTTGGTGAACGTGCCAGCTCTGTTTGCAGTTGTCTTTAATAAAAACATGAAGAGACTTGTGTTATCATCTTTTTGCAGAATCAGACTTCCTTTCAGATCCCAAAGTCATTGTTTAGAAAGTCCGTTCATAAAGTATAAGCCGCGGGGGTCACCATTCTCAGTCAAACAACATGTGCAAAATAATCTCCTGAACTCACTGTCATCTCAGTGACTGGATGACAGCCATATTCGTTTGGTTATGTCTTGTAGTTGCATGTTTGCTGGTAACACCTGCTTTCCTTCAGCTGGCACAGTTTTACCAGCAGTGCACTGTTTACACAGTTTGGATAAAACATATTACTGAAAGGTGGAGTTTTATCAGTTGATTTTTATGGAACTTTTCATGGACATTTTTAATCTCTTGAAGGCACTGAGATGGGGGAACACTTGGGCTGCACAATATATCATTTTAGTATCGTCATCGTAGTATTCCCATGCACAATATTTGTATCACAAGGTATATAATATGTACCAATATATTTGAGCCTTTCAGTTAAGTTTATGGAGCCTGTCTACGCCCAATCACATCACTGATAGATCTAAATTAGCATCCATTTGTATATTTTACCACATTACATGCAACTACTCCCACAATTAGAGCACCTTCACCGCACCCTGTCATCTCACCTGCTTTCAACAGGGTTGGGCAGAGCAACATGCAGCGTTAGTTGTTGAGCAACTAAAAGAGGGAGAGTGATGACTATAACTGCAGTGTAGCAGGGATTTAGATCTTATGATTGTTTGCTTATAGTTAATATTACATAAGGTGCTTTATTTAACACTTACAGGGTTAAAGGTAGCTGCCTCCAGATCTGTGTGTTCAACTTTGTCTTAGGATCTGTCATCAAAATTCCAGAGAGTCAAGGATAATTCAGCTGAACAGAGTGAAGCTTTATTCTTTAAAAAGTATTGCAATTTGAATCCCAATATGTCAAGGGAAACAAAAATATCACAATATTGTTTTTTTCCCAATATTATGCAGCCCTAATAGTGCTCATAAGAAACAAAGTCTTGATTTAGGAAAAACACTATTGATAATTGTCTCCACAGTACTTTTCAAATAGATTGAAATATCATGTAACAGGAACTGATCACACAGCAAACCAACTTCTGCTTTACAAATGCCATTGTATCAGATAGCTGTATTGTAAAAACAGCAGGATGAATAATCTATATTTTTAAAGTTGTTCACATAACTTTTGACACACTGATAATTGTTTGCAGCTATAATCTTCTTGTAACAGCTGCTTCATGTGTTATCTTATGTGGTCCCCTGCTCCTCGTTTCAAGTTATCTACAGTCCATGTGACAGGTCTGAACCAATCATACAAGCAAAAATCTGCTGTCATTACCAGAGCATGAGCATCAGTACCTGTAATCTGTGAGAATATGTTAATTACTTTTTTCATCCTATTCAAAAATTGTCCCATAGAGTTCAGGTTTTGTGATGTCATGGTAATGAAACACGTTAATACAGAAAACCTCTGTGTTTCAGTGGAGGATGCAGTTCTCTAATCCTCCTGGCATTACTAGGAAATAAAACGTGAGATCCATAATCGTCCATTAAGCAGGTTGTTAAAGCAGCTCTTTATCTCGCCCTGTGTCAGCAAAGGGAATAATGTAGTGTATAGGGGTTGTAAGACAACAGGACTGTACTAAAACAGGATGACAGGAAATAAGGATGGAGCGAAAATGAAGTGATGAGTTGAAAGGGAAGGATGATGTCAAAGACATGATGACTAAAGTATTGACAGAGAGATCTGATGGGGTCTTCAGGCGAGGGCTGTGTCAGAGCTGCACCAGACACTTCTTTGAATCACAACAGATTGACGGAGGCGGTGGCGTTTTCAGCATCATCAACCAGAGGGGTTTGAATGATGTGGCTATTTGTGATGTTCCTCGACTTGAAATTACTTCAAAGATGTTTAAAGATAAAGGATTTTTATCAACATAGAGCTGATGGGTAGTTTTAGATTGAAGACATTTCACCCATCAACCAAGAGGTTTTATTTTAGACAAACAAATGTGCTGTCCATCTTTCACCTGATCTAAATTATCTACAGTTGACTTGGCTAAAGAGCAGACTTTACTGAAACAAAGCTGGGTCCTTTCTTGACCCTTGTTCTGACAGGACCCTTCATCAGGCTCCTCTGTGAGGCTGGTATTACATCGTACTGCTGTCAGAACAATGACCTGCTCTTACTCACTCGCTTTCACTCTGTCCCTTTCACTCAGCACGGACAGCTCTGCTGTACCAGGCAGCCAGGATGACAGAGGCTGTACCATTAACTACTTTAAAAGTTTGAGATGTATGTTGTTGTGGTTGTGCTGTGCCAAGACTGGTTTTAGCAAAACACAATCAAACAGTAGGGCTGGGCAGTTAATGGCAAATTAGGTTAAATTGCAATTTGGCCTGTTGGAATATTCCAATGTCAGATAGTGCAATATTTCCTTATCCTCAAATGTGTCAGAATACCAGATACATGTCTTTGGTCAAACAGCAGCAAAATGAAAGGGGTGAAAATTGGGAGAAAACTTGAAAAATAGACAGAAAGTAGCAAACTTTCGGGGCCTTGACTTTTCTGATAAAAATCTTTTTGTTTATTGATCTTATGTAATATTCAAATTTTCTGAAACGCTGGGGTGTTTTGAGGTTTCATTATCTATAAGATATAGTCATCGACATGTCATGTAAAAAGGCTTGAAATAATTCACTCTTTATATGAGTCTGTATAATATCTAGTTTTCACTTTCTGGAATGAGTGACCAGAAATATTGAACTCTTTCATGACATTCTTATTTTTGAGATGTACCTGTATTTGCAAAAATAGTTTCTTTTGTGATTATTTTTTTTTTTACAAGAATCCTTCTTTTCTCTCTCATGTATGTGCTTGTCTTGTTCAAAATGAGAATACCAAAAAAACAATCACCCCCTCCAATAAAGCAAATGATATCAACAACCCATAAGATGGAGAACCTAAAAATAGTGGCACAATTAATCACAATAAGATTAATTTTGTATATCATTCAGCCCTACAAAACAGTCTTATTGCCTTTGGAAATGATCAGAATCAGTGACATCTAACAACACAGCAATCCTTTTTTGTGGTTTAATCAGTGGAACTGCTTCTTACAAAGATTATTTTTGCATGTAAACTTTTAGCTAAACTCAATATCTTTGAGAATGGCTAAATTAATACTATACTGCGTAATCGAATTAATCTTTTACACAGCAGTAAATCAGGCTGACTCTCAAGCTGTTCAGTGCTTCACAAGCCTCGATTTATTCCACCATCACCCCCCCTCCACCCAACCCCGATGCAGCACAGGCGACATAGCTCACACCTGTCAGGAGCTCTTTACCACCCGCTCCACACGCTCCTTCCTGCATCTACATTTTTACTCAAGATCTCATTTGTTTAGCAGTGACTGCACGCACATAGAATCCTGTTTGTGCAACGGAGTGAAAGATTATATTATCAATGTAAGAACTAAGCATTTGGATGTCACCAATGAGAACTAATCATTTGTTTCTCTTCTCTTCTCTCTCCCTCCCTTCTCCATCCATGGCCTCGTTTCCTGCTTGATGCCGTCTTTAGCACAGCCAAATATAATGTCCTCACCTTCTTGCCCCGCTTCCTCTACTCACAGTTCAGGAGGGCGGCCAATGCCTTCTTTCTCTTCATTGCACTCTTGCAGGTAAGTTGTGGTCTTATTTATATAACAACAACTTCAAACACAAAGATTACCTGCAAACTAGGGTGTTAAGATGGAATCACTACTCTTCACTGCTTCAGTGTGTTCACATTGGTGTACTTTTTGTACTGTTTGGCCTCACCTAGACATCCTCTACAAAGGTCATGTCTGTAATTTTATATATACACACAAGCGCACACACACATTGAGTACTCTTTATATAGCCTGATGATGAATAATACATGTAATACTACAGTGTGTGCCCCTCCTTTAACAGGGATCTTGATTTGACTGCAGGCTCACAACACTATATTGCAGATGACATACTTTAAGAATGCATGGGAAGCTGTAGATGATAGTATTTTGAGCTTTTATTACACCCCTACATTAAAACTGCAGGATCTCTGCATGGTTCTCCCTTTTCTCTGACATATTAAGACATTTCTACCAATACAGAGCCTGAGGTGAACAATCTAAGAGTGAAACAACACGTTCTGCACACCATCACTTTTTTGATTGATAAGCACAAGCAGAACAAGGACTCACCTGTCCTCAGGAAGTTCACAGTGGTTTGCTGATTTAATGTGGGTCAGCACTAATCCCCTTAAAGAACAGTTAACACCTCAACTATCAATCATCACCACATGATTCAAAGAAACCAAATCCATGTCTAAGGTGTTGAGAGCCTTCCTGGAAGTATTAAATAATGAGAGAAGAGCAGCTGTAAAGAACCCAGCCTCTGCCTATGTTGGCGCTGACAGGCTCGCTGTGGTTAATGAGAACTGTGTGGATGAGAAAGGGCTCTATCCAGTGCCCTTGAAGTAGCTGCTTTGAAAAGCAGCTTGTGTGAATCTTCATTACCTGCCCTGTCGATGAAGCGACCTTGAATAAAACATCTATGCAGATGAGGGAGATGAGAGATCCATTTCATTCAAGTTTCCTAACGGTGATTGTCTCTGGAGGCTCTCGCTGAGCTTTAATTACACTGGTATTTAACAGTTAATTTAGAGAGACTTGAAATATCGTCATAATAAAAACATTTGGTGGAAAGGAAAGCAGGAGTTGTTTTGAAATATCATCCCATCTGGGTTTTTAGCAGTAATTTTACACAACTACACATCAGGGCTGCATGATATTGGGAAAAAGTAATACTGAGATATTTTTATTTCCTGCGATATATTTTACGATTCACTGAAAATCTGAAAACTTTTTAACAAAAAAAAGTACATCTTTTAAAGATAGATAAACTGCTATTTGACACGTTTGTAATTCACACCATTCATTTAGATAATCTAAATAACTGACAGAATTTCGATCTTAATCACCTGTAGTCATAGTTTGTGTCATGATTTTCCATTATAGAACATATTTTAATTCTTTTTTAATGCATTAGAGGCAAGTTTTAAAGTCAAAAAGCTGTCACACATTAAGGAATACACAGGAGCACATTTGCAAAATCTTCAATCAGCTTGGATGTGGTAAAGTTGCTCTGACATCGGTGTTGATATCCAATGATCCCTGCAGCATTTTCACTTTTCAGGAGTTTCAGTTTTAGAAGCAGAACAACTAGCAAAAGACCATAAACATTCTCTTGTACTTATCAAAAAGTTTTTTGATTTGGATGAGAAAAACTGTTCCTTTGGTGCCCCACCTAATAATGAAAATGTTTGAGAAAGCCTTTCTATTGAAGAAATGCTATGCTACAAGGATGTTAGTTGACAAACCTACCTCTAAATAAATGGCAACAAGTTGGGAGGCAAAAACGTCCAAGGCATAGAGAAAAATGATCATAGCAGCCCTTTTTGTCAACCTTACACACTTACTGATATGACCATGCGTCTAATTTGTGTCAGAGGTAAATCAAATGTTTTGTTTTATCTCTTGACCACACTCAGACATGTCTTTGCCAAAAATCAGGGAGATGAGGGATCTATTTATTTAAAGTTTTATCAATAATTTTTCACCATTTGATTTGTTTAACTCGTTCCTTTTCTATTCCAGCAAATTCCAGATGTGTCTCCCACTGGTCGGTGGACCACACTTGTACCGCTGCTCTTCATCCTGGTTGTTGCTGCTGTAAAGGAGATCATTGAAGATTTGGTGAGAAAAAAATCCTGAAAACTGTCAGTTTATAAAAAGTCACTAAGTTCTATCGATATATATATTCTTTTAATCAAGTCATTTTTGCTGTTGATAGATGTTGGAAGCTTTGTCAAATTGGAATTAAACACCGACCAAACGCAACTGTCTGAGTACATGACGTGGGTTAAGTAGAGCACGTCATCTACAAATGATAAACCAGGCCACTTTATCCTCAAGGGACTGTCCTCTTATGGAGTGTGGCTTTTTTTCTAACACATTACAGTTTCAGTCAAAGTGCTGAACTGTGAAGCAGAGATGAATGTTTGATGATGATGATGATGTGACCACAGCAGAATACTCACAGACATATAGACACACTATCAGACACATACAAACACAGACACAAATTTCTGAGGTCACAGCTGTGCCTACTGCACCCATAGTACTCAGTCAGTCAATTAACCTAGATACTCGATGCTCCTGCACAAAGGAAGTTAATTCTAACAAAACAAAACAACTGTCTGCCCTCCAGAGAAATCAGAACTGTTGAACAGATGCTCCCAAAGTGCAAATTATTTTGCATGAAAGGTAGATTTGACTGCTCAGGTGGATTTTTCTGTTAAATCTTGTTTTATAAGACAGTCTCAAAAACAAAACAACCCTTTGGTAATCCACTTAAGTCCATCCTAACTTAGTGAGGGAATGTTGCATCCGTCTGTATTGCAGTGACCTGCAATGCGATCCTCTCTGCGGGTCCCGGTGGACAGATACTATTAGCTTATATTTGGTGCTGAAAGGACCAGCACAGCACTTTTTACCCTCAGCCTGTTGTGAAAAACATGGGAACGGAGTGGTGATGACTCTGTCGTTATTGCTGAAGGTCACCTGCCCACACGTCTGTTCCCTGCACCACACTGTCCCTCATAAGTTGACCTGACAGGGCTACACCGACCCCCAACTTCATGAATGATGCAGAATGGACACATGCTGTACGGCACAATGTATCTTACATATACTGCAGATTATCTTTGCTGCATGTTGTGTATAACTCACAACTGTGCTTCAGTTGTAGAAAAAACTATGAAAGTAGGTTAACAAAAGTCTTATTTCCTGTCAGCTTTTGTTGGTAGAAGAAGCTTAATCTGTCAGGGCAATAATGACTATAAAGACAACTAGAAAAGCACTCTCCAACAGAAAGTATCCTTAGTAACTCAACAAAATGAAAGTCAAAGAGAGATGCTTTCTTTTGTCAGGCATTGTAGCCTATAATATCCTCAGTGCAGCAGCTGGGTAAAAGAAAACTTGGTTATTCAGCCTCCATTGCTGCTGCTCGCTGTCTCATTAGGTTTATATTGAAACCATATTAGCAGGTTAATCAAGGTAACACTGCAGATGCTCTACCCTTTTTATCTCCTGCTGCCTTCATTTTTCTGTCCATGACTGAAGTCCACGGAGGCCTGATACTGCAGTATTTATGCATAACCTCAGTTTGCTTCTCTCCATCCACGGTGCTGTGATTACACACATCATCCTAATACACAGCATCTCCTTTTCTTCAAGTCTGTTGAGAGAAAGGGAATGAGAAAAGAGGAGACAGAAGACTTGAAGTGAGGTGCAAGGCAGAAAAAGTAATCAGATGTAGTTTTACTGTTTTCACACATGTATGAAAAGAGGAAAGGGTGTACAGCATGGACAGAAAGCCTGGATGAATGAGACTCCCTGACAGCTTCTGCAGAGAGGATGATGAATGAGCTTTGTAAAGGTCTCTACCAGCAAACTTCAGTTTTTTTCTGGGCTTGGCGTGGCTGTGTGTGGCAGAGACAGCCTATTCTTAAGACATTGCAGCATGTTGCATGGTTATTAAACAAATTTGTGTCAAGTGAGCCTGAAAAATTAGTCTGTGGAGAAAGAGTGATGTAAAAATCAAAGTAAGGAAGAAAAATTCAAGAATGCTTTAAAAATTTGGATAAGAATTTCACAAAATTGTCAATGAAATTTTCAGTTTTTACAGCCTTGATTGTGAACCTGTGGGCCGCAGCCTCCAGTGGGCTGTGAAGGTATTGCGAGTGGGATGTCAAATTATTTCCTAAGTAGTACAATTTTTGAGCGGGATAGTTATGTAATGACGAAAATATACAAAACAACCTCTCCAATGTTGAAACTCAGTTACATTTAAAAGGATACACAAAATATTAGGATATTTAAATATTAAAAAAAAGTGCTTTGAGTAGGCATTATATGGTTTCTGTATTTATGGGGCTGGAGGTGGGCTGCAAAATTTTCTCAGACTTAAAAGTGGGCCTTGAGTTAGAAAATGTTTGGAACCACTGGCTTAGAGTGTATCAGTTTATTGCTGTCCAGAAGTTCAAAAAGTGCTCTAACCAAAGTTTCTATAAAAATATGTTTAACACAGTTATTTAATGCAGGTATGGGTCAAAGGTACTGTGTGCTAAAACCTTGACATTCAGTGAAGAATGAATAGAAAAGATGTTTTTGTGCCTTTAAGATTGCAACCTTGAGTTTACAGATCCTTGTCTGGCTAAGGAGAGGAGTAAATATCTGTCCTCCTTTAGCAGCTCTATTGATGTGACTCATTTCACCTCCAGTCGCTGTGGTTTTTCAGGAGCTAGAAAAAGGTTCTGTTTGTTTTTGTTCTTCTTTTTGCTTGACATGCACATTACAGTGTCCCAAATTAAACAAAATCAGCTCCAAATTGAATTCCAATTGCAGTGAATTAGAGTGCATCTTCAAAGTAAACAGATTATTAGCAGGGATGTAAGTGATTTGTCCTCCCCTCCCTAATCAAGCACAGTACACGGCTCCGTGCTTTAGGAGCTGCGTTTAAAACACAGTGATTATTTATATGAGACGGACTCAGCAACACATTATTACTCAGCGTGATGCTAGTTGACAAGCTGTCCCTTGGTATCAGCTGTTAAAGTCACATTTGATTGCATGGCTGGTCAGCATACGAGAGAGACATGAGGGGCAGTCATAGTGCTGATGTTTATTTTGATGCTGCCACATACACCACCTTTACAATAGTTTGTTATAAGTTGCTATTTTGATGTACAGAATAGGGCTGGGGTATGATACTCCCTGTTAAATGTTTAATAGATTCTGCAGTGAATACAAAGGTGTGATCCTTCAGCTTGTAACTGAAAACTTTTTTGGGTCTGCTCTTTTGTTCTTACCCAGGTTGTGATACTGATACCTGTGTTAATGTAACATTCTCTATCCCCTGATATGCAGATGACACTGAGGATTATGTTTTGGAAAACTTCAGGCTTTTCCAATTTTGTAAACAAAAATGATATAAAGATATATTTAAATCAACTGTATTATCATTTCACAGGGTTGTAAATGTGTACATGTGTGGGGGGTGAATCTCCAACACTGACAGGAATCACATTTTAACTGGAAATGAGGAATTAAACTTGCACATATTGCAAGTTGCAGAGTTGTTGGTGTCACAAGTGTGTAATACCTCCAAACTGCTGAATATCTGAACTTATCTTGCCTCATGCTACTTCATCTTTGCTGAACACAAATGCATGGACTTATACCAGGATTGGATTGGTCCCATTTCACCAAACTCTCACACAGGAGTAATTCTGCCTCAGGGTTAAACCTATAGATTATGCTCTTTTTTGTATCAAGGCAACTTTTAATCAATATAAAACATGTTTGATACTGATTTTGCTCTCTCTCTCTCATTCTCTGCTTATAGAAACGTCACAATGCCGACAGTGTTGTCAACAAAAAAGAATGTCAAGGTATTGAAAACTATTTCCTCTGATAATTTAAAAAATGTTTTGGTAAATGTCTGGTTGGTAAAACTGAATGTAGTTGGGAATTATTCATCGATGCTTGTTTGTCACATATGAGGAAGTATTGCTTCCCCTTTGTCTCATACTATAACTTCCCCTCCTGTCTTTGCTTTCTCAACACAGTTTTACGGAATGGTGCCTGGGAGATAGTGCACTGGGAGAAGGTATGCACACACATTGTGTAAAAACTATTCTGTTCATAAGTTCATATTTCAATAATCCAGAGCTTGAAACCGATCATTCATTCTCCCAGTTAGCGGTCCATTGTATAGTTGTCAGCGAGAGAAATCTCTCACATACACCCTCTGACCCTTCTAGTATGCAGTCTCTAATTAATCCAGCGTTTCCATGTGGGCGGTCATTAGGAGGCAATGCTGGAGGACAAAGACGAGCATCCTCATGATGAAATGGTTTTCTTATTGTGGCTTGAACCAAAGAGGATGTGGTAAAAACACCAGCCAGTCTAGAAATGATTAAGCTTCATTAAACATGTAGCATTTCTAGACAAGAGAGACAGAAAAAATGCATTCATTGTTTTTAGATACAATGCACTTAATAACAGTACAGCATGAAAATATGCTGACATAAGCTCATCAGGCAGAACATTGGGGAAGAGAATCACATGAAGTGCAACGTCAATGAGTGAAAAAATATTTAATTCATGCATTTACTTGGTTCCTGCAGGCACAAATCACCATGTTTCTTTCTGCTTTATGAATGTCTCCTTTCTTAATACATGCAAAAATCTTCTCTAAAAAGGATAGCTGTGAATAATTGATGCTTTTTACATCTAAAAGCAGCTTCTCTTCAAAATTTCACTTTGCTCTTCAAGTAACTTTTTTGATTATTCAAACAAGGCCAGCATTAGTACTATAAGTTCTTTTATTCAACTTGTATATTACCAGGATTTGGAATATAAAACATTTGTAGTGTCTGCAGTAGCTTGTAAAATGATACAATTAGCAGGAATAACATCAATTTTTGAACAGCTGTCTGCAGCTTGTTGGATTGTTTTAATTAAAATTAAAAATGTCTTGAAATACAAAATTCAAGCTACTTTTGTTTTACCCTGACGTTGTTTTGCTCCTGAGAAATTCATCGGTGATTCTCATCACTTGTGTTTTATGTTCTCTTACTTCTCTTTACTTACCTTTGTTTCCTCACCAGCTGTGAATTTTCACTCCTGACGTTAAAGTGGTGTATTCATTGATGCTGTTTTATAGGCTATGCACAGCAGTAACCAGTCTATCTTCACAGGTTGAGGTGGGCGATATTATTAGAGTAAATGGCAGTGATTTCGTTCCTGCGGATGCTGCCATTTTATCGTCCAGGTATCAGAGTCCACCCTGCTGCCAGACTGTGGAAACCTCCTCTTCTTTTTTTTTTTCTTGCTCCCTCTTAGCTCCTCCTGAGAAGTGATGGTTTGATTATATATAAAAGAAACTGTCAGTGGCTGAAAGTCATTTGAACAGATTTAAATTTAAAAAACTACGGTACCATTGCATGAAATCTGGTAAAGAATTGTGATATTCTGCATCTTGATACAACCATCATCTCTCAAGGTTGGAAAGTTTTTCAGTGAATTTTGGTGTAGAACTGGATCTATCATGTCAACATAAACCAACCTACCTCCTTCACCTTCTCTAAAAACCATTTGGTCCCGGCTTGGATCGATAGTCCTCCAAAGAAAAGTCCTCTCTACGCACTCAAACTTCCCTTTTTATTGATTTGTTCTGAGTACAATTTTGCTTTCACTCAAAGTGGAGGACTTTCATCATCCTCTTTTTTTCTAAATGGTTTTGTGAAAAGGCGAACAGATGACTCTGATCATACAGGACTGATCATTTTGCTCTTCTCATCTCCCTGAAACTGAAACAGTTGTCTCTCTCCCCTTACATGTTCGCTGTTTGTTTGTCTTGTCTGTTTTTTTCTTTATCCTCTCCATCCTTCCTTTATTTCTCATCCTTTTCCTCCCCCTCCTCTCCACATAACAACTGCCACACCTCCTCTCTCTCGCCCCCTGCTGGTGTGTGGTTGGTAATATCAGGTGGCTGTTGGGGAAGTAGTCAGAGCTGCAAATGGGGATCACCTCCCGGCTGACCTCGTCATACTGTCGTCCAGGTCAGGAAACCAGCAACACTGCCAACAAAACAGCGGTGGGAGAGAACGGGGTTGTGTGGACTTACTGGGACCGGACATTTTAGGCTTTTCTCTTACTCCTTACACAAATGACAAATCATTGATTTGATACAGTAATCAAAAGGAAGTGTCTCCATTTTATCGCAACAAAGTGGTTTGGCTCCCTCAGTTCAAGTCTTTTCATTGTGTTTTACTTTGTGCAGTTGACACTTTTCAATGTTTGGCTAAAATATCCAACACTGCCAAATAGAGATAAATTGTAGTTCACCACTTTTAGGTGTGAATACCTTCCATATTCTTGCCCTTGCATGGCTTGTTTGGCACCCTGAATGCAACATGTGACAAACTGCATGCAGTCACGTTCCAAGATGTAAAGCTGAACAGCATCTTGGAACTGTAGTTTTGTTGATATCATGTAACTCATATGTAAATAGTCAGTATTAAAACATCAATGTCTATAAGTAGTAGAGTTCACATCCATCTGATGACTAATAACAGCAGATTCCAAACCTCTCATTGATTGTGCTCGGGCCTCAGTGTCCAGATCTCTTTTTGATTTCCCCCCTCCCTCCCTCCTTATGTGTGTGTGTTTGGACCGGACCCTGGAATAAATAAATCACTCCATTAAAAGAGTAGCTAACCAGAGCTCCAGTTCACCTTAAGCACCGGCATGCTCTCCCTCTCTCTGTCCCTGTGCCCAGAGTCTGTCAGAGGCCCATTTGTCTGCTCTGTTTGTTGTGCTCGGCATGCCTGCTTGCTCCTATCACCCCACTGTGGTGTTTCCTCTCTCTCTCTGTTCTCTCTGACCTTTCTGTAGTGTTTTAAAGCTTTTCATGATAGACAGTTTCACAAACAAAGAAGCTATGTCTGATTAAAGGATAGTCTTGTGTACATAAAGTGAGAAACTTTCTTTCAGTTAAACTGGGAAGTAGTTTTTTGTGACTGAGTAGTTGTGAAGCTGACATACAGCATCTTTGTTTGGAGTGAGCTATATTTCCTTAAAGGGACTGTGAGGACTTTCCAAGGGATCTTGAAAAAGTCTCATATCCAGATTTATGCCTGATCATAATCCACAACTTAAAATTATCAGATTATCAGCGCCAAAATAGGTTATTTCTAAATGCTAATTCCTAGCATCCCATCGGGTTGGACTGGCCCGGTTTGATTTACGGCAAGTGGAAGTCTCTATGACAACACCACATTGGCTGAGAAAGTTCCGCAGTGAGAACAGACATCTGTAGTTTTCTCCATAGAAAATAATTTCTGTGATTCATTCAGTAATAAATATGGATACTGGAGCTGGAGCTGTTAAAACCTGAGAGTCTATCAACAAAACAATGAGCCAGGTTAAGTTTGCCCTGCTTGATAGATGATCACTTGTCGGACAGTATGAGGATTTACTAACATTACACGTTACGGACAGGTCTCAGAGCACTGGGCTGTGAGTAGTGCTAAATTTAGTTAGCTACTGAACTTAAGTCCAAACTTACAAAGTTTGCTTGTTGTCACGCTTCAAACAAGAGTGCTTGATAAAAACATGACCCCATCATGTTGTCTGCGGTGAAAAGTTGTCTTGAACAAAGAAAGGTAGTGTTAAAAGGAAGATTTGATCTCCATTTATCTGTCAGAACAAGTACACGAGTCACGACAGTTGGCGCGAGTTCTCAGGCTGCAGTCCACTTCATATGGATTCTCCTCACAGTCACTTTAACGGTAGATGATTTATGAAACAAAGCTTTGTAGACCCAAATCAAGATTAGCTGAAGATAGTTGAAGAAAGCTGATGAAAAAGTGACTTTTAAAGTGATTTATTTTAATAAGGGGATGGTGACTTTCTCATTGCCAGTACTCAATTATTCTTAGTCAAACTAGTCTATAAGATAAACATGAGATATTTTGTTAGATAGTTCACAGCCATTTCATGATGCAACGCCAAGTGTCTTTATCCTCTTCCTTCCAACAGTGAACCACAGGGTATGTGCTACATTGAAACTTCTAATTTAGATGGTGAAACAAACCTTAAAATCAGACAGGTGAGCATCTTTTCGAAGTCTTTTTTCACCGTTTCTGTTCCTTGTTACATATTTATGACGCGTTTCTTTAATCCACCCACAGGGTTTGCAAACAACTGCTGACATAAAGGACATTGACAGCCTGATGCGTCTCTCAGGGCGGATGGAGTGTGAGAGCCCGAACCGCCATCTCTATGAGTTTGTGGGAAATATTCGTCTGGATGGACACAGGTAAGAAAAGTTCCCTGCCCCACCCTCTCTTTTGGGGTTATAAGCAAACAGCAAAGGACACCAGACCATTTCTCCTGCTAAGAATCTAGACCCCTGAGCTCAGATTCTACATTGACTTTGTTACTCATGGAAGTGATCTTTCTTATTATAGTACGGTACCACTGGGTCCAGACCAGATCTTACTGAGAGGAGCTCAGCTTAGAAACACTCAGTGGGTGCACGGTGTGGTGGTCTACACTGGACATGACACAAAACTCATGCAGGTAAAACATTTCTGCAGAGCATCTGGCAAACATTATTTACTCGATTACTTGAAAAAGATTTAGGGTGAAATGTTTATTTTGCTGAATATTTAGAGCACTTTCTTTTTTATTAATAACATTTGTTTCGATGTATTATCCAGAACTCCACTCGACCTCCTCTGAAGCTTTCCAACGTTGAGCGCATCACCAACTTTCAGATCCTTGTGCTGTTTGGCTGCCTTCTGGCCATCTCTCTGGTCTGCTCCATCGGCCAAACTATCTGGAAGTACCAGTACGGCAATGATGCCTGGTACATGGATCTCAACTGTAAGAACCCCATCAGCCCTACGCTGCTCCTCTTGTTCCACATATTTTGTCTCACTTGTCCATATCAGCTTATTTCTTTGTCATTTTAAGTTCCTAAATGCTGGTATGTGTCGTGTCGTTGTTTATGTTGCCTCAGTTAAACTATGTTTCGCATATCAAGTGAAATATGTGGCAATCCGGGAATGACTAGATTCCCAGTTAACTGAGAACAGACAGCTGTGACATGCATTAATGTGTTGTGAATGAGTGAAAAAGAAATGGTTGAATATCACTGCGCTGCTGTACTTTTTTGTTCCTTTCTAATGTTCTGTTTGATTTTGTTGTTTTCTTTGTTGTCGTTTTTTTAACAGCTCCAGGTAACAACCATTTAAAAGCCTTGGCCATCCGTGAATGACCCTCCCTTACTAACCCCTTACTGAAGCTCTGCCTTTGCTAAGCAAATGAAGCCCCCTACCCTCGCCCCTAAATGGTTGCCCTACTTTGTATGGGCCCATGCCATGGACAAGCACATACCAGGGATCCAACAATAGGTTTTTCCCCTCCAGCTCTCTTGTACCTTTGTCTAGTTATTTTCAGTGCCTGATGCAAACAGTGTCTCACTTTTCCTCCATTTTTTTCTGCCACGTTAAACACTTTGCAGTTCCCAAGCTTCAGACCCTCATCTTTTGTTTCCCTACTACAATTCCTTAAGAAAAATGAATAGCAGCATTTACTTTGACTGCCGGGAGGGGGGATGATGTCGTACACGGGAAGCTTTCATAGCAGGAGGTGCCTATTTGTTTATGGCTCGAATACAACATGTGGTGCAACCCAAGGGGCAAGAGCTGACATTTTCTAAATGCCTCTGCAGCCTTCTTTTTCTTCTGTGCATTTTCAAAAGACAGCTAGAGAGGGGAGGAAGGGAGGGGATGAAACCTTCTTAGTTATTAAAGATATTCTAAAAAGATCTCAGAAATGGTTCTAATTTAAGCTCCTATGGCAGACATAGTTAAAAACATGGGCTGTTCAGGCTCTGAGGCACTTATTCTGTTGCGATGAAGCTCTGAACCTGGTATGCAAAGTGATTATCGTGGCACTCTGGCCATTACTCTGTACCCTGATAGACCTGTATAGGAGAGGTTGTGCCCTGGTCAAATCTAGCTTGCACTATGACTTACACTGTTCCTTTTTATAAGATGTTGCATTGGCTCCTTTCGGTTGTGCATTGATTTTTCAGTGTTACCATCAGTGGCGTTCAAACCCATTAAAAAAAAAAAAAGAACAATATCAGACTGTGGAGGAGAGTGTAAGTCATAAAGCAGGTGTCCATCTTGAGACTGATTGTACTTCATAAGGAGTTGTTGAGACTCTTTCCAGTGCATATTATCCAACCTGTGACAAAAGAGAGAGGTGGGGCAATCGTCCAATTCCAGACATCCCATTTAGCTCACATCGTTAAATGTCAACAGGAGCAGAAGAGTCAATGTTAGCCACCTGCACGGCACACAGGCTCATATGTCACTGAAGCTCGTGATTATGCATGACCTGTGAATAATTAATTTAACATTGACCCCATGCAGATTTGCTGACTCCGCTCAGCACATTCTTTTAGCATATATATTATGAAAACTTTAAGTTAATGCAGATTTGGTGCCAAACGTGCAGTGATTTGTTTAGCATATATGCCACCTCTACAGTTCACTGAATCGGTTATCTCATTGGATTTATGCTGACTATCTCTGTCAATAAGCAGATGACGATGATTTACATGACAGCATGGTGCTTTGGCTTTTACAGTAGTGTTGGGGAGATGTGGTTCTCTTAAATAAAAGGAAATCTATATAGAATTTGATGAAAATCTATTCAAAGATAAAAAAGAAAATAGAATAACACTCAAGTCCATTTCTTCGACAACCTTCTGCAAATGGTTTTGTTTGAAATCTTTTTATTTCTGAATGCTTGATTAGATTTAGCGAGGGCTTAAAATCCTATATTATTAAAAGAGACACTTCAGGAGAGGACATCAAGTGTCCCTTTTGCACTTGCGTGACTTGTGCATGGCCTGGTTTGATTTTAATTTTCTTAATGACTCTGCACTGATCCAGCACAAATCACTCTCATCTGACGGCAGAAATTTTCACAATACATCACATAACAAGCTGGCTTTTAGAAATGAGTGAAATGAGTTGATGTAGTGATCATCATTAACATCCAAAACGTTCTCGCTGGCTTAATCCACCCCCTCTTTTCCACTTCTTGCTGGTTGAGAATGTGCTATGGACTGAATTCTCCCTCCTTTGTCTTGAGAGCATCTGATATGTTTGTCTTCCTCCCCACTTCTGGAAAAAAAAATACTCCCTTTGTGTGTTGTTGTACTAGCAGTAGCTTCCATTCTGCCACTTTCTTTGTGCCATCCAGTTCTTTTGATTTGCAATCGTTCTGTCATGAGGGAAGGGCTGTCCCTCTCAACCCACAATGCTAAGATCAAGGCTTGGGGTTGAGGAAGGTAACATTTGCACCTGCTGCAAGCTGAGGAAAGGTAAATCATATCCCTCCTGTTTTCATTTTTGGTGTCAGTGGGGTTCAATGTGGAGCACTGCCAAATATTTGGGCTTCTGGGGGGACCAGCACCATCTTACATAGTGCTTTGTTGAACTCATCGCCTGGATCATGCTGGATGCCAAGGCTGCTGCCGTGACACTAATGAAATTTGAGAAATTCAGCCCCTGTCCTCTCCTTTTGAATCTTTGGGATGTTAAATTTGATTGTTAATCAGCTGAGTCAAAGAGGATGAGGTTGGGTGGAAGAAATAGTTCTTTTCCAGCTAATGCTCAACGTTGGCCCAAAACCTTCTCTGGATTGGGTCAATATTGGTCATTGGCTAGAAGTAGCTTTGGGCATTTTTCTTTGACTAACTCACTTTTATAAACCAGCACTGATGACTCTCCTGTGTGTCGCCTCCCTTTTTCCAAAACTCGTCCCTTGATAGATGGCGGGGCGGCAAACTTTGGCCTGAACTTCCTCACCTTCATCATCCTGTTCAACAACCTGATCCCCATCAGTCTCCTGGTCACCCTAGAGGTTATCAAGTTTATCCAAGCCTTCTTCATCAATTGGGTGAGTTCTAGCTACTGTCTCCAACTTAGCCGAGCTGAACTGCTAATTTGAAGGGAATGCACCACTTTGTTCACAGGTAGTATGCAAGTTTTTTGACAGCTGGGTTCACCTCAGTTTACACAGCCCTTTAGTATCGTTTCTTCTTGTTTTACAGTCTGCAACCTTCAGTTTGATTCTCTTTCAAAGCTCTAGATCTCAAACGCAGCAGGCAGCAGTTTTTTTTTTATACCAGCTAAAAGAAAGCCTCTTAAAAAACACACTGTGTTCTACCTGCCAAACATCAAATGGATGACTGAAAAAGTTAAAAGCAAACTTCTGAACAAAGTCAAGAGTTGGTGGTTCCCTTGGGAGCTCAAAGAGATGATAGCAAAGCAGAGAAGTGATGTTGAAACCTGCTGGATCTATCGAGAAGCAACTGTTTTCTACATGACCTCTGAAAGCTGGGGCTAGATGATGTTCTAATGTATCTGAATATTGACCTGGACAAGTGGAAGTTTTGTTTCTTTGATTTAGAATCAGTTGTAAATGCTCTAACTTAAGCTAGAAAATGTCCAAACATAGAAGTCAGCAAAAAATGACTTACAAATACACTGTCATCTTGCACCAAATAATGTCAAGAAAAGACAAACTTAAATCTAAACATATCCCGCTAAATCCAATTGTTCTCCGAAATATTGTGCTCTTACATTATGAGCAACTAGGTCAACCCCAGCAGCTATCTTTGCTGAGGAATTGTATAATTTCTTTTGCCTAAAGTTATTCTGAGCTACTTTTGTCATTAAATTTTAAATGAAAAGTCTCACAAGGGTTTTTAACAACATTCAGGGCACTTCTGAGTTGGCTTTGCTTCCCACAGCTTGGGTTTGTTCAGTGTTTTCTTGAGGGGATGAAAATGAACAAACCCACAGTTGCTCAAGTGAAATTATATAGGTTTAAGTTGTGTTTTATTTTTGACTTTGATTTTTGATCTATCAGCACTGTTTTTAAGTTTGATTGACAGAAAACCTTATAAATTTTTTTTTTAGAGAGAGGTGGCACTGAAAGTTCTTTGTGTTTTTTTTTAAGGACACTGATATGCTTTATGAACCCACAAACACACCGGCCATGGCCCGTACCTCCAACCTGAATGAAGAATTAGGCCAGGTACTTCTGAAACATAACACTAATCATCAGACAGATGTAAGGTCTTCCTCTGTAATTTTATTGTTATACTGTCTCCTCGTCCAATTCAGGTGAAATACATTTTTTCTGACAAGACTGGGACCCTCACTTGCAACGTGATGCAGTTCAAGAAATGCACCATTGCCGGGGTGGCTTATGGGTATGTTATGTTTTCCCCACCTTTAAAATCTGCTTCCCTCTTTGTACCTTCCGCCGTTACCTCTCGCCTCTCCACCGTTAAATGCCGAGTGTGCACCGCTGTACATCTGGCGTGTCTCTCTCCTCCCTCGCCTTCTCATTAGCAGCTGCATCAGTGCTCCTCTCAACATAAACTATAAATAAAAGACAGCCAGACATTTGCAAGCAAAGGCACTTTACCCTCTTGTCTGCTGGCTTTTGTCCTTTGTTTTTCACATTGAAGATTTTGTGTAAAACCAGCTAAATATTTCAGTACTTTCTCCAAAAGGTGCAGAGCTTAAAATTGTTTTCATAAATCCAAAACAAGGTTGATGAGAACAATAAAAATGATGACATTATTAGTTTCACAGTCTACAGTTTTTCTTTTCCCAACTGCCTCACTGACATTAACACTTTTATATTTAATCTGCCTTTCATTAAGTCAGCCTTTAATGTTTTCCATCTGAATATGGTGGCATTTATTGGAGTGTGTTAGATAATTAGCTTCAGTGAATGCAATCCAAGTGGGAGAGCAGAGCATCTTTACAGAAGCAAAGTAAGTGCAGGCGTGACAGTACATGATTAATCCCATTAGGATTCAATTAAAAGCCTGATTGATGGAGCGCAGGCTGAAGGACAAAAGAGTGTTTTATCTGGCGTGCTCTGTACCAAAGCTAGCTGTGTGGATACGAACAACTTCTCATTGTTGAGATCAGAATCAAAGACAAAGTATACTTGTTGCTGATGTGGTGATACATGTCTTTGAACTCTTCCTTCTTAGGCGGTGTAATTCAGTTCTTGTTATTTTTAGGCTGTGAGATGTTTTAGGAAAAGTCTTTCTGTCTTTCCTTTTCTTTTTTTGCCTTCTTTTTCCTTTTTTTTAATGCTTATTTAATTGGGTCAACCCCGCTGGTCGTCAGGGAGAAACACTCCTCCCAACAAAGGTTGAAATGAGACAGCAGTCTCTCTCTCTGTCTGTCTCTCTCTCTCCCCTTCATCCCAAGTAGAGATGGTTTCCTTTGATTCTCTGCAACAAGGACTCCCTCTTATGCAACTGATAAATATGGATGAGTGTTCCATATCTAGAGAAAGAGAAAAAGGCAGTTTCTAATGAGGCAGGGCTGTATTTGATGGTGGTGCCATCATTTGGGTTTCCAAAACAAGATTTATTCAAAAGCTGTGTACTGTACAGAGCACTCTTCTGTTTTAACAGATAAATAAATCAGTTGATCAGTGAATTGAAGTAGTGCTGTATGGATGTTGTAGTTGAATTTCCCTCACAAAGCCGTTTTGGACATTTATCTGGCATTAGTGTTACGATTTTTTCTGAATATTTCTCTAAAAAAAATTCTACATAATAGTTAATGTTTTTGTAGTTACAAACTAAGCTGAAGGGACATTAAGTCCTGTTGTACACCAGGCAAAGTGTCATCATTTCCCAACCCACATAGTCGTTCGTTTTATATTCCTTAATTTAAATGAATAAACATGGAAGTACGTAGTACTTACTCTGTGGCGTGACTTGTACTTTGGTGCCGGCACACACACAAAGCCCCCCCGACCCTGCCGCTTGCATGTGTTCCTCACCACAAATTAAGTGCTGCTGTAATTAATAAAGCCAACCCCAAGGGTGTAGACATTAATTAATTCCACTGGATTGGCGTCCAAATCTCAAGGAGATAGACTATTGGGTTAGAAAGGCTGCCACAATCCTCTTGAGTGTTATTAATTTTGGAGTAGAGTGGGAACATGTTTTTTAGATGGACTCAAGTGACAGAAATATGTAAAATTATGTCTCCTTTTTTCTTAAGTCAAACAGGGAAGAGACAGTTTTTAAATTCTGTATGAGCCCATGTGTGGATGGATTTGTTTTTTATGGAGTCATTACGGTCACCGGAGCAGTGTCTGCACAGCTCCTCTCTGAACAAATGACAAGACTCTCTGCTGTGGTTAGTCTGCCAGAAAGGACAAGTTTCAGTCCCATTTTAAGCACCGTGCTTTCAGACCACACCGAGGTTTGTGATTTTGTTGTTTTAATCACTACATTCATTGGTGACACAGAGTTCAGCTTCGGAGTTCTGAAATAAGTAACGACTCGCTCAGAAATGCATTAAACTCACTCCTCGTGGCAAAGATGTCCAAACACTAGGCGGTCTGAGATTCGTCCAGAAGGTTGTATAAACTTGTAGTCATCTTCTCCTCCAGCCCTCCTCCGTGCTAACAAGATACAAGCTGTAACTAACGAGAAAACAAAAGTTTGAGTGAGGTAAAACAAACAAGAATCCTGAAATATTCCATACTGCCACCCTAACTCCAACATATTTTCTACACTCCTAACCTTCATAAACTAACACCTGCTAAATCATTAATAGAATTAACCCGAGAGTCTGTACATTCACACCACAACATGTTAACAAACGCAGTATGAACAAGCTCATCTTTTCTCCAACAGTCATGTCCCTGAGGCTGAGGACGGTAGTTTTGCAGAGGACGACTGGTAAGATGACTGGTTGTGAAATGGTTGTTCCTTTGCCCTCTGCTTCTGTGATGTATCAGTGCTGCCTTGCCTTGTGGAAATTGTGACTTTGAAAACAATACCTCAGTGTATTTCTTTGTCATTGTTTTTTCCTCTTTGTGCATTCAGTTCCCTTGGGACGTGTCTGTATGTGACTGTGGCTTTTGATTCAATGTATATAAATGTTAAAGAACAGCCTCAAAGAAATGTAATTGAACACAATACCGGTATGATGTTAGAATTGGTACTTTCATGGCTCTCGAAGAGGCACTTGAACGTTCAGCAGGTTTGATAGACTCAAGTATTCCAACTCTGAGTGTTTGTTGTGTGGAGTCTGAAGTCTGAGTTAACTCGAAACTAACAGTTGATGTGGAACGTACACTTCTACTTCTTCTCTGTCTGTCTCTCCTTGACACTCACACTCTCAAACAGCCCTGCTTCTGAGATTCATGCCTTAGTGTTGAGATATGCAGTGATTGCATGGGCGTGTCTTGTATATTTTGCATGGGGGATTTTGGGCCTGTTTTTTAATGCCTATTAAGCCAAAACACGTTTAACCTTGCTGCTTTAAAAATGCGAGCCTCCTCAAAAGCATGGCTCTGTTTTTGCTCTTGTATTTGTCCAAGAAACAATCCAGTAAGAGGCCTGAATTTGCATTAAGAATCTAACACATGTAGAAAAAAATAAGTGTGATTTCTGTTTGTTTTGTTGCAGTTTGACAGATTTGAAAGAAAACACCAAAACTGTTCAAACCACTCGAATCAAATCAGATCTCCAGCATAAAACACAATAAGAGTAAGATGTAATTCTATCAGGGCAGAATGCTGTGTCACAGGATTGATCTGGTACTCATCCCTGGCTATTGACTGTGAACAGCCAGCACTCTTGTTCCCATAGTGACAGGACCTCTGAGTGCTGGCAGATAATCAATAACTGACCGTTCCTCCACACCCAGCCCCGTGCCTCAGAAATCTCATCAAGACAATCGACACTGAGATTCTGCTGCTGGGGGCGTCTTCCCTCTAAAATGCTACAAACAGCGATTTGCTCACATTCATCCACCTTTATGTGTTAGCTCTGTGTTGGTGAAGAAACACAAAACACAGACATGTTTCCAGATCTCTTCCTGACACAGGTTAATATAGCCTGCAGGTGTGATTAAGCACCCAACTTCAAATGCATCTAGGATGCTCGAACATATTGATTTTGCCCTGCTGTTAAATTGCATCGCTGCATTTTTCTTTATTCCTTTTTCCTCAAACCTTTGTGTGTGAATCAGGGGATGGTAGTTTTACTGGCCAGCTGGCTGCGTGGCTCTTAGAGCTCAGAACAGTGCATCCTGTGGGATTAAAAGACTTTATGGTTGCTAATGGCAGCCTCACTAACATTTCTATCAAGCCCTGGTGCCACGGACAAAGCTGCTGTCGACCTGATCTATAGGACTCCATTTATCACAGATTCATTAATCGATGGCCACCAGACAGCAGGCGAGCGGCTGGTAGTTACAGACAAAATCACTGCCTGAAGGCACTGTAAGAAAGCTGAAAAACATCCTTTTCTTCCACCTATGAAAGGTCCTTTCTACAATCCAAAATCTTGTTTTCCTGGGTCAGCATGACTTTCTGTCATTGATAAAAGATTGTGTCATTTTTTTTCTGCCTCGTGCTATATTCCTAATGGACTGCAAGATATTGAATTACTTTGCCTGTTGCCAGGAACAAAAATGATTTCAGCTTTGAGTATGAGAGACTAATTGTATTCCCAGTCATTTATTACAGTCTGGCTTTGATTAATGTTTGAGAAATATGGTCGTTTTTAGCTGTCACAAACTCAACTGCTGGGTCCCAGTACAGCAAAAGGAAAAAAACAGTCTTTCAAAGTAAATAGTGTTTTCATAATAATAGTATTCATGCAAATCGTGAAGCGAATATAATGTATGAAGATTAAAATAAATGAAGGGAAAATAAATGAATGAATGAAATGACTAATGCTGGATTCTTTGTGCATTGTGAACTTACAAAGTCTCATTTCAGATATGCGCTCTCTCCCAGCGAGCGTGGACAGAATCTCAAACACTTACACTGTACATCACATAACAGAAGCCCAGGGGGGCTGCATTTACATTCTGTCTGCACTGCAGTTGATACTTTTCTCAGAAAATGTCAATACTGTTGGCACACAGCACTGTCTGTATCCAGTACCAGTTTTAGGCCTATTTTTTGATACCGGCTCCAGGCATTAGATTTTTTTTCTTCTGAGGCTGAGATGGCAGATAAGAAGAATTCCCAACCTCTCTAATGAGATCATTTGAATATTTTGCAATATATCATTATTCTGCTGGTCTGATAGGTAATCATTTTCAATATATCACATGCTACTTTAAAAATAAACCTCTAGTCTAGTTGTTTATGTACACCAAATGCAAACAAGCCTGGAGGCTGCACAGTGGCAGAACATCTGCTTTCACTTTTACAGCTAATCTTAGCATTTACTTTTCGGGCCCCAAGACTCCTTCTTGATGAAAAACACTTTTCTAATGCTTACTATTGCATCAGGAAAACTGTTATTGAAAGTTGTACTTTAATGAAAACTCACATCTTTGTCAGAGATCACTCTGATCCAATAGTCTTGTCCCCTGCCTCAATAACACATTCTCCTCTGTTCTAGCATTCACGTGTAGTTTTGACTTTGCTGTCTCTTCTTTCCAGCCACAGCACACAGTCATCGGACGAGGCGGGATTTAATGACCCCAGCTTACTGGAAAACCTCCAAAGTAATCATGTAAGTAACACAAGGCTACTCTGCCACCCGTCTGCATGGATGGCTGCTCCTGGGGACAAAGTTAGGAAGCACTGAATCTGATTATGTGAATCCTGGTTAACTGAACTCCAGATTTTTCTCAGTTTTTTCTTGCATCATTTTCGAGAGCATTTTATCTCCATCAAGACGTCTACTTTTGATCAAGTAATTGACATAATTTCTTTAGTATCAGTTTTGAAACTCTCTGAGGCGTTAATTACTGCTTGTTTTCAAGACTTTGTATACAGGAGGAAAACAACTTAATTGGCTTATTTTGACAGGATGAAGACATGTTTTGCTTCTCCACAGAGAAACCACGCATTAGTACACTGATAAAAGCAGTATCTGCTCATGAATATTAAAACTTTCCAAATCTGACATTGAGTAAAAACATGAAAACATACGTTGTGGATCCATAATAAGACCTGAGAAACAGCAGTGAGAGCCACCTGTAGTAATGAAATGAGTTTAACTTATGATTGATTGACTGTTTGAGTTACTCAGCTGCAGAACAGCATGAGGGAGGCAGATTGTCACATCTAATTAACAGTATCACCACCCAGGGAAAGGAGCTCTCCCACGGTAAAGTTTGCTTTGTAATGACAGCAGAACCTCTCCTCACATTTAACTCATTTTGGATCAGCTTTAGTTTCATATTGATATCCCTGCGCCCACTGCTAATTATGGTGCTCAACCAACTGCTGTGTGGAAAACACAGCCTCTGTAAATCCCCGGTAATGAGCTGCATGCTATTAATCTGTTATGTTCCACTAATGCTTTGGATGAGGGTTGATGTCTCAATATCAAAAATCTTTTGGTGAGTCAGAGGTTTTCTATGATAACTCTGGATCAGTTTTTGAAAGAATATCTAGACATTTTGATAACTCATTTACTTGTGTCGTAAAGGTGAATTGAAATGCATATATGTTAACCCACAATGAAGCCACAGGATGTAGCAAGTTTTAGTGTTTGGCTTCAACTTTTAAGGAATCTCTGCCAGCCGTCTTACAATAATGAAGAGTGTCCCATTTCACTGGAATCCACAAAAAAACCACTTCTGGCCTTGTTTCTCCTTAGTTTTTCTGTCTTCAAACAGCATTTAGAAATAAATAAAAAGTCTTGCTGTATTTCAAAGTTCTCTCTTGCCTTTGTGCATAAAAATGCTCCAGCTGCTAACCGTAGCCTCATAATGCCGCACAGACTTGAAGTTTGTATTGATCTTACTCTGAGTCATTATTGACCCAAAGCAAGGTTGCTGAAAGAATCTGAAGAAATGCATAAAGCTTGTTATGATATTCAGTCCAGGGATTACTTGACACGCTCAACAAACTATCAAAGCTTCCATCTCTTTTATGACACATAGAGGCTGAATGAAACAATGCATTTCTCATCATCCCTCTGTCCTTATGGCCACCATGATTCCTCATTCCTGCAAGACTTGTGTGGATTATGAGCCTCATGTTGGCGTAGCTGCAGGCACTTACAAGGAGAAGTGTTGATACAGTGATGAAGCAGGTGGCAGACTGGAAGAGAGAGGAATTAACAGTGATGACAAAAATAAAAATCCCTCTGGTGCTTTTCATGTTCTCTTGAGTCAGTGGACACATTCTCCACCCCGCAGAGTCTTCCTTTAATGGGTGCTTGTTTACTCACTGGCACCCTGCTTAAGTTCCTTTTGACCCTTAAACTTTGTCCACACTGGTCATGTCTGCAGTGATGAGTGTCCGTCACTGTTAGTCAACATGGGCTGCCCTGGAGTCAGTGTGGGTGATAGCTTGCAGCGCAGTATTAGCTGTCACATCTAATTGAGCCGTGCACTCCCTGCCTTGCGTGGATAATAGACACACTAGTTTGTACTTTATCACACAGGGGCCGTCATGGCGGAGGAATATGTAGCACTCAACTCTGAACTGAAAGTTATGGACACCAATTTATTTTTTTGGATTACAACCAAAATCGTCATGCAATGCAATCTATAAAACATGGCGTCCAAGGGTTACAAAGTTGGCTAAGAGCATGTCTTGAGCTCATCCTTAAATGCATTAATACGAATTAAGATGTTTAATGTATAAAAACCAAACTGTCAACACAACAGGTTCCTGCTTAGTGTAATGGCAAGACTGTTTTTAGGCTTAGCACACTGACTCCCATGGCTCTTTTAATCACTGTAATGCAGGTAGGTAGCAGATATTCTCAGAGTGTCAGGATATACCTCTAAAGTGTCAGCACTTAAAAAAAAAACCTTCTCATTGTTACAGATTTGGGTCTTCAAGCATAATATCACAAGAGCACACTCACACATACACACAGTACACAGTGGCATGTCCTTCAGAGGATACCTGTCAACCCAGACCGGATTAGCATGCTGCTTGGAGGCCGATGGGGCTCTCACAGCCACCTGGACTGTAATAGATTCTGTGTTCTTTCATTTACTCCAGGCCTTTAGATTTGCCCTCCCCCCTTTTTTCATTTTTCTGCTTTTTTGCCCTGTTGGAGATCTCTCATCAGTGTTTTCAAGGCCAACGGAAAGAGCCTATATGACAATAGTGTGTGTGTGCCTGTGTGTTCACAGCTCTTTGTTTGAGATGTGAAAGAGAAAAGGTCTGAGGACTAAGCAGACTACATTCGTTGCATGGTGTACATATTTTACACTTTGAAAAATATGTCATTTTGTGAAATCATGCACAGCAGCTGATCAGAGGTTTTCTGCCAGCAGCGGTCTCCCTGCAGTTGCTCTTCTTTCTCAACAGTATCAGTCCCATGTCTTACCTGTTGTTCTGTGTCTGTTATGTTGTGACAGGTTTTGTTCAGAACATTCAAAGTCAAAGTGCCCTTTCCTTGTCTTATAGCCCACAGCTGCTGTCATCCAGGAGTTCATGACCATGATGGCCATCTGTCACACTGCAGTCCCAGAGCGCATGGAGGGAAATATCACCTACCAGGCAGCCTCTCCAGGTAGATCACACCTCTGTTGTACACACCAAGCTCAGAGCAGTATTACAGTTGTGTGTGAGTTATGTGCAGACACTGTCATTTAGAAATACTATGATGACCAAGTGTTGTCAGGGGAGCTTTAAGTAGGAACCAAAGTCAGCATGAAATTGAGATGACACACTCAAGGCAATATCAAATTTAACTTTAATCAGAGCTTCTAACCTTTAGTTTGGAACATATCCTCAAAAACAAACTTAAAAACTAAAGATAAACCATTCTGCATGTTTTCTACATGTGCCTAGATGTTTAGATGAAAGGGGACTAACCACACCAGTCTTGGAAATGACATATTCAGCACTTTCAGCCACAAAGGTGACATTAAAACTAAGTACATACTTTTAATTTAAAGTAAAAAAAAATGAAAGACAATGACATAGCATCAATTTAATTGTTGAGTGAATATCATTCAGGAGTAAGAAATACAAAAACTTTGCTGACTAACCCCCAAACACGTCCTCTTGGAGTGGTAAGAAGCACAAAATCTGTTTAGTTCTTTTTCTTTTTTTGTCCAAAACTATTGTTGTAATTCCAAATTTCTAAAACCCTTCAGCTGTTTTTTTTCTTTGATATGTGACACAAGTCTAAGTGAAACTGCAAAGTTAAGAAAAAAACAGTATTTTGCTGGTTCTGCTGCTCTGGGCGAAACTGGCAGGACTTGGTTCCAGGTGCTCTCTGTCTCTGCTGCTGTGCTCTTTAATTCTTTTTTAGTTCTCTTTCTTGAAGTACTTAATTTTCCATCTTGTGACCTCTTTGTCTCACCAAATGGAAAACATTGCTACAGCCTCCAGGTAGCAGTATTTCATGAAGACATTTATATAATCACTTGTACAGGGGAGAGCCAGGAATCACATTAGAAAACGTCCTGTTTGCAGAGTGCCCGCCTGGTTCTTTGAACCTCTCTCTGATCATGAGACATCTGCGAACCATGGAAAATATCTTCTGTCATGTAATTACCTATGATACGCCATCATATTTATCAAGCAGGTGAAAGTTAGTTCATTCTATCAAGTAATTTATATTAAGGAAAAGTCAGACCTACCTCAATACAGAAAAGTAAAATAAGGGAATTCACAGACAGATCATTCAGTTTCAAAGAAATCCACTAACAGTCATAAATGCAATTTAAGTTGCAGGTTAAGTAACTCATTCTGTGGAAGTAGAAAATGACTTTTATTGATTCTTGAGGAATGGTTGCGTTTTAATTATTCAGTCAAAATCCAGGAAAACTTACCACCACCCTCATGAATGTTGGGCAAATAAGGGTAGCCTGTTCTGACAGGTGGAGAATCTTACTCTTTCAGTGACAAGTATACACAAAAATTAACTGTTCACTTTGTAAATGTAGCTAGAAGAAAAGAAGCTACTTTGACAGATAGAGTGACTCATTCTGGCTAAGTAAAATCCTCAACCTTCCCTGGTATTCTTTTTTTGTGTACTTGCATCACAGGGGTCCCTCCTGGCAGCAATCTGTGATTTTCTGTAAAAAAAACAACAAAAACTAATAAACCTTGAAAATGTCACCGCTCAAGGCTCCAATTAGATTTCCGATTGTAAACAAAGAAGTAGCTCTTCTGGGAGGAATTAAAGCATGAATGTCTGCAGGTTCTTTTTATTGCAAAATTGATTGACAAGTAGCAATTGACAAACACTAATCTGCAATTAAATGTGAGGTGGTGGCTTTGTGTGTGAGGTTGCAGCTCTAATCTCAGCCAGTTAATGATACAGGTACAAATCTATTTAGTAACAGAAGCATCACTCTGTAAGATAAAAATTGACTGATTTAATGAAGATAACTTTATACACAATTTCTGCAGCTTTGTAGCTTTCACTCAGTTTTTAATATGACAGAAACTTTTTTTGCTTGATTGCTTTGAACAATCACAGTCTTGTGGAGCTTTGGGGTTTGAAGCAGAGAGGGGATTGGCTGCAGAAAGAAGGGTAGTGAAGTGAACTGTGAAAAACAAGCAGAAAGATTTTTCTCGCCCTGCAGCATCCTCTTGCAAGCTGAAGCATCAGCTACCTGGTCCCCAGCTTTCGAAGTGAAAGTGTGTCAACATGAACTACTTTCATGAAGATAATGTTATCCTCATTCTACACATGCCAGGTTATGTTGTCCGAGTGTTTTCGTTCTGTGTTATATTTAACATTTTGTTTCTCTTTGCTTTTAAGATGAAGGAGCTCTTGTGAGAGCAGCAAGAAACCTCGGCTTTGTGTTTTCTGGAAGAACCCCAGACAGCGTCATTGTGGAAACGGTGAGTTGAAGAAGTTTAATGAGAGGTATTCAAGCTATTGTAGTGATGGATGGAGCCACTTAATCTTTGAGATGAGTTACTTGTCAGGTGGGTGTGACCTCAGGCAGTAAAAAACTGACAGACTTGAAGACTGCTCAAACTCGAATGATAGAGGAGTTATGCTGATGATACAGACAATCATCTTAACTCAAACAAAGAATTATTACACACTACTATTATTATTATACTTTTTTGCCCACAAAGATCAGGAATTTGAATCTAATGACACTTGTACATCTGTAAAGCTAAGCTAGCCAACAGCCAGTTAGTGTAATAAGTAAGATGACCTGAACAGGAGTATACAGGCTCATCTGGCTCTGCGTACAGGTTAGAAAATCCAAATGGCAAAATCTGGCATTTTTACCAGGCACCCAGTGGAACCATAAAATATGTTGTGTATAACTATGAAATACCGTGGCACATGAGTCCAGTTAAATGAAGAGTTTTGTGAGTGTGTCTCCCTTTTTGTGCTCTCAACAAACTAGTTTGATCTTGTTGATTTAGAGATTTAGAGGTACCTTCATGCTACACTGAGCTAAATGACTGTAATCTGTTATTAACTATGTAAGCATGCTCTGAGATTCACTTTGCTTTAAATTTGCATATCTACAATAAAAATCCCTCCTTTTGTTTTCATCTGAGCCACAGCGGTAGGAAATGTCAAACTTCACATTGGCAGTGTTTCTATCCCAAGCTGACGTAGTGTGTGGCCTCTTTCAAAGCTCAGGTCAGCCGTCCTGTTGTTCCTGTAATTGGCTAACCCGATGATTGCACTCAAATAGGTTGAAGGAGAAAGGGCAGAACCATTTATAATTTTTCCCGTCTGCCGAGAACATCTTGTCTTCAAGACGTTTGTCCAATTTGGTAACCTTTATTAGGCCCTCTTAAGCTCTCAGCATCTGTTTAATCACTCCGTCTTGTACCTTGCGGTCTCTACAATTAAGGGAGTTAATTGAATTTTACCTCGTTATTCTCCCTCCATCAGCTCAGCACAAGCAACTGATAAACAGATTTAAAGTGCAATTAAGTCTGATTTGTGCAGGTTGGCGGGGCTGGCTTGTGCTTCTAAAGATAAGTTGTCTCAGAAGAAGACAGGGGTTGAGATGTGTTCTGTCAGATTGTATTAACTTGTCTGTCTGTTTATATTTAGCTCGGTACGGAGGAGAAGTACGAGCTACTGCATGTGCTGGAGTTTACAAGGTAAATGACACATTTACATACAGTGTTTATAGTTGTTTATTGTACATAAGTTTTTTCCAGCAGAAGATAATTGTATATAAACCATGTTGAACCTCAAAGAGTTGTGTGATATCAGAATGTATTATTTTCTTTTAGCCCTTGTTATTTGTTCTAATTAACCCTGTGACCAAGGTGTGATATCTTATTACCATGTTTCTTGTTGATTTCTAATTTCAGCCGACATCTGCTAGCTCAAAGAGTGCTTGATAATTTGCTGCAGTGGCTTTGACACCTTCTGATGTGATGTCTCTCTGTCTTTTTTCTGCTTATCCCCCCCTCTCTCTCTCCCTCTCTTTCTCCCTCTTTTTTCTTTTTTTTTTTCTCACAGTGCAAGGAAGAGGATGTCAGTCATCATGCGCACCCCATCTGGGAAGATCCGCCTCTACTGCAAAGGAGCTGTGAGTGTCTGTCTCTCTCCATGGCAACACATGACAGCTCATCAGCTCCATCTTCCACACACACACACACACACACACACACACACACACCCTTGCTGCCTTTCCCTCTTATCAGGAAATATTTTCGATGAGCAGAAACAGAGGACAATATCCATATTTCACACAAGCACAATAAAGCTTTTACTGACATCTGGGCACCCTGGTGTTGCTGCTGCTGAATACAAACCTGATCTTATTTCACAGTTACACATTTTAGCTGTGAGATCAAATAAACAAACACAACAGTGTGCATTAAATTACAGATATATAAATACTTTGTAGCATTTTTAAGGAATTAGGGAGATTTCATTTTTCAACAAACATTTTCATACACTAAAAGGCTTTTTAATTCTCGATCTCATTGCAAAGGAAGCTAAAACAGACAAGTACACTGCACAAACTGAAGATTCATTTTTGGTGTTATCTTAAGTTCACATTCTGTATCGCTTTTTTATGCCTATTGGCCCAGTCACAGCTTCACAGATTACTCCTTGTGGGATAAATTTGATTCACAGATTGATGAGCTAATGATTAAATAATTATGAGAAGCCCATTTGACACAGACAGCAACATTTTGCATGAGTTCAGACCTGAGAACCCACATTGACCTGGTTGACCATGTCCAGGTGGCTCCTTTCACTCCTCTGTGGGCGTCAGTAACCAACATGTGTTTCTCTCCCTTCAGGACACAGTAATCTATGACCGCCTGGCAGACAGCTCGAGGTACAAAGAGATTACACTGAAGCACCTGGAACAGTTTGCAACTGAGGGTGAGTGGACTAACATCGCCCCCTGTCTGCCAGAAGTAAAAACACATTGACGGATCCTTTATTTGTTTGCCTCCTTGGTTTCTGTGATTCTCACTGCTTCAACTGCAGTAGACAGCTTATTCTACTTTTCCGTCAAAATTCACGTGCAATTTACATCACTCAACAAGCACTGTATCTCAGTGTAAGTGTGGTAAACAAGTGTAAACGGGTGGAACAGAAGGAAACTGCACCATAGGCTCTCCCTTTTGTTCTGTATTCATACTGCCCCCTTGTGAGACAGCAGCAGAATGATGTCATTGGGAATATTGGATGTAGGCTAAAAATAGAATTCAGGACAGATTGTAAAGATCTTAAGTCTCAGCAATTAAAAGAGGCCTGATTAAAATACAGCCTCCTTTCTTTTTCACTTTTTTACATCTAGGTATGTACAGATTTCATTTGTGTTGCCTGTGACTCAAATATACAAAGGATCTTTTGGCTTGTTTTAAACTAATGTAGCACAAGAGAATTGTTTGCAATCTAAAAAAAATAAGTAAAACATACTTATATGGAATTCATAGCATTTTCTTGGATTAGTGGAGTTTGTATCAACAGCTGTAAAGAATGCTTTATCTTTTCTTAATAAAGCATTCTTTTTTTTTGCAGTCTTTCAAATACAATGCAACTTTAAGCAAAGCACTTACTAGTTTATTGCTCATCTCTCTGTTGTTTTTAAAAGTTGCAGATTTTAACAATGTCTATAAAAAATCAGGAAGCGTATGAACTGTTGTCTCATTCTCCATGTAGCAGAATTCATTCAGCTGATGAAGCGATCCACAGCAGCACTCCACAGCAACACTGAATGACACTTACCTTACCCTGGAGAACCCTATCTTTTCATCAAATGAAGGTTTTGAAATGGATAATAATTGCTTTTTGACATCTTCCAGGGCTACGCACTCTATGCTTTGCGGTGGCAGATGTCAGTGAGTCATCCTATCAGCAGTGGCTGGAGATCCAGCACAGAGCCTCCACTTCACTGCAGAACAGAGCCCTGAAACTGGAAGAGAGCTACGAGCTGATAGAGAAGGTTTGTAAAGAGAGAGCAGACTCGTGTTTGTGGAGTATCAGATCCTCATTCCAGGAGGTCCATGTTCTTTTAACTGTGCTTTGCAGTTATTCAGTTTTTTTTTATAGTCTTCAAGTGAAATGACGTTTTTAAGAGCGTGCTGCATTTGAGTATTTCAAGGTTGTTTTTTTTAGATCTGCAAAATCAGAAAAAACATTCTCTCTTGCTTTAATTTCAATTGTTAGCTCTTTTTTTCCTGTCCCATTAAGCAAATCTTCACTCACCAAAGAAACAAAAAGATCCTCATCTTTAAAACTCTTCCACTTTTCAGGATGATTTCTGTAATATGAAACAGAAAAGTAGTGAGCAGCCAAAAAACAAGCAATCTCACGGACATCTTTGATTTGAGTTCATAGTTGTCCACACACAATAAATTTCTGCCTATGCAGCCCTGGAATAGCTCCATTTTTTTTTACTCACCAGTCATTTAAAACCTCTACATATGTGAAAAATTAACTCGGGTATTAAAATAGCAGAACTTCTTGGTGTACAAGGTTTATTACAAAGGATTTTAATAGGCTTCTCTGCAGAAAAATGGGCACACATTCAAGTTCTCCACAGTAACTTGTGGATAAAAGTGCAATCACACCTGGACAAGTTAAAAAAGCTTCTTACGGTGTGTTTATGTAAGAGATATTCAAGGCTTCAGCAGCAGGTAGAATCGGTTTCCTGTGAGGTGGGTCTATGTGGAAGCACTCATCAAACACAGGAAGCCACAGTCGTAAATCAACCACTTGGCATGCTCTTCACGGCTGCTGGTGGCTGCCCAAAACAAATGGACGCAATCAATCATGAAATAAACATAAAAGCTGTCAGAGAGGAAAATGTAATGTGTTCTGCTTAATGGGCAGAGAGGGGCACTGATGCTGCCAGGGCTTGGGGTTCATTGCTCCTTGGGGCCACACATGTTTGGAAATGGACATAGACACACCACATGGGGGCACAGTGGAGTTGTGGTGAAATTTAATAGATCAAGTCAGACTGCGGCTGAGAAATCACTCATGTTTGGATCTTTTATTCTGTGGGAAGATTGAAATGTTAAAGTTTCAAAATGACTTTATTCCATATCCGTGAGTAGATCAGCTTCCCTTGGCCAAGTTGGTGGTTTGATCCCTGCCCCAACAGGCCACACGCCAAAGTGTCTTTGAGCTCGACATGAAACCCCAGATTACCCCCTGTGGCATAAAAAGTTGTGTGTGAATGAGCCTAAATAAGATATTTTGGGGTAAAACTAAATTGCACATCATATTGCTGCCTGGATGTTAATGTGGGTTGGTGTGTCATTGAATGCAATGTGCTTTGGATGACGAAAAACTGTAAAGGTGCAATCTGTTTTTTTTTGTAGGATTGGTAAAACACCATTATTGTACTACTATGATATTTAAATGATAATGATATTCATTGAAAACATGTTAAAAAACATTTTTGATCAGTTTTGGGGAATGGCAGTAAAGTGTCGTAATACTACTGTTAAAATCCTGGAAATGGCAACGTTTCAAATGTTATTCTTTAAGAAACTATGCCAGCAAAATCACCTGCTTTTTATTTGTTACAGTTCTCTACTTTGTGAATAATAACTTCAGGTTTGGACACACAGAGTCCTCCAATTAACCAAACATTTTTAGGTGAGATAATATAAAAGTATATATTTTTTAAGTAAATATTTGTGATCTAACTAACTGATTGATTTATGGCTTATTAAAACCTTTGGGGGCCAGCATTTGACACAATGAATAAAAAAGTATTGATCTTTAGTCTTTAGACTCAAACATGCAAAAGTAACTCTTTCAGAGCAAAATGAACAAAGATTTAAAAATACCACCCTCTGAATTATGGTTAAAGCTATAACACCAGACAGTCTCTCGGGATTTGTCTGGAGGCTGCTTTTAAGAACCTCCCTTGCTCGGAGGATGAAATCCTGATCTAAGTGGTACCTGTATCGTAATACACAAAGAGTTCTTCAAAAAACATCCACAGCAACAAAGGAACAATTCACATCAAAAAGGTGAAAGAGGATTCAGCAGATATGGTCATGTTTGTCCTCAGGCGGAGCTTTTCTGTGCTCTGTGGTTCCAGCTGATTAGAGGACAGAGCTACAGATGTTCAGGCAGCAGGGTCACAGCTTCAAGAGCTTCCCCTGCTTTTCCTCTATGGCTGGCTCCTGTCTCCCCTCTGCCCCTGGGTCTCGTCAAATCTGTGGACCAGTTATGAGCCCACAACCAACCAGCCAGGGAACCACCAAGTTTCCTGGGAAAACACACACTGAGTTTTGTGGGGGTGTGAGAGAGATCGTGCCTGTAAATACGCACATGCAGATGCATTCACACACATATGGGGCGCAGTCACATATCCAAACCCCCTTTAACCCTGTGGTGGTTTTTCTGGGTGATAAACAATAGCAGCTGATGAGGGTGAAAACACGGCTGAGTGAGTGACACAATCCTGATGCACATGTTTCTCTGACACATGAGGTTGTAAAGGCCTTCTTCTGATGTGATTGTCTTTTTTATGGACTTTTTTTTCTGTTTTTCTCATTTTGTACACAGAACCTGCAGCTTCTGGGAGCCACCGCCATCGAAGACAAGCTCCAGGACAAGGTGCCTGAAACCATTGAGACTCTTATGAAGGCTGACATCAAGATCTGGATCCTGACAGGCGACAAACAAGAAACAGCTATTAATATTGGTATGACTCAGAAATCAAATGAGTATATGTAGATTTTTGTTGTTAAACGTTCTGACGCTACTTGAGTTGCAGTAGTTTATCAAATCCAGTGATGGTGCAACAAAAGTATTGACACCTCTTGGAGTTGGAGGTTTTTGAAATCCAGTGTGTCCGATTGAACTTACTCAATCTTTTAAGCTTTAAGTCACTTGTTTCACACTCTGTCTACATGATGCCCATAAAATTGGAGGAAAAATGTTCCGCACAAAGAAATCTGATACAGACTAAGTGCAGTTAAACTGGATCGAAGTAACAGACTGATGCTAATAATGCAGCTGGGCCTGACAGATGGCCCTCCATCAGATCATGCTCTGGATTTGAATAAAAACATCGAAAGGATTTAAAGAGTAATCCTGCAATTAAGTCTTGCACTTCTATAATTTCACAACAGACTTTAAGCCAAAAAGGCCAAAACATCCTGAATGCAACTCATATTGGTCATGCTCCTAAACAATGGAACCTACAGTTCTCACGATACAAAAGAGTTGCAAATCGTGAGGCCGATCGTGCCCCCCGATTGCCCACTTCTCGCTATGACCCCAACAGCTGTTACACAGGCTTCCTATTGGAAAGTCTTGTAGCTAAATCAGCAGCACCGAGTCATGTTCTCATGTGAAATGTCTTTCCTTCATGATGGGAAATTCCCAGACTGAGTAGTACTCCCCTCAACCACTAAACTCAACCTCATGAAACACAATGTGCACCCACATACTCCCATTAAGGTTTGTGCATCGTGACACAGCTCTGTTTGTGCACTCAGTCCTAACCAAAGAAAAAATGTCCTGCCAACCTGATGTGATAAATAGAATGTCAGGTTCGTACAGCTACTCATTCTTCACCCTCTAAGATAAACTACTGACAGGTTGAAGGCTTCTCTGTCACACATATACAGCAAAAGCATCAGTCGTAGAATGTACATGATATATGAGTCACCTGCACCTCTCACATATCTGACTAGAGAGGCTGCAGATGTTGTCAGAAATGTGACCAACTCTTTTGAACAAACAGATCAGTTTCTTGAATTCTACCTGTCGTTACGTGCTTTATATGCAGGTAAATAATCTTTGAACATAGCCACCTTCGAACACAGATTCCAGAAAAATGGATATGAAAAGTACCTCCATTTGTGGCTCTACCTACCTCTGCGACCTGACTGAATCAGCTCTTTGTGCCCGCTGTGCCCAGATGTGAGGGAGCCCTGCAGAAACACACGCTCGCCGAGATTTTTTTTTTAATGTCTGCTTTTTGACAAAGTCACTCTGCATAATCTCTACTCAGTATTGACTTTGCTTTTTTACAGTTTTTCTCAATGAAAGATGCTCTCCATTGCAAGAGTAAATGGTGCACCATGCTGCCACTTTAGACTGATGAAGCTTGTCCGTCACATTTAGATGACTCTATGCTTCCCGGTGGCCTGAACCACCCATATTGCACTCTTGGCACAGAGTATTAGACCTGGATGCAGCTGAACTTACGACAGATGAAGGCAACGAAACTGTAAAGTCTGTCATTTTTCTGAGGTTGCCTGTAAACCTCATGACATAATGTACAGTAAGCAGTCTGACACCACACGTCTGGCTGCCTTAGGAAACAGCAATGTTTGCTCTGGGGCATGCTCCCAGTGCTGTGAGCTGTTTGTTGAGGGGAGTTAAAGGTATGTAATGCCATAGTCCACGCCAGGATTCAATGAAAGGAAAGTGGCTGCTCTCTGACTTGTTGAAAAATCCTACTGGAGTCTTCAGGGGTGAAGCTCTTAAGAAAATGTTGATTTCATAGAGAAGCTGCATCAACCTCTTAAGTAAAACCTCAAAAAAGCATAAAACAAACATATAGAATAAAAGCTCCCATTATACCTTTATTTGCTCCCATTCAGTTTCTATTTGGTTTAAATTCACACTTCCAAGTGAGTGATGTCCAGTTTGACTACCCTCTTTGGATTAGCATATCTCTACAGTGATTGCTGCTCCCAGTACAATTTTTTGAGATTTCTGTGACTTGATTGTCCCTGTTACACATTCCTTACGTCCATGGGGAGCAGTGTTTAGTTCCGTCTGAGATGAAGAAAGGCTGTGAATTCAACTTTCTCTGTTGAAACAGAAAAGAGCAGCCCGGCCGCAGTCAAATGAGCTTAAGGTAAACACATTAAGCGGAAGGGCTGTGGCAAGAACGGACAAGGGGGGAAGGGAGCGGAGACGTGTTGGGAAGGGGAGACATTTTCCTCACATTGGCAAATTTTTGGACGTTTGCACCTTCGCTCTTAAGAAAACAATCTGGTAGACCCAGATCCCGACCCTGTTTGGTTTTGACTCTTTCATTTCCTCATGCAAACCCCCCTCTGTGTGTGTCCTGTGTGTGCACTATTGTGTCTGACAGTTGCTGTGTGTTTTTGAGCATATTCTTATCTCAGTTTCACTCACAGAAAATGCCACCCAAGGATTCACAAAACATAGGCTTTGTGGTAACCCCCTTAAAGAAACTGAAATTTCTCTCCAGACAGAAGCAAAGTGTTGAAGCCCACAAATATTCATGTGGTTCTGCCACAGATGGCATTCAGCCTTTTCATACAACCAGACTTTTCAGACTGAGAGTTTCAGTCTGGGTTTGAGGAATATTTCATGGAGGCTCCTTCCACCACCTTGCTGGTGACCCTGTGCATCTGTCCCAGCCAAGAGCTGAGGGGAGCGCTCCCCAGAGGGCTGTGCTGGGTAACCCAGAGTTGTAACTGCTTATTGAAACAGGAAACTGACAAACCCTAGTAAACCAAATTCATTAGTCATGTCCTGGGACACTTTCTCTGAACTGTAACACTTTAATTGGTGCCCCTTCAAATCTTTCAGTGCTTATTATGGGGTCTCTTTCTTTGTTTTATATTTTTTCTCCCACAAACTTTAATCCTTTTTTGTTGTTTTAATCAGTGTGTGTGCATGAATTATGTTCTGGCAAGATAATTTGACGCAGAAATTACACTTGAAGACTTGGGGTTGTTTTTTGTTTCATTGTAGAATTCTTTTTGCTTCCACCCATGTTTCTTTTTCAGCCTTTTCATGTGAAACAAATTTGCTTGAGGGGACAAAGTGTCATGTCTTGTTTTCTGTTTCTCTGTAGGACATTCCTGCAAACTGCTGACCAAGAACATGGGCATGCTTGTGATCAATGAAGACACTCTTGATGTGAGTATTCAACTCTTTTGCTGTCCCACCGCAGACAAACCCTCAAACCTCATTAAAGCGCATGACACTCTCTGTTGATCCAAAAATATTTTTGGTAACCACATGGGGTTTTTTTTGCTTGCACATTCAGTAACTGCATTTCCATTACAGTTTTAAGCAAAATAAAGGGATATTTCTGAAGTTTCTTCAAAGTAAAAATGTGCCTTGCTGGTGTTTCCATTATAACTAGAATTGTGCACATCTTGAGTAAAATCTTGTCTGATGAGATCTAATTTGGGGGAAACAGAAGAAGGAAGAAGGACTGTAACCAGTGGTAACCATGAATGTCACAAAGATTTTAAGAGCCAGAACTGTCATTTTGGTGGGTGTTACTGTTGTTTCTGGTGTTATCAACAGACAAAGGCAGAGTCCGTATATGAGGCAGGGACCACGTATTTGGGACTTCTGAGAGAATTAAAACAGAGGGTCCACAGAGGCGTCCAGTGGGGTGTTTTTGCACAAAAAAGTGTTTCCATTGTGCTTTTGCGCTGCTGCTACTTCTGAAAAACCATCTCATGAGAGCATATTGAAATTTGAGAGGTTTTATAAAATTTTGGAGTTTCCATTACCATTTTTATTGCAATATTTAGGTTCTGCTCAATTCAAGGTGTGATGGAAACACAGCTATTTGAGTCTTTATTTCATTTCTCCTTGACTGTCAAGAAATTTCACCACTTTATCTCTTCTTCTCCACTCATATGTGCTTTTTTACATTTACCCTAAAGACGTATTAATGCAAGAGCTCAAAACAGAACATAAAAGACACTTGAATGATTTTCTGTTATGAGGTGTTCAAGTAAATATCCAAGAAAAGACCATTAGAGGATTCATTAGCCCAATATGTCCCCTTGCTGTAGATTGAAAATGAAATTACATTGACTATTTAGACAAGTTAAAACAATAACAAGTCAAGAAGCAAAGTAATTTACTGGTCAGTCTGCAGCACAGGGATGAACACTGATGTGTGAGTGGGAGACACTTCCTGCCAGGCACACTAAAAGCATTTCCACATGTGTGTTACAGATCTTTAGGGTAAATAAAGTATAACATCATGACGGCATCCTGAAATGTGATAATCCCCTGATCTCATCACCCAATCCATGTTCAGAGTCTTAAAGTGATAAAGTCTTCCACAGGCCCCTACCTGAAACCCCAAACTTTCGTCTAACATCTTTAAGACACCCAGCAGAGCGCTCTGTTGACCCCCCGGCAGGAGACTCTTGTCTGTTGTTTCTAAGATTGAAAAGGGCAAGTTCCTGCTTTTCCAGCCTGAGCAGAAGGAGCCACAGATGGAGGTGAATTTCAGCTGGGGGTTAGCTTGTCATGAAAGACGTACGGGAGGCATGGTGAGAAGAGGTGGTGTAAGGAGTGGAAAGCAGCACGGGGGTGTCTGAGGGCGATGACGGACGGCCTTCACTCTGTCATCCAGTCGTTAAGCGTGATGAATGGAACTGAGGTAGAAATTTTGGGTCGTTGCATTCGAAAAGCAAAGCAGCCGACGCTTTGAAATGTCAGCTCTGATTCTCCTGTGGTTGAGCAGATGCTTACATAAGGCAGTTTGTTAAAACGCAAACCTCTCCACCAAGACAGAGGAGGCACAGTGAACAGAAGACCTGGCAGCCGGTCGGGTGGTTCTTCGAGCTCTTGTGCTGCGAAAGAGAGTAATTGGAGCACCTCTTCCCTTGTTGCTTTGTTTAGAAATTGGTATCAAAGAGAGGAGAAGTTTTAAGCATCCTGTGCACTAAATCTTACTTGAACTGGAATTCCCAGAGCAGGACTTGGTCTCAGAGGCAGGATTAGGTCATTTGGAAAAGCTTTGTCTTGCAGTCAGTGAGTTTAATCATTTGGGAAACGAACAGCACTTTTTGAGCATTACTTAAATCAATCCTTGTGAAGTACAATCACAAATAAATGAGTCTCATTATTTTTGTTTACTCAGAAAAAGGTCTATTTGTCTCCTTTGTTGATGGAAATAGATTAGGATCGATCATGTTCATTCTTTGAAAAAATACTTTTCATTTGTGGTGTGAACATTGCAGTCGTTTCGTGTGAGTAGAAAGAAAGCCTCCAAACTTCAAACTCCGTAGTGGAAAGTTTTAAATCGAGGACAGTCGATGACATTGCGTCCATACAAATGTCCAGATTCCACATCATGACTGTCACATCCTGTTCCCTGTATCACTCAAGGCCTGTATCAACAATGGAGCCCAGTCTTTATGGGAAGCTCTTGTGGGTTTCTGAATGGACGCTGCATACCCATTCCAAAACCAAACACAAGCTAGTCACATACGCTAAACTGGTCATTATAGCCATAACAAAGAGGCTTTAGGAGGAGACATGTAGCATTAGCGCTTGAATTCCTCAGTGGAAATTAGGGGGGAAATGGCCATCCTACTTGAGGAAATGGTAAACTTCTCTTATCGTAGTGTGTGATGAATAGATCGAGCCTCGAATAGTGAATTCTTTCCCAGAGTTAACACACAAACTGATACATGCTCTTAGACTGAGTTATCATCTAAAATCAATCTCTCAGTTAAGACATAGGGGCCCTCATTTAGCCCCCTGGTTACATATAGGTATCACAGCCTTTTACTTCCACACACTTATGTGCACATAATGTATATATCCACATATATACACCAGCCTGTCTAAATGCTCACCATCTCACGCTGTTTTACAGACCCCATCAGGGATGCCTAAGTCCTCGCAGCTGCTTTCTGCTTGTATCCTCTTGCTGCGTTTCTCTCTCCTGTTAATCCATCATCTCTTTCTCTGCGTGTCTTTCACTCTCCTCCCTGGCTTTGTGAAACGTAAAGCCCTTTTCCCCAAATATTTCCTTTAAGCTGGGGTTTCAGAGTTTTGTTATGCCAAGCAGACATTGCTTGGTCCCTTTGGTACAATCTTACTGCACTGACATATCTGACCCCCATACTGGGCTTGGCCCTTCATCCCTCCCCCCTCTCCCTCGTTGCTGCTAATGGCCACCATCTCTAATGATTACAGCTGTTTGAGCATCTGCTTGGCACATTAGGCTTGATAAATCGCTCTGCATCATTAATTTGTACTTGTCCATTTAAGCATGTATTGTGGGTATGTACACCTCTTAAAACTGTATTGTTTTGACATCACATCATTATCAGAAGTTCTTCTACAACGTTATTTCAGTTAAACTTTATAGGATAGTTTATATCATGTATTCCTCTGGTATATTTACCTGTCCCAATGCAAATGACACAGGTGCAAACTGTTTTATCCCCTGATGGCTGCACCATCTGTGACTAAAATGATGAATCCAAAAATGATCTCTCCACTCCATCCATGCAGACCACATGCCCATACATCATGACAGTAAATCCTCTTGTCAGTGTCATATTTATAGTTATTCATCATCACTCGTCAACATGGCTGTATAAACTGTATAAGCACACGCAATCCACTCTCAGAGCTTGTCCATGTTATCACCCCATGGCAGAATTCTGAGCAGAATAAGCAAGGGAACCATAATAAATATCCAAAATATTAAGAGCAGCTGTTCCTCTAAAGTATGGGATTGGCAAGAAGTGTGGACAGAGATGTGTCATTTAGTCTTTTGTTTGTGATTTTAGAGACTAAAGAGAGTTGAGTCTTAAACCTCTGAGTAAATTTTAACAAACCCTATTGATCTTGGCAAAAGAGTTTTTGTCAAAAAGAAGATTCAGCACTGTTAGAGAGAATGAATAGTGCCCTTTGTGGTGAGGACTGAGAAACAAAAAAAGCTGCCCTTGAGGTTGTTTCTTTCATCAATTGCTATAATGTTGCTATTGAAGTACAGGCAGAGTTTTCTGAAGTAAAAAGTAATTTCCTGACAAGGGAAAAGGACATTATTATGGAAAATCAGAACCATCCAAAAATCCTGAATCTAGTAATTAGCACCAGTTTGCATAGTGTTTACATCATCCAGGTAATTTAACAGTGCTCATCCCATCAGTTTGTTACCACACCATTTCTTGAAACATAACCTGGTAGTTTTACCGGTTGGATTAATATCACTGATATACTTTCCATTCCACAGAGAACAAGAGAAACACTCAGCCATCACTGTGGACTACTGGGAGATGCCCTCTACAAGGAGAACGACTTTGCTCTCATTATTGATGGAAAGACTCTCAAATACGCCCTCACGTTCGGTGTGCGACAGTACTTCCTGGACCTCGCTCTGTCCTGTAAAGCTGTCATATGCTGCAGGTAAGATTTAGTACAGAGACAGTAATGCAAACCAGACACAATAAATTCCACTCACTGAAATGGGAGGTTGAAGAAAAGGTCCTTTATGCAAGATGAATGTAGACAAAATATAGACCAAAATGACAAAACTCTGAAACCTCCTCTTTCTTTCTCGATTAGAAATCATAAAATGAGATTATTAGCACCAAAAGAGGTTTTTTCTAAATTATATTTGTCAGCTTCTTTGATCGGGTCAGACTGGACTTGATTGATTCATAGCATGTTGAAGTTTCTATGATGACACCACGCTAGCTGATGAAGTTTAGCAGTGGGAAGAGAAATCTGTGTTTTTCTCTGCTGAAGACAATTTCTTAGATTTAGTAGAACAGGAGAAAGCTTAACAGGAGGGTGATAGAGCACATGATAAGGCTAAAACATGGGCTAAGCTGTAAGTGGTAATGTTCATGCCAACTTTCAGTAACATTTGCTCTGCTTGGTAGATGAGCACTGGCAGGACACAACTAGGATTACACGTTACAGTCTCAGGGCACTGGGCTGTGAGTGGCGCTAAATGTAGCCAGCTACTAAACTAAGGTACAGACTCATAAAGTTTTCTTGTTGCCATGTTTCAATCAACAGTGCTGCGGAACTGTTGATAAATACATTACCTTGTTGCTTCGTATCCCGTAAAAAGTTGTCTTTAGCAAAGAAAATTAGCGTAACAAAGAAGATACACAAAATACACAAGGCGTCACTGAAATCCACTTTGTACAAATTCTCCTCACAGTCCCTTGAAATGTCATAGGTAGTAAAAACTTTGCATCATAAACCTTAAAGACCAAACTGATGTCACAAAATCACCAGTTTTGTTTCGAGTGTTGTTAGCCAGTCAGCCCAAAATGTTAAAGGGATATTGCAATTATATAAAAAGGGAGCAGCCTCAGTTTTGAGCCCTCCAGGTGAGTAATGTTGAGTATTGTTGCTTTCAGACTCCTTAAAGTAACAGCTTTATGGTTGAACTATGAAGTGTTATGTCTTTGCCACAAAGGTCATTGACTATTTTATAGCAGCAGCTTAAAATGTGTGGTAGGTATAAATTTAAATGACAACTTCGACATTATGCAGGTTCACTGTTGACCTGCCCAGGCCAGATAAATAATAGGAAGTACTTAAGTACTCAAGCAAGCGTGACGGGGTGTGGGGTAACAAGTCAGCACCGTGTTTTCAGAAACACAGCCAACCAGATGACTCGGTACATTACGGGAAAATGTTATTTATTTTTCCATCTCTACCTGACTTTACCTTGAGCACACTCTTCTGGCACCAAGAGACACCAGGAGATGAATGAGGCCTCTTAAACCACAGAGAGCATAAACATCAACAGTACCACAGCTCAAGACAGACGTGTAGTTTATGACATCATCTTCGGAGAGTCTCTGTACAGTACGCCACACTAAAACTCAGACACACCGAAACTCTGAGCCTCCTGTATGAGAGGTTGCTCACTTCTATTCAAGGTTAGAGTCTCTTAAAGAGGACTCATGATCATCACCTGATGAGCGGATCTTTTTCATCTTCTACATTTAGATGAATACTATTGGTAGGCAAGACTCCTCTTAAACATATATTCTGTCAACAGCTGCACAGCCCCACAGCGAGGATCAATAAAGGCTTTATGATTCATGCTCTTTCCCGGGTCCCACCTTCCCTCCCATCTGCCCTAAAAGCGCTATTGCAGAGACACAACCCCTTTCAATCAAAACCACATGAAACATTATGTGCTGGCCTTTATAGGCATGTAATGCAATTGCATTATTTTTTGTTTATTCCTCACATGACTTTTGAGTTTGAGTGTTTTGGTCATGTAGGGCTTCCGTAGGGCAAACAATGAGAAACACCATGCAGAGCAGCAGCAAGACGCAGAAACAAAAGTCCCTCTTTCACTAAGAACTGTTTGTTTATCTGCTAAGCTGGGTACCTAAAGTCGGGAAGGTCGGAATGCATTATATCTAGTAAAGTCTGACACACAAGAGACATACTGGACATACTAGAGAATAATTTCAGCTCTTGAAGAGGTGCCTTTCCTTTGTTTTCTTGTAATTAGAGAAATATTCAGCAAAAAAGCGCTCCGTGTTTATCTTCAGGGTGTTCACAGTTTGACATCTGCACACTTCAGCCTACAAAAGTACAAAGGAAAAGCCTCAGGTTTTTCAGAGTGCTGATTTTGAGACTTTCTTTAAATGAATATTATTTTATACACACCCCAAATTACACTGTCCACCTCTGGGAGAGAAGGGAATAGAAATTCCAAGACAAAGGATGCTTTACTTTCACCCATTCTCTCCTTTGTGATGTTTCATGTCTTTTATTTTCCCTTGCACTGCATTAGAAATGGCTGCTCTATCAGCAGTTTTATTTCAATATTTTTTGCTACAGTGCTCCCATTTGACTACATCCTGTTCTTCCTTTCAGAGTGTCTCCTCTCCAAAAGTCAGAGGTAGTGGAAATGGTAAAGAAACAAGTGAAAGTGATCACACTCGCCATCGGTGACGGTGCTAACGATGTAGGAATGATCCAGACAGCTCATGTCGGTGTGGGAATCTCAGGAAATGAAGGCCTGCAGGCAGCAAACTCTTCCGACTACTCAATCGCCCAGGTGAGCAACAAAAAAGGCTTTACATCTGAATTTTAGCGAAAGTTTAATATTTACATGCACCTGGATGACAAAACAAGATCCACAAGCTTCAAAATAAGAGATATACAAATGCCAGACACATGCCAGCGTAAAAACAGGTAACACATGTCCAGAAGAAGGGGATGTTACAGAGAATTAAACATGATTAAAACACAAACATATACAAGCAGAGGAATAAAAGTAGGTCTGGGAGTGCATCAGTGGGGATCAGCCACTTTGCTCAATTGAGCAGAACAGGGGGTCTGGTTGTACTGTAAGGGTGGAGAAGTTCTTAGACATGTAGAGGAGAGACCATGAAGGGATTTGTAAAAAATCAGAAGAATTTTGAAGTAAATCCTCAAACAGGGGGTCAGTGGAAAGAAGCAAGCATGACCAAGAAGCTGCATTTTTAATTATTTGTAGCCAGAATATTTCTCTTTTGTTACACAATTTGATAAATTAGCTGCTGAGGAAATGTTTTTCTAAGACTTAATTAACAGGGCTTAAAGTCAACACCTGTAAAATCTGTTTAAATAAAGTTATTCACAAACTGTGATTTTTGCAATATTATACTCAAACATTGGAGCAAACTCAGAATTTTGTTTGTGGTTTCATAGCAACCTTGTGTAATTCAGGCCTCTTTTCCCCCCAAGCTCAAATCACTCTACAAATTATCCATCTTGCCATTGTCTTCGTAGGTATAATTTATGTCAGTGATAGCATGGTACAGTGATCCCAGTAACAATTGAAAATATGTCTGCTGGCACGTTAGCTTATACAGTTTAAGTAGCTACACCTGTAAAACAGGCACCCATTGACACCACGAGACAGAAACAGATTCAGGCAAAATGCAGCATAAATACATGCTTATGTCCCAGTAACCATGTTACATGAAACTCTGCATTGAAATCCAATACACACAACTCACAAAAGCCTCAAAGCTCCTGTATTACAGCCCTATTTCTACACAGCAGGCCACTCAGTACATCATGTTTCTATTACAGCCACAGGGCCTGAGAGTATGGGAAACTCAGGTTGATTAAAAGACACTACACCCTCTGTGCTTCAGTATGCAATTACCATTTAAAAGACTCAAGTTTGCCTTAAGTGCCCTCTTCAATCGGCATGACATGCAAAAGTGTACGTCTTTCGTAGACAGGTGGCCTCTTGTAATCCATTAAGGTTATGTCTCAGCATCAAATTAAATTACACCATAAGACTTCAAGAAGTGTTTTTCCATGTGTTGATGTAACGCTACATTTACTGTAATTTGCAGACTGCAGGCTGAAAACAGTCCACAGAAGTTGTGTGACTTGTTTTGGTATCCCTGTGGATGATTTATTTGAATGTTATGGAGTATCAGATGAGCTACTCACTGTGAGCAAGTAGCTTCTAAGATTAAGAAACTTGAAAGCTCAAAGTTATCTGTGAAAGCAAGTGGAGAGTGAGGGGGCTTTGGAGCGAGGAATCTCTGCTCTCCATCTGTCGTCAGCTCATGTCTCTGTTAACTGATGTTTGATCTGAGCGTTCGAGTGGTCAAAGAAACTCAGGTTGTCATTTCACAAAAGAAAAAAATCTTGGAAAGACTGAAGGAGACGGAAAGAAGAAAATATCCCTACACAAACCAAAACATTGAACAACTGAAAACAGTGGATAAAACACCCTTTTGAACTCCTATAATCACAATTATCAGCCAAAAATAGTACAGATATATCAACCCACCACAGGCAGTTGACGCTGATATAGTTATCAAGCCATCTAACTGTTGTTCTTAACCCCTAGAGATAATCACCTCCTATGAAGAGCTTTATTTTAATAACACAATCTTTGACCGGACATTTCTGGTTTGTCACAGCTTTCAACAACAGTCTCATAAGTCCCCTGCACTGAGCGGTGATGAAACACCACAACTTTCTGTCATCTCAAATTCTTTTGGCTGTTTTACTATCCAAGCACTGATCTCTGATTATGCAGAGCATTATTTTATTCTCTTCCTTTCCTCTCACACAGTTCAAATACTTGAAGAATCTGCTGCTTGTCCATGGAGCCTGGAATTACAACCGCGTAGCCAAGTGTATCCTGTACTGCTTCTACAAAAATATCGTCCTCTATATTATCGAGGTAAGTCACAGGCCTTAGTGCTCTCAACCAGGAGTCGTGCAATGAGCAGAATTTAAAGTGAAGTGCTTAAACTTTTCCACATGCCTTGATTAAGAGTAAGCAAAGATTCCTTATTGGATTTTCCATGTTTGTCTTTCTGTTGGCTGGACTTTCACATGCCAGTCTGTGCCACTCGGAGGTTTGACATGAGCAGAATACACACAAACAAACAAATGCACAGACACAAAATAAAGAAGCAAATGTGACATGTAAGTGTCTAAAAAAATGGGAAAAATGGAAAATACATAGTTTGTGAACTCCGACGAATACTACTATGAATATCAAAGTTTTCAAAAAATTTCAAGTGGAACCTGGCCAAAATATGCAGCAGCAAAAACACAAAGTTACAGATGCAAAGAGAGACATTGTATAGTTTACAAAACATAACAAAACATCAAATTTGCACAGAAATGCAATGAGTATTCATTTCTCTACACCTTTTCAGTAGCAGTTTATGAACTAACCACTTAATGTGTCATGTATACAATTATAAAGTCTTTTTAACACATTTATAAGTTGTTTAACAGTTCTTGTAGTGAGTGTAGACACTTGCAATAACCTAGAGAAACATTTATTTAACCTTGCAAGCAGTGTACATAATGGCTGGTGAGGGTATGATTTACAATACATTGAACCTTGAATGAAAACATCTATCCCATCTTTTGAATTCTGGGTGCTCCTAACACATATATGTCCACTGTTTTATACAGCTACAACTGCACTCTGTCAGTATTATCATAAGAGGGTATCATTTTTGCCATTCCCCAAAGGTAAACTGTCTAACTGAAACCTGAAAAGTGCTTCATTCTGTCTTAAGGCACTTTTAGTAAAGTGACATCTCTGTAAGGGCTTTTTAATAATCATACTACAACATGTTTATAAGAGCTTAAAAGCCGTATTTAGTGGCTGTAAATAAAGTGTTTGACAAAAATATGTCATAACTTTCAAAACTATTGTATCTGTTGTTCGAACTGTTTGAAAATGTTATTAAGATGCTCACATCTCAAAGAACAACTGTTTTCACATCCATGCAGGGAAGAGTTGTTCATTTAGACCTGGAATTCTCGGTATCTTGGTACCTCCAAGAAGTATTCACCAAGATATAGTTAAGGCAATAAATTGAAACACTACATGTTTTTCTTCGCCCTGTGATTGTGGAATTTCTGGAAAATATTTTCTTTGGATGAAAATTAGAGGTATGTCCTGAATCTTTCCACCATTTTTGAATATCCATGAATGATGGTCAAGGGGGGTTTAAACACATCACTTTGCCGGTGTGCGGTAGGTTTCATGGCATATGACAGATACCAGAGCCAGTGCTGATTGCGGGTTCAGAGCTATAACCAAAAATGACCAGACAGGTTAAGTGCTTCCTATCAGCAACAGCTTTATCATCAGGGGGGTTCTCAGATGTTTTGATCTGCTTCATGTGCATTTGCCTGACACAAGAAGGAACTTTGGTTACTGAGGATTTAATCACACATTGTCTTGGGTTAAGTATAAGGGAATCGTAATGGAAATATTTCTCTACAGTGAGTCATCTGCTTACCTCTAAAAATATGACGACGTGAGGAATTATTTTTGGCTTCACTGAATGTATAATTTCACAAAATAAAACCAGGACAAGCAGCTGCACACATGAGAAACAGAAAAAAAACATAACAATAATAGAAAAAAAGAAGAACTTTAATTACTTAAGGAGAAGCAGGAGCCATATAAAGTAAGTAATTAACATTCATTATCTGCTTTTACATGACCAAAGACTAGAGCATTCTCTAGAGTCATTATTTGAGCTATTTTTATCTCTTAGAAATGATTCTTTTTGGGCCTTTAGAGCCTTTATTAAGAAAATGAGGCAGCGGAGAGAGAGAGTGGAGGGTAACATACTGCAAAGAGCCAAGTCTGTACTCAACCCAGGTCGCCTGCTTCATAGACTAAAGCCTTTGCACACAAGGTTTGGAATTTAACCAATTTGCTAAACTAGCCCCTCAACTTGGTGACTTTGAGGTCCAACCACATGTTTCAAAATATCATCACCACTTAACCTGTCATGGAAATATGAGCTTCTCAGAATCCTCTTTTGCACAACTTCTTTCTGTCTCACTCGACCTCTGATCCCCCTCTCTATCCTCATTCCACTTTATGTACCATGGAAAATCAGAAGGCTACCTTTTTACATTCCAATATGTCTGCTTCTGGCTTATTGTGACCTGAAGTGAAAGAGGCCACTCAGTCCCTCAGTTCCAGGCTTTGACTGCAGTTAATGGCACAGAAAGAGTTTGATCATTCTGCCCTGTTTTGTTATGGTAGAATAACATTTACAGATCCAAAAGTAAATTCAATTTGAAGCTAACTGAATTTTCTGTCGACAGAAAAATGCAAATATGGTTATGTCTCTGCTTTGATGTCGACTTTCTTTCATGTTCTTCCATGTTTTTGTTACAGCCTGTAAACTTTCCAGTGTTTCAAAAGAGGTAGCATAACTTATGATGTGTGTTGGAAATGAGTTTAAGTGTGTGTAAATCTAATCTTTTATAAAGCTTTTAGTTTCCGCCCTTAATTTGAATAATAAAAAAGAAATCCTTTAAACATATTTTGAGGTTATTTTCCATTTTCGACATTCAGCCCATCTTTGAAACATTCCAGGCCTCTTTTCAGAGCAGGTCTTTTGCCTCAACTGTTACCAAACATCCATAGCTCTGTCTGCAGGGCGAGCTTCTTTCTAGCACACCTTTTGTTGCTCTTTGAAAACATAACTCCACCTCCTCTCTCCTGTGCCGCGCTACCTCAGGGGGGATTGAAGCAGAGAATAGGACATTTCTTCATTGTTTGGCTGCTTCAATATTTCAAATGTCTACGTTTTGTTCAACTGTGACATCGGACACAGCAGCGACCTCAGGGTTTGGCTTAAAGCTGCACTTGTTGCTTTAATAGGTTTACTTTTGTGTATGCATGTTTTTCTCGTCCACTCCTGTGCTACCCACAGGAAAAGAATCAAGAATTTTAACTCTTTGTCAGAGCACTGTTGTCAGATATGGTGCGATACTGGGAGACTCTGAACTTAAGTCTCTTTACTCTCCTGGCTCTTTGGTCCTTGTTAAGAGATATAGTCCAGGAGTATAAAGGATTGTGAACACAAAAAGATCTTTTGGAGGCTCTTGGAGAAGTTGTGTGATCATTCAGGGTTTTCTGTGACTCACTGTGGGTTAATTGTGAGTCAGAAAGTGAGGTTGTCACTGCATTGGGTGATTGAAAGACAGCTGGAAACGCTTCACAGTGTTTTCTTTTGGCTCTCCTTTCACCGTTGATTGCTTTCCTAATCAGAAGGAGGACAGTTTGGTCGTTATCAGACTTTAAAAAAAACTGAATTTTCTTATCATTCAAATGTTTATTGTGTTCATATCTTTTGAAAAGTTTTAAGGAAATTTCATAACTCCCATTTTGTGACAAATTACGTGATTCACTAAAGACCTGGGGTGGGTAGGACTGATTTTGCTTTCCCAAAGGATACCATGGTAACTCCATTCAAATGACCGGTCCAGCTGGCCACTCATGTTTGATTGACACATTGCCAGGCAGCAAAAGAAGGGGCTGATGGACAAGTGGCATTTATGAGGCAATTACATGAAAGCTCATTCAGCGTCGCTCGGCGTAGTTTAGAGACGGCTTAGAGTTGCAGAGCAAAGCTTGCCGACGATTGAAACGACAAATGAAACCACAAAGGCCAGTCCTGGCATTGCAGCACAGCTTGTTTTTGTAGCCCCACATATTTCCAGCATATTTATCAGCTCCCTCTTTAACACCTCTTTCATCCTTTGCTTGCTTTGTTCATGAACTCCTTTAGCAGTTGTGCGATACTAAGCTTAAGAGTATGAAGACTCACATTGTTAGGGACAAATGTCATGCTCCCTCCTCCCCCTCAATCCATCGCTACTTTTAGACCTGCAGATCTGCCTCAGAATCAATTATTTTTTTCAGATAGCCGCTGCCCAATCCTCCTTTTCTCAGCTCCCTCTTCCCTCTATTACTGTTTTTCATGATGTGCAGTCGGGGAGAGAGGCCAGCCACACCCCTTCGCTGAGTGGCACTCAATGAGGAGAAGAAAAGGGGAAGAAAAATCCTGCCTGGTACTTCCCCTAATGAGCAAATCAATGCATCTGTCCCTCAAGAGACGGGAGAGGGAGAAAGAGAGAGAGAATCTATTGGGACCCCGAGGACCAGGCCAAAACACTCACACAGAAGCAGTTACCACATGCTATGAATAGGAGCCTTTTTTTAACTTAGCACAACAATATATCAGAGCGGAGCTTCTCATTGGGCCGAGCTGTAATTAATTCAGCAGTTTGACCTGCTCACTAGCCTCTCGTTACCATTACTTGAGCCACGCTAATGGTTGAATCTACCTCACGGCGTGGGCTTCATCTTCACACAACCCATAGCAACGACATCTGAATGTATTTTCAGCCAGCCAAAAACTCACACGCCTGAAACTTTTCTTGCAGTGCCAACCGATGATCTGTACACTTCAGGCTCTCAGGGTTACAGAGCCACAAGGTACCACATGAATTTAAAACATAGGCCTCTCTTTATAAAGGAAACATCATGGTAGAGTGCACCTGATCGAGTCTCGGCTGGGGTCTGTGATGGGTGGGTGTGGCAGAGAGAGGGGGTGTACGTCTGGGGGCACACACATGAACATAGGCGTCGTCTATAGGCACCCAGGGCCCAGCGAGAGAATGAATCAGCAGTGAATGGAGGGTGACAGACATTTGTTTCATGCATACGCTTACAGGACTAAATGGGAACGTCCAGTGGTATTGGTTGTGCAGATAGTGGCAGCAGCGGGTGAGGCCCTCAAATAGGCTTTGTCCCAATCTGAGAATTTGTAGCAGTTCATGCTTTCATAATGAGGTTAAATGAAGCGAAGAAATGCTTGGTTGGCCATGGCCGAAACACAGCACCCCTGATGTTCCCTTGAGAGATTTGGCGTGAGCATGTGCTGACTCTGGACTCCCGTGTGTTAAACTGTAACACTGTGAGGAGGGATTTCTGATTCACTGTCAGCAAACAAGTGATTATTTCATGTTCTACATGCAGATTTTCTCCAGAATGTCTCAGACACACCTGTAAAAAGAAAGAATAACTCATGTATGCCATTATTCATGCTGTATCTCGCCGCCCAGCTTGCATGTTGATACAGTTAATTTATAGATCTCAGCTCTCCGCCTTTTTAGATGTATTGTTTTGTTCAGATAACTATGACTAATCAAGATACAGTGATAAGCCTCATCTCCACCCAGCATATGGTTTGCATTATCTCTGTCTCCCTTCCCTGACGCCGTATATCAAAGTCCCAATCACTCAAAGTCCCACAGCCCTAACTCTGCCCCTATAACTAACCCTGTCTGTCACCCACTTGTCTCCAGGTAGATCAAGGAGTGCAAAGGTTTGCTTGATATACGTTTGCAGCTAATCCCATGATGAATTTGGTTGACAATTTGCATTAAGGAAGTGGCAGCTAAAGGTCCGGGCCTCCTCGATTTTTTCAAATTTGACTACTTGTGGCCTCTCTACCCTCAGTTTAAAACTAGTTAGATTTGTCTCACAGCATGTTTGTCATGAGACAACACTTAAAACAACCCACATTAGCTTGAAATCTTTCTACTTGAAAAGCATGAAACAAAGTTCACCCTGTTCACTCCTCAGTATTGTTCATATAACTTACTGAGATCCTGCAGTGTCTTGGTTAAGTCTTGGAGATGTTGAAGAATGTGGTGTGAAAGATAAATGGGTTGTCAGTCTGTAGTCGCTGCCAAACCATCTCTGATAATAGTGACCAGTCACCCTCACTATCTCTAATGGGAAACAGAAAGGACAACTAGGAGGACTACAAAGATTTGGTGTCCTCCTCATCTAGTTCTATAAAACTTTACGCTGTTAAATTTATGAATAAGCGTAAATAACCTTTCTGTCCTTTGTTTGCCTTTCTAATTTTATATATGAATTTTTTTCTCCCTCAGATCTGGTTTGCGTTCGTCAATGGCTTCTCAGGGCAGATCCTGTTCGAGCGCTGGTGCATCGGCTTATACAATGTGGTACGTATAAATAAAAGATACTATATACGTAAAAAGTTTGCATCTTCTCCCTTCAGATGCAAAACTGGTTTGCAGCAGTGCCCCCAAAGTGATCTCCTCAGTCTGTACCTATGACATCAACATCTTGATGACTTTCTTCTTTATTTATGACCTGTTGTCAAGGCCATACTCCCTCTGTGCCCTAAACTATGTTCTGAGTGTGAAAGAACAACAGCCCTGCTTGCCCCAAAGAGTGCAGTTTGCAAAGGCAGTTAAGTGTGAACGTTAAAGAGGATAGGAAGAATAGAGCAACAACTGAGCAGGCCGCTGATGTCGGGAGTCCCACAGGGCTCTATAATGGGACCACTCCTAATGAACTCATATTTCATATCTGTCATGAATTAAGTAGATGTAAAAAACATGCAGTTCCTAAATACGCCTTTGGTCCCCAAGGAACTGAGATGTAACATTAAACTGTTAATAAAATTAACTCGATTAAATATACAAAAATATAACTCGAGGTGCAAGCTGAAATTTTCCCACATTTCTGATTGGCCTCTACTGAAATTAATTCGTTGAGGAGACAAACTGTTCAGTGTGAAAAAAACATTTCCACAGCTCTCCCTGTTGCATTCATTTGACAAAAAAAACACTGCCCATGAACCAGCACTAGTTGGTGGTGGGAATGGGTTTGGCCCTTATTTTAACCCAAAACGAGAGGAATTCCTCCAGCTCAGTGGGAGTCTGACGGAGGCAGTGGACTGAATCCTCCCCTCAATGGAGATCTTCCCTGAATACGAAAGAAGCCCAGCGGAGCATGTCGTGTGGCTCTCTGGTCCTACAGACTTAGGCTAACAGACTCCCAGTCCAGATGGGCCTGTAGGGAACTCACACCAACTGACCCACTGAGCCCCCCAGCTATACAATACCATCACTCCTCTCTCAGCAGCTGCTCCACAGAACAACATTACAGCACTGCTAAGAAATTACACTAAATACCTTCTTCTAAGTCAAGAGCGTTGCAGATGTTCACTGGAGATGGGTTTTGCATATGAAGAGGCTTAGAGCATGACTAATCAAAATAAGAATCCCAGGATGATTTTAAGGTCAGTGATTTTTAATGATTTGAAGTAATGAAGAGGGCAAGTGGAGAGCAAAATGAAGAAACTTGGATAAATGTAACATATGGAGTCTGAAAAAGGCATCAACTTTATATTTGAAACAGTGAGGTGCTGTTCAATTACACTGAATACATCTCTTTGTGAACAGGCACCTTTTTATTGCAGTTGTTGTGTTTACTTCAAGTTTTAACATAAAGGCCTGCTTTCTAGCTTTTGTAAAAGTCCAGTTTCGGGTCACAGGCTTCAGCAAAAAATTCTTCTTGGCTGTATCAATGAAATGTTTTTGTTTATTATAAGTTTGATAGGATATGAAATCTTAGTGTGAAACATGAAATATTCTAAATTTCCTCTTTGAAACTCTTTTTATAATCTTTAAGTTGGAAATTGAACATTGTCCTTAGAATTATATCTGTGTGTTTTTCTTCCTCATGCAGATCTTCACTGCTCTGCCTCCTCTCACTCTGGGTATATTTGAGCGCTCCTGCAGGAAAGAAAACATGCTGAAGTACCCTGAACTCTACAAAACCTCCCAGAATGCCATGGGCTTCAACACCAAGGTAACAATGGTTTCTAATTGAGTGCTTTATGTGACATACAAGAATAGAACAAGTCCTGTGTCATGCTTTTTTTTCCCAATACTTATATCAGAATTCCTCAAATTGAGTGCAAAAACTCACACTTGGTAGTTATAGTTTATATGTTTTTCCATAATCGAACTACTTAACTTCCCTTTCTCACCTCTGGGAGATGTAGTCATCAATTTTGGTCATATTGTGGAGTTAACTTGTCTAAAAAAAAACAAAACACAAACTGTGCAACTGTTCATTGCATCATCTAAAATTCAGAATAATGTATATTACTCTTATAACCTGTTACCATTCCAATATGACATAGATGTTTCCGTCACCTTCTGATCTGAACTGATGCCTCTCAGGTCACAGTGTCCCAGCAGCTGCAGTCAGTGTGTCTCCAGTCACAGCGTAGTTTGGCCCGGCATGACCTATTCTGTCTGCTTCCAGGGTTTTGTTGGTTTGCCTTCAACCCGGTAATAAAGATGTCTCCTTCTTTCTCCATGCTGAGACAGAGCCCTGGGCCCTCGTCACAGGCGTGGTGACCTGGTTAGTGCTGCATGGAGGTGGATTAAAGGCGAATTGGCCATGGCGGTCAGGGGCAGGGAAGGTCAGATGGGTTTTGGGGGTAAGCAGCAGAAAGAATCAGAGGACAGAGGGAAGAGAAAGAGTGTGCTCTCATTGTTCGACGGCGTTTGTTGCGGAAAATTATGCAATTTGTTTAAGTGGGGTAGATGTTTGTTCTCAGAGGAAGGCTGTCAGATTGGGTTTAAAAAACCCAGGACCACACTGACCGCTAAAATATCTCTAGTTTTAAGATGTTAAGACCAACCAGCCCTACTCTTACCTACTCTACCTTCAGTGAAACCATCTTATTCTATCATAGTCATTTAAATGACAATGTAGTATTATGTGGCATCTCATGATTCTGTCATAGATTAAAGATAGCTTTTTTGATATCTGTTGGTTTTCATGGGATGAAATGACCATACAACGTCTTTTTTTTAATATAATCCATAGATTAAAAATGTTTGAAAAGTGATAATTTATCAGAAATAGTGTTTGCCCTCTTACTACCACTCATGTGTTTGTAAAGCCTGCCAGAGTTGCTCTTGCCAAATGTTGTCCACTGTAAACTCACTTCATAATTAAGAAAAGCTGCACGCAAAGTAAGACCTTTATGTGGAGTCACATTATCTGTATTCCAGTAATTAGTCACTTCAGCAGAGAAGTGTTTGTCCTCACAACTGTTGAATCAATCTTCTCAAATTTTAGTTTTAGTCCATTGCAAGGTAGATTTTCCTGCATTTATTTTTTTTGAACAGCCTACCAACAGCTTCGTGCCAGAAAACCGTTGAAAGACTACCCGTCTGATAGTTAGAAGTAAATGAACCTCAATCTTGTTTGGGCCTCATTTTCCAAGACCCGTAAATGATGACTCGGCCAGGTCAGCAGGTTGTTTTTGCTGGCTTGTCCACTCTCTTCCCGAGATATTTTCCTTGCAGCTGGCCTGAGGCGAGGCGAGAAAATCCAGCAGGAATTTGGCCCCTCGAAGCCTGTCTTTTTGCTCGCCTGGCTCTCTTGTACACAACAGATACTGTCTTTGTGAATTAAAGCTGTTTGTGTTGAGGTGAGAGGAGGGAGTGACCGAGGGTGTTAGCCGCTCCAGGCGTGGCTTCTGCTGTGTCGCCTGTTCACTTTTAATTACATATTCCCGACACTTGAGTCACTCCAACAAACCATGCTCCCCTTATGTGGTCTTAGTGTTTACAGCAGTTTACTAGCTCTTTATCTTTTACACACCTCCTTTCCTTCACTTGTTATACTCTGTTTCTTTCCTCACCAGGATGGAAAAGGCAGCTCTGGAAATATTTGGCTCGGTATTAATTACTGGCAGTCATGCTTTTTTTTTTTTCAGAAATTAGGAGTTTCACAAAGGGCAGAACCTTTACCAGACAGATCAAGCATTCATTCGAGGGAGACCCTTAGCGACTTGCTAGGATACAAGTAAAAGAAAGAGAACAGGGTGGTTTGGATGGTGAAAGGGGGGATACCATTGTGACGAATGATGATGAACATTTATTGATTTTATTAGCCTTTATTTTCATGGAGAGGGAATCAGGGTTTTATTTGCACCCCTGCAGTGTTTCTGGAGGAGATAGCTGATAGAGAGCTAAATCTGTCAGTGGAGCACCAATTGGAATTAAAGTGATTGTAACTAAAGTGACAACTTAGTCTAAATTTGACCATTGAGATAGAAGGGTGGGGGTCGGTTTTAGCCACCTCTTGCTCAATGTATTGAGTTTTGTGTACACATTAGGAGGGGGAGGTAATCTAGGGAGTAGGGTGGCTGCATGAGACTTTGTTTAGCTGATAAAAAAAGGTGAGGAGGTCATGCCATCGAGGCCATGGTGTATTATAAAAGCTCATAGTGGAGAACAAGATGTCCCCCTCCACTGTACACTCTCCTTTCTTTTCTCCTTTTTATTTTCCTGGCAGAATATTTGGAAGAACATAAGATGTGAAGCTAATAGTTATTCTAATGGTTACCCAAACCATCATAAATCCCAAGAAATTTTAATTTTCAGGGTTTCCAGTTAGTCTGGAACAAACGCTGTTTTATGTTTTACTGACAGGTTTGCTGAAGTTGTTGAAATGAGTGTTTTTAAGTAAGCGAGACTCCAACTTATCCTCTGCCAAGAACCAATGATTAAAAAGCCGCCAAAGATTAAAATGCAGCGAGTTTCTGTTTGTGTTTTTCCCTTGGTTAACTCTTCCAAGTTTGACAAATTTTCATCTCAGAATTAGCACCACCGTCTGGGTCAGCACAGGGGAGGAAGAAGGGGGCACGAATGTGGAGCAGGTTTTTGGCAGAATGGATTTCACGGCTGTTTCATGCTACATCGCCCATTAGTGTTGTGTTTGGCTCCGGCGTTGCATAATGTAAATTTGAAACAAGGTGGTTTTGGAGTGGGAGTATTGATTTAAAGGACCCATCCAAAGTCTGCATGCTTGCACTCACAGATACATACACACCGACTCCTGTCTGCGCCACGATTTTCCAGGCTCTTAATAATTACCATGAAAACAGTTTAATCTCTGTCAGGCCTGTCAGTCTCCCTGTGTGTGTTTCTAGACGGATTTCAGCTTGTTTAAACTCTCCTGTCATTTATTTCTACACCAGTTAAAATTCTCACATGAAAGGGGCACTGCCTAATGAAACTTAATGAGAGGAAACCCTCACGCTGGCAGCACAAATATAAATGCTGTATTTTGCTCCTAATTAGGAGGCGATAACATGTATTTTGCAGTTTTTTACTCTCAAAGCTTTTTTTATGTGATTCTTCTAAATACTTTACAAACCACTAAAAGTTAAAACCTGCACGCTGACATTGTCCCCTCGCCTTTCTGCACTCGTACACACACATTTAGCAGCAGCTCTCTCCCCTTATAACACACAGAGGATATACAACGTGTCTGTCAGCGGGGTGGCCATTCACAGAGGAGGCCCCGACAAAACCGCCACTTAGCCTGGTGCTGGGCTGGCACAAAGAGCCCAGGTCAGGGGTCACTTGGAAGGCTGGAGCTCCCCACACTCTTTTCTCATGCTTTTTTTCTTCTTCTGTCTCCCCCCCTTCACTCTCTCTTCTTGGAACCTCCTGCTGCATCCAACCCCCACCCCTGTCTCCCTCCACCTCCTCCTTCATCCTTCTCCCTCCTATTTTGCAGGTCTTCTGGGCCCATTGTCTGAACGGCCTCTTCCACTCCGTCATCCTCTTCTGGTTCCCTCTTAAAGCCTTCCAGCATGGTAAGTAGCTCCCAGAGACTCTACCACGGCTCCTCGTGGGCTCTGTGGATGGAGAGGGAGGACAGTCGAACACATACTTTGTCTTAATTAGTTCTCTCTTTGTCCGTCATGGATTGCAAACATGTGCTGCTGCAGCAAAATTGACAGATGAGCATAGATGCATGTCCTGCTGAAATGATTTTGCACGCAGAAAGTCTCACTGGGTTCCTTTTTACCACTCAGAGGGTTTAAATACAAACTTTCCAGGTGACTGTTTTGCACACAGTGATGCAGTTTTACTATATCTTTGTAAAGTAGTAAATCTAATTTCAAAAACTTAGATGAACAAAAGGTAGTTACTCGTAGATCAGCTGTGCATTTATGTGCACAATAAAAAACAGGGTTTCTGTGTGCGTACAAGCGTGCGTGTGTGCATGAGTGCATGAGTGCATGCAGAGAGAATGGGGATCTTTGAGCCGGTAAGTCTTGGCCAGCCACAGCAGAAGACCACACAAGCTTGGGCCTGCTCTCCAAACAAAGGCGCCAAGCCCCTTCACTCTGACTGACAGGCTGTCAGCAAAGCCTCAGTGCACACAAGACATGTGACCAACCGGAAGTGAAGGGAAAGGGAGCTTCTCTTCCCCTGCTCAGTGGCAGTAAAACACTGTTGATGTTTCAGCCTCAGCTGTGGCCAAAATCCACGTTGGGGAAATATGTTTGTGGGATTTTAATTCTTATTTGATTGATTTAGGAACTTCATCTAACCACTGTTTTAGGAAAAGTTTTCTCAACAGTTGGAATCAAGTTTAATGGAAGAATAATTACATTTTTCTCTTCGTGAAACAGTCCTGCTCTTTTCATTCAATCAGCAAATTAGACTTTTTTAAAACTTTGATTAATGCACACCAGTTCTGCTTCCAGTCTTACTAATGGGGTTACTTTGAAAAAATCAAAGGACAGAATTAAGACTCCTGCCTCTTGAACGGTGTCAATAAAAGAAGCATTTGTCCGTTTTTTTTTTTCCACTGCTAGCGCTTAGTTCTGAGTCTCTAACAAAGCACTTTATAACAAAGTTTATGCCTCAACACGCCCTGATAAATGTCTTATTTGCCACCTTGTTTAAAAACCGTGATAGAACTCTTTATAAGACTAAGTTAAACATTTTGGCCTAAAAGCCTCTGTTTTTGATTCCCTTCACAGATACAGTCTTTGGCAACGGAAGAACTCCTGACTATCTCCTCTTAGGCAACATGGTTTACACAGTGAGTGCACCAATCTTTCTGACACGCTGTGTTGAATGGCTCAAGGTTTCTGCGCCAAGTCTTATCCAGTTCAGTGGAGAAACATCACTTTAACTTCCTTCTCAAGTGATCTTCAGTTTTGTGCTGTGCAGTATGTAAAACAGAAATATGCACTGAATACAAAGTCAGAAACGAGGGATGCACAGAGGCTGATTTTAGTATTAAAGGGGGATGGTCTTTTAATGTCAGTGTGATTTATGTCTCCATAGTTTGTAGTCATCACAGTCTGTCTGAAAGCGGGCCTTGAGACCTCGTCCTGGACCATGGTGAGTTCACAAGTCTCTTTTCTCTCGCTCAGGTTCTGTTATCTATTTCCAACTCTTCCATTTAATACGTCCACTGACACTTGTGACATATTTGTCATCCTCCTCCTTTTCAAAAAACTTTTTATGGTTTGGCCTTCTGGGCTTATAAATGTAAACTGAATTTACACACACCGTATGGTAACTCCTTCAAGCAAAAAAGGAAGAGCTCATCCTAATCTTTACTGCATACATTTTAAAAGTACTAACAAGTTGGGCAGATGTAAATAAGAAAATGATGCCTTAAACACTGCTTCATGAAGTGAAATGTTATAAAGCTTCAGTCTTTAACACTTGTCTTTTCTCTGATTCTCCACAAACAGTTCAGCCACATTGCCATCTGGGGAAGCATCGGCCTGTGGGTGGTGTTTTTCATCATCTACTCTTCCCTGTGGCCCCTCATCCCCCTGGCTCCGGACATGTCAGGAGAGGTAAATACCCCATACATGCTTGCATGTCCTAATACACATGCGTGCACATCTGCATGCAGAAAGGCTTACATATCCTGCGGTACCAAAGAAATTACTGCAGTAGGAGTCTATCAACGACAGACCTGCACTGCCTCAGTTCGTTTTCTGCTTTAAACCAACAAACTAAAGCTGGTGGGAAAATCCAGAGCTGCGCTTTACACAGGTCTTTGTAATGGAAGCCGGAGGGGTGTAAAATGTCAGACCTCTGGCTTGTGTTGCATAATGACTTAATTGGGCCAATTAGCCCAATGTTTGTGTTCCATTGCCCTCCCTCAGCTCTGAGTATCCACAGGTGACTTTGAAACAGTGGAGCAGTCTGGAAGCAAACAGGGGTGACAATGAATTTGTTGCATAAAAATCTACCCACCAAGAAAATCAAATCATGACTTTAATGTTCAGTAAATGTTGAAAAATAGGATTTAAAAGTATATTTTCTTTGTCTACATGTGAATGAGAGCACTGTGTACCAGGCTCCACAGGTGGTCAGTGGAAACCCATTGAGCACAGGTGATGTTTCCCTGTGCATTCTGGGGAGAGAGAAGGCACCATTTAACAACACTGTGGGAGACTATTTATAAGAAAATGAACAAAAACATGCAGTGGGAGTAAAAATGCCTCTTCAAATCTCTGGCTCTGTGTCTCAAATTTGAGAGTGTGCTGGGATTTCAGTGTCTCCAAATGTGTGTCACAGTTACAGAGCAGTTCAGTCCTTTTACTACACACTGAGTTTATTCTATGAGAAACTTAAACATGACTTTAAAATTACACTTTTTGGTTTGAAGCAGAATCTAACCAAAGCATATTGATATCATTGGATAAGAAGTTTTCAGTTATAACTCATTTAAGGTATAGAAACAGACAGATGGAGTCTCTTCCTTTTCTTTGTTGGACACAAGATTTAATCATTGTTGAATACAAATTAAGTTGAAGGCCTGTTTTTGCTTTAATACATCTTTATGTTAGGATTTTAAAGTGCTTTCATTTGCATTTTGCTGCACAAAATAAAATGTATGAAGTGATAAAACAAGAACTTAGTAAAGCAGTTCAGACTCTGAAGAGTAGTTCAGGAAAGTATCCCAGAACATAACTTTGTGTAAACTAGCAAAATGTGATTTCCACACTTGTGTTTTTCCAAAGATTTGACAAATAAGATTCAGCGAGTTAAGAAGTAAGCTTTAAGGGGACAAATCTCTAAGCTAAGCTAAGCAGGAGCTGGTTGCAGTGACCATACAACCACAACTGTACATTCAGGTTAGTCAGCTGCCATGATGGCTGGGTCCTGGTGTGTTCATGACAAATGAAACGGCAAATAAGAACACACACAAAAAGTACTTTGCTTTCTTTCACTCACTAAGTCATGCATCACACACCCACAAACACACACTGGATGGGTGTATTAGCTTCCCTCTGCCTGGTTGCTGAAGCCTGCTGCTTTCATCCACGCCCTGCAGCACTGGACTGAAGACAGTAATGGTGTCCTGTGGGTAGTTTGTAACCCAATGCCTCTTCCCAAACTCAGAGATGCCAGTACATCATCAAACAGGGATACATCTCTCAGAAACCTGAGAAAGCATCAGAGACCCAGTCTCCGCCCACAAGACCCCATTGCCTCTGAGGAGCAGGATTCCTCTCGGACAAAGCCACATACACTTCACATCACTGTGTTCTTGAATCATCAAATATTTTCTGCACTATGTCCTTCTATCTTTTCTTTTACCCGTTGCATCAGTCTTTTCCCTTTGTTCGCCTTGGTTCACCCTCTTCATCTGTGCCAGTTTGAAAAACTGCCTGAGGACTAACAACATAACAGACACCAGAAGTCCCCTCTCCTCCTGTTTCTGCTTTCACTCACTGCCCGACTCGCTGCCTTTAACAAGAGACGCTAAGCAGCGCCCAGCTTCATGTGAGCGCATCCATCAATGTCGGGCTAAATTTTCTTTGGACGATTGACAAGACAGGTGCTGGATCCATCTACAGTGCACACAGAAACTGCTAGCTAGCTTTTTAACTCTCTTCCATTTGCACCTCATAAAAGTCCAAAACAGATATTGGAACAAAGTGGCAGATTATTCTGTTCAGGGAGTGTAATGTGCCTCGCTAAGTAGCTTAGCTTCACCTCCAGATATGTCTTGTGTTGGCTCTGTGACACTGACCCGCTGTGTGCTGACGAGCCTCAGCTATCAACACTGTTTTTTTTATCCTCTTCACTTTCCACGCACCTTTGCTTCTCCTATTTCTGCGCCTAAGCATCTCTCACCCTCTCTTACACTTAACTGCATGTCATCAGCACAAAGATTCCACACTTGGCAAGTGTGTATCAGTAGTCTCTGCTTAGAGATAAGAAGAACTCACTCAGAATGGGCTCATTTTACCAAGAAGTTTGTTGATGCGTATTGTGCCAAGAATACACTTGAGGGGATCTCTGCCAGACCATGATACTGAAGGGGTTAATTCTTCTCAATCTAAAAGTCTTATGCAATCATTAGTTTCTACCTACATGCATTTAAGAGAGTTAAAACCAATTTTTATTTCTTTTTATTACGCCCACAGTCTTGCTTTGCCGTCTAACTCCGTCACTGCAGTAATTCTCTACAATTTGGTCCACAACAGCAATACTGCTTTTTAGAGGTGGGTTTTTTTAAAGCCCTCAGGGCATGGGTACTAGTTTTAAAACCACCCTCAAAAGAAACTTGAAACTTGCCTCAGACAAGTAATCCATCAAAGCAGACACAGATATATCTTTTAGATTTTACGTCAAGTTTTATTACTGTTGTTTGCAGTGTACCTGAAAGAGCAGCTTGATTAAAGAGGAGATGAAGCACTAAAGATGTGAAAGTTAACCAAATCTTAGAGATAAACTGTCCAAAATCTGAATCTCTTTTCAAGGATGAAACAGAAGTAAAATGGCATCGGCAGGCAGAAGCATGGATACATTAAAATGATATTAGGAACAAGGTTTGATGGAAACTCTGAGCTGTTGACCATCAGTTCACATTTCTTTCTCTTTTGTTCTCTACAGTTACTGGAATCCTTGACTAATGTTTTTTTCAATCCTTTCCATTTGCGCCAAAACAAGCTCCCCGCGCCTGTTTCATCATTAGGTCAATTTCCTCCCTGATTGTTTTCTTACATTTGAAAGACCTCACAGAAGAAATATCGAGCCCTGTTCATCACTGCTGTTGACTTAGTCCCTCAGCTCTGCTCTTGGAATCCATTTGTTCCCTTGTTGAGACTCATGAGCACGTCGTCAGGGAGGTTTTGTCACACTCATGTGCCCAGGACCTTTTAATCCTCCCTCAGCTAATGATTGATAAACTCCATCACACATGCTTGGTGTAATGGCTGGCTATAGTGTACAGTCTTAGTGAAAACAACGGTTTTAATCTGTGTGCACACACTCTAAATCACGAGTCAGACTGCTGAGTTACAAGTGTTTGTGTAAAGAGTTTTTCTTCTGTTTTCCTAGTCTGCTTTTTGCTGGCTTTCTTAGGCAACATGCTGAGAGCATGGGGTGCATGAAGGACCCAGCTGGGCAGGCATTGTTTGGTTTATGCATGGACCTCTTTCAGGTTGGTTATTGGCCAATTTGTCTCATGACATTAAGAGAATCTGTGGGTTTCCAAAGAACCTTTAACTCTGTTTACAAGGAATTTTTTTAATCGCCGAAGCCCTCTTTGGCCAAATATTTCATCAAAGCCTCGCCGCCCTTAGAGCCGCATGCACAGCTCAGTGATGTCTGGTGAAGCCAGTTGAAAGCAGCCAATTAGAGAATTCACATGGATAGATGCAAACCAAACAGAGGTCTCCTCGGAGATTGAGTTTAGTCTATTCCCTCCTCTCCGTCTGCTTATTAAAAATGTTGCACAAAGAAGCTCTGTGGATTCAGGAAGCTAATGTTTGAGTATTAGCATCTCTGGGATGTGGTACAGCTGGCAGAGAATATAAAGGTGTTTTTTCTTGGTCCTGTTTGCTGGATCCAGAGCATACTGTAGGGCTGCAGGGTGAATAGTGAAGTGGTGGATTAACTCAATTTACATTTACCATTACAATGGTGAGCATTAACATAATTAAATCTGCTTAGTCTACAGTCTCACTCAGGCATCATCAGTCTGGTGTTGCAGTGTTATGTAGGTATGCAAATGCCTGGTCACGTTTTCTTGGTAGAATTCCTCTGTATTCTGTCAGAGTTTAAATATTTATAGAAATATAACATTGACGCTTGTTTGTCAAAGTCAGGGATCATCAGGAAATGAAAAGAAGATCTCCCATTTAAATTTTTTCCAAAGAGGGCATTTGAGTTTGTGAAAGTGACCAAAGCCAGCAACTGGAACTGACATTTTTATCAACCATGAGAGTGATGAAAGCAAAGACTGATCTATTTGATAGCTGTTTATTTTAGTTATTTCTGGAGAAAAAAAATTGTCATTAAGTGTTGTCAAGCACACTTAGGCAATCATGACTTATGAAATCAAACCTCACCTGTTGATAACTCAATGATTGTTTTTCTTTCTTTCTTTCCTTTTTTTTAAAGATTTTAACCTGCATATATTTTTAGCCAAAAATATATGTCATCCAAAATTCTGAACAATTTACACACACCATTCCTAATTGTAATACAGTCATGTGTCTTCTAATGTGTTTTGGACGTTCATTAAGCACATTTTCACATCCTGATAAACACATTAATTTAAACACGTCAGCTGTAAGACTTCTTTAGTTTCTACAGAGTGCACAGAGCTTTAGTTTTATACCTGCAGTGACATAAAAATGCTTGTGAGATATTACCGTGGTATACTTTGGGTTTGTTTGTGCTCTTGACAGAAAATGTTAGTCATGGTAGACCAAGGCTTGCCCAAGACCAGAATGCACAGAGACCAAGACAAGACCAAGTCTTTTGAAGGTCAAGAGGGAGTCCAGACCAAGACCGTAAAGTTAATTTTAAAAACCATGACAAGGTTAAACAGTTAAAGAGTTTCAATTCAGGTTTTCTTGTAAATATGTTTGACAGACAAAAACAAGATTTCTGCCAATCTTTTAAAGCACAACATGCCTAATTTTCAAATCTTAACAAATGTATTATTTTAAAATCTAAAAACAAAATGTTAACCTATTATGTGAATGAGGCCTAAAGTAAGTGTTCAGATGTATTTCTGACCAGAAATAAGATGGACTAATGTCTTGGGGGTGGAATATTTAACAACATCTTGATGATGTTGTAGGATAGCAGATCAGTGCTGGTCTTGACCAGCAGTAAATCCTGAGTCTGGCCAGTCTGAAACCAAGATAAGACCAAGACCAAGACCAGGTCTGTAATGTTAAAGCACTGGTTAATACATTATAAGACGAACACTGGGGACAGTCTGAAAATGGACCTCAGCCTCGTATTGTTCATGTTTGGTCTTGGAGATCGGTGGAATATGGAAAGGTCAGCTAATGCCAGGACACACACGCACACACACATTTCTCTCAGTCACCTGAATTCTAACCTCTGATCTTTTTTACGAATAATCAAATCTAAAAACATTTGTCTTGAACATTTACGAGTTTGGTCTTCTGTTTGTGTCTGCCTATGTGCCCGTATGATGCCTCTGGCTGTGTAGTCTGTGTGTTCTTTCTGTGTGTTTCCATGGTGGGGGTCAGCGGCCTGTCAAAACACGACTCTCCATGCCAGCGGACACTGCTGTCTGTCCAGCCAGACAAGTTTATTAGTTTGTCCTAAAATTACAGCCCCCCTCCCGAGACCTTTCTAACCCCATACCACTCCCAGGGGTCCCCTGGTATGAGACATTGTAAGCGTCCACTACAACTGCTCAGCCTGCTTGTAGTCAAACCGCCGGTCCAGATGTCTATGGACAAATATTTGTTGATTGTGAGCAGTCTGATTGAATTACTAAAACTATTTCTCACTGCCTTGTGATTTTTGTGGTTACGCAGTGTTCCTCTGTCATTATCACGAGTATTCACAAAATTTATTATAAGCTTGGGTATCCATTTGTATATATAATATGTATAAAGCATACATATAATTACTGGCTCCGAGCTATGGGTGGAGTGGTATAAATAGTTTGCAGTGATTGAACACGTGAATGACCAAAATGGTTTATTTTTGAAGATTTCTAAACTTTGATTTTGTATGCTAAGTATACATCCCTGGTTTATTTTCAAAAGACTCATAAGACAGCTTAAATGTCCTTGTTTAACTACACGATACACTGGATGAAAATGAAAATAATTAAGCTGTCTGCAACAAAAAAAAAGCAAACAGTAAATGTTTTCATGAGGCTGCACAATTTCCAAAATTGACATGAACATATCCTGTGCCGCTGTGCAATTTTCCTCCGCCTCGTACATTTTTAGCCTTCAGGGGACCAAGAAAAGCTCTATTCATTGGTGACCCATCCCAAACTGGAGGAAAAAAAGCCATTTTTGATTTCCTGTGGTTTGGGATTTCCTCCTCCCTTGTATTTTGTCAGACATCAAAGTCAATTTTCAGGTAATGGTGAGCAGATTAGCTAATTTGAGCAAACCTAGGCGCTTTGATAGTTTTGACACTGATCTGTGATCTGTGCGTGTGCCTGTGCGTGTGCATGTGTGTGCATCCTGAGGGCCCGGCCTGTGTCACATTACAGGAAGGACACAGCGGAGGGGCCCCTACAGTTTAAACAAGTGGCACATTACAATGCAGGGGGTGCGGGTTTTACTCTTGGATGTGTAATGACAGAATGTTTCAGTGCAGTGGGCCAAAGCAAACAATGTCCTCACACTGGACACTGAAAGGTTTCACGTCCATGGAGAGGGTCCACTGTCTTTGCACCTAAACGCACCTTCTTCATCACTATCTGTTTGGAAATTTTTTGATTAAGATCATCTCATCCTCCTCCTGTCACTTCACATGAATCCTTTTATTTCAACAATTGACTGATAGAGCCACAGAAAAGCGGTTTCTGGACTTATGTCGGATCTAAATTGGACAGTTTCCAAATGTGTTTTTCTTCTAACCAGATGAATGAGTCCCAAAGCGGATAACAGCTGTCTCGTTTTGGGATTTATTTTGCCTGTGAACTCGATGTGAACATTAATTATATACAGCGTGAAAGATTAAACATCGGCTCATTGTACATAATTCAGAGGACGTCAGTCATAGTTCAGTAGATCTTCTCTGAACTTCAAGTCAACTTGTCTAACAATAATAACACACTGTAGACAAAAAACTGATTTCTCCGAGCCCTTTTATCAATAGCACTTCATATCTTTAAACTGAAGTGTTGGATTCGCGGTCAAACTTTCATAAGTATGATAACTGCTTAGTATAGGAGTTGGCAAAGCCTTTGTGTCATATTTCTCTTACTACTTCATGTATTATTTTAACAACGTATTGCTCTCACAATATTTAAACAGTTATTCTCTCATCAGCTAATGACTGAATTGCCAGAAAAAGCAAGAGCCAGCGGCTCTTTGAGACTGTATCGGCTGCTTTATGCTCACCCTTACGTTCTTCATGGATAACTCTAAGCTCCCAGGATAAAAAGATGTGATGTTTGTCATGCCCACAATCTCAGTTAAGAGTGTTAGTATTCTTATAGAAGCTGATGAAAACTTTGTCAATTATAGTTTTGTTTTTGAAATAGTTTTAATGCACCAGAGTAGCAGATTAAACATATTATTAATTTGATGCTCATAATTAAGCATCAAATTAATGAATCAGATATCTTTTTCAAAAGCTGGACATCAGGACCCCTAATTTTATTCACTGGGTTTAATCATTGAAACATTTAAGGTAGTAATTTTTTGGTGAAAACAGAGAGTATTTGACACTTTTCTTTTAAAGTTTACTGCCTGGTTTGCAAGTATACCCTCGCGGCGTAGGTGCATGATATCCTGTGGAAAAACTCCTTGCAACACTTCAATTCATTGGATCATTCCAGCACACCAGCACAGTTAGTATTGGTGTCACTCAGGGCACTTTTTCTGTTGTGCTATCCACACTCAAATTACTCGAAACTGCTTTTGTTTTTGATGTTATTAAACCACAACAAAAACCTTTAGATATTGACTGTCTCTGTTTATTATTTCCTCCACCAAGACCTCATACTCCATAGCTTCAGTTGTCATTTTTCGTTTAGAACCACTCTGCTCTCCAAAAGCTTTCCAAGAAGACAGACAGTCACACAAACGGAAACTCCTCGTTTCAATAGGGTAGTCTGCACCACTTTTGTACCTGTTATCAATTGCACATGCAATGGTAGTAGATCACCTGCAAAAAGCCCACCAATGGCACATGTTAATTTAACAGTAGCTGCAATATAGCCACATTGATCTATATTCAGAAATCTGTTAAGTTGTGTAACTCCAGTTGGCTCTCAAGACTGAGCTCAGTGGCAAAGTTGTGTTTTTGGATGCAGCCAGTTTTGAGTTTTCTTCTCCAAATTATAAGATAAATGTATCAAAAGCTTATGATTAAACCTTTATGCTTGAGTAATGTGCACAGCATTGAATGACTGCTGTTTTCTGTGGACCATTCACTGAAGCTTCATTGTCTCAGATCCTCGCCCTGCATCTCCTGTGATGCACTGACAGAAGCTCTCAACACAACAAACAACTGATCTGTTTTCCTGTGAAAGAGACACCACAGTCTAAACACTTCACAGGTACTTCTTCCTCCCTGCAGGGCGGAGAGGTAGAGGACATCCAAACACAAACATGGTATCATTTAGTCACGCAGGATTAACCCACTTTGAGCAGGTTATTGGGACCCATCTCCCCTCTCTGTTTTCACAATATGACTGTTTGTTTTGGGCTCCCTTTGTCGTGTATGGTTTCCATTATGTGGCACTCCAGGAGATGATTGTGGTGTTATCAGGTGTTCCTTCTTTTGAAGAGCACTTCTTTGTGTCTGATCAGCTGTTGAACTCAGACCTGAGATTAAGTGTGTGTGTGTGTGTGTTTGTGTGTGACAGGCAGAGATGATGTTCAGTTCGGGGGTCTTCTGGATGGGCCTGTTCTTCATCCCTGTCACCTCGCTGGTCTTCGACGTAGCCTACAAAGTGTGAGTCTCATCTCACTCATCATCACTCCAGTACACATCTCTTACAGGAAATTCCTCCTGGATCTCATGTATCTCTTAAAGAAATTCCTCCAGGAGATTTTCTTGCACAGACTTCCAAGGAACTCTTGTTTTTCCATTCTGTAATTGCTCTTTGGGAAATGTTTTCTTCCTACCCCTGGGTCTGGTTGACATCAGCCCAGGGCAGATTTGATGTGTCAGAAGCTATTTGCAAAAGTAGACGCTTGATTTCCATTGTTCACTTGGATATTTAAAAATATCACATGGATGTTTAATAATGTGATAGCATGTCTCAGAGGACTTTTTAAAGAAATCTTTTGAATTACAGAGTGAAGAAAGTGTGTTTCAAGACTCTGGTGGATGAGGTGCAGGAGCTGGAGGCTTTATCCAAAGACCCTGGAGCAGTGGTGCATGGAAAGAGGTACAGTTACAAACACTGCAACAGTATCTTTGTCTGTCTTTCTGCACAAGGAGGATTCACATTTTCATTGAAGGGCACAGTTGTTGTTACGGAGAAAGTCACTGATCACACTTTTTGAAAACAAACATAATGACTGACTCAAGTTGGCCACAGTTTGAGGGAAAAGATAGATAAACCTACAAAGAAGTCTTAAGTTTGTTTTTATCATGTCATGTGACCAACACTTTCTGAACATCTGACTCAAGCTAAACCACAAGTCCCATTTTATTTATTTTTTTAGCAAATCACTTTCGAAAGAACAAGAACGATAACCCTGATGCAGAAAAACTGAAGATCAAATTTTGCACTAGAACTTCTAAAATGAACACAAAAATCCCTGAAAGACTTACTTGCAAAAAAGACAGGCACAGGTAAAATGACCAGTAGGACAAGGGGCCAAGATGTGGCTTGAAGATGATAAAAAGTGACCCAGAAAGAAGACAAGAAACAGACTAAATTGGCAGAGTAAATTAAGGAAGGTGTCTAACAGGTAAAACTAAAGGGTTTGGACAAACAGGAGGGAAACACAAAGGCAGGAGGTAAAACTGGACAAGACACACAGAAATCAAGACCTACAAAATAATACAGGTAACACTTGGCACGGAAACAGAAACACACTGAGAACCATGCATGAATTGAATTAAATCAATTGTTGTTTGATTTGTCAGTCCACTGTTTGATAGATAAAACATCCATAAAAAGTGAAATACAAGTGCAAACATCCCTCTCTATGGAATTTCAGCTCAGCCTACACTATATATTCACACAGAGTGAGTCACAGAGTTATGTTTGGTGGAATAAAATGGTAAACCTCACTGTCACTCTGTATTAGTATCATATGGCTCAATACTTTCATGGGACTGAATGATTTGGCAGTTATTCTTTGGGTACAGAAAATGTAAGCTCAACTCTGGGGAAGAATCATCTTTAACCTCCCAAATCTCTCAAAATTATACAAATACTCACGTCTCCACTGCCAAAACTATTCCTATGTGGAAGGGAGGAATCTTCAAATTGCTGTTAAATTGCAGGAGTTTGACCATAATGTCAGTAATCATGTCAGAGGAGTAGATGTCTCAGTTTAGAGCTACGGCCCTCTGATATTAAAGCCATGTTTTACAAAAAGTCAGCCTGGCCTGCTCTGCTCTGCTCTGCTCTCTGAGGCCTTCAGCAGCATTCAACACAGAGCGTATCAGTGTGAGATCTCCTGCTGGCTGAAAGGGATCGCCCTGCCTGGCCACTGTCCCGGACCCAGCAGGCTGCACGGCAGACACACACAGACTTACACACACACAGACTAACGCATACAGACTTACACACACAAACCCACATACAGAAACAAACTCATGGAGAATGTAGACACTCATACATTGAACCATGTATAGATTTGTACTCATGTATAGAAACACATTTGTTGGCTTAACTTCCCTGCCAACACTATTTTTGTTTTTGCACATCCAGACATGAACACACACACACACGCTTCATCCTTCCTCTGCTTCGTCTCCCTACATGGTGTTTTTAGCAGCAGGTAGAGCAGGTCCATCTAGTCTGAAGGTGCTTGGAAACAAGCTTGAAGTATGGGTCATTAAATCTTCCTGTGGTGCTCAGCATGCTGCTAATATACTGCCTGTTTCTGTTGTTTCTTTGTGCAGTTTGACGGAGAGGGCCCAGCTCCTGAAAAACGTCTTCAAGAAGAGCACGGTCAGTTTGTACCGCTCCGACTCTATGCAGCAGAACCTGCTCCGTAAGTTAAACAAGATTTCTTTTTTTTTCTCACATCCTTTCAGACAAAATTCCTTAAATATGGTCTAACCCAAACGGCTTTGTGTTAGATTTATCTGCTTCCAAACTGCCCCCCTGTCAGGGGAACAACTGAGGGCATCATTTTTCCTCCTCTGACACAAACTGAATCTCTAAATCCACCCGAGTCTCCCAGCCTTTGTCTACACAGAGAGGCAGAAATACTGTTTTCATCTCACCTCTCTTCATAAATACTCTGCATTGAGCCGATGCAGGAAACACACATCAGTACCTGTGCAGGCAGCCCCACAGTTCCCTCAGTACAAGCCTGCAATATACATAACAAACTGCCTTTATGAGCAGCAAGATGAGTTATTGCCATCTCCAGTTGGAGGCATGAATACATATGGTGGATAGTGCTGTATCAAGTCTCATGACGACTTTCTATGAAAATGTACAGAAAGTTTAAAAACAGTTCATGTTTAAGGCTCTGTGAGGACTTTTACTTTTATATGCTTGCCTGTTCATAACTCATGATTTTAAATGAGGTTGTCAGCCCCAAGATTGGTTATTCCTAATTGCTGTTTCTCAGAATCTGTGCCGTTCAACATGAATCTGTTTACTGTGCATAGACTCAAGGGCCCTGTGATGACACTAAGCAGAAGAAAACAGTTTGTTAGATTTGTTTTGTAGCAATGTTTGAAATTTGAGCTGGACTATCAAAAAGAAAAAGGACATCAGGGCAGAAGAATAGTGATAGAGCCTGGGCTAAAACATGGGCTAAGGTGTTTGTGAAAATTTTCTTTTCAACCCAAATGCTGCTGTTATACTGCAGTGGTCTGTTTAAACTTAGGAGTCTATCAATAAGATGAAGAGCCAGGTTACGTTTGCTCTGTTTGGTGAGGATGTAGTTGGTAGATGAGCACTGGTAGGACATAACAAGGATTCAGTAACATTACACAACGTTACAGACATGTCTTAGAACACTGGGCTATGAGCAACACTTAACAGTCTGCTCATCTTCTGGGCAGGAAACTAACAACTAAATGAGTTTACAAAGTTACCTCATTGTTACGTTTCAAACATTAGTGCTGCGTAACTACAAATATATACATGAACCGACTCCAGCCAAAAGTGTCACTGCAACCATTGCCAAAAGGAGAGTCCTCACAGAGCCTTTAAAGGATTTTATAAGACTGTGTGTCTGATAAATTAACCCTAAAAGTAGGTGAAATTGTAGTTGGAAAGGTGTAAAATCAGAGTACCAGGACTATGGTAACTTCTGGGCTGTGGGTAAGAAGCCATAGACACATGCCCTCAGTCCAACATTATGACCAGACTCGGACAGAATGAAGTCAACCAGATCTTTAAAGAAATCTGTCTTCTTGCATTCATAAGTCAACAAAAGAAATACAAAATCTGACACAGACAACACAAATCTTCCATTACTCTCAGCATGGGTTTGTTTTTGTGTTTTTTTCTGTTCAGTTGTGTCCTTTGTCTGATCAGTTTGTTTTTTGTCTGTCTCATAGGTGGGGATGAGATCATTGTTGTGTGATTCCGTTTTTATTCAACTCCATAATTCAGACCTTTACCCACCTTTCTTAAAACTCCAGTTTCCTCTAGCTCCCAGATAGACGCCTCTATTTTTATCCTCGTTTTTTTCCGCCGTCAACTTCCTGTCCTTTTCCCCGTGTGCTTCGTGTGTCCTGAGTTTAGCTCAGTAGATCGAGATTATGATGAAATGATGAATTGTTGCGCTGTTATTCCCCCACAATGCACTCACCGACTCAGCGGGGTCCTTTGAACTTCCCCGCTGGCCTCCAGGTACAGAGCCAGTCATTTGACACCTGAAGGTGAGTCAGGGGTCAGAGGTCAGAGAGGAACCCTGTAGGACAGTTTTAGGTGGTAAAACAGACGTAGAGATAAAACCAGAGGAGCTGTAACTTAACTTTTTCAGTCCATTCAGTTGATTTTTTTTCATCACATGATTTATTTTAAAGCAATAGTGCAACATCTTGGGAAATGTGCTTAATTGTTTCTTGCCATTTGTGAGAAAAATATCACTTTAGAAATATAAAGCTTAAAATTGCATAAGTTATCCCAACAAAGCATAAGAAGAACAAAGCAAGAATAAGAATTTTTTGCTTAGTCCACACTTGTTTTCTTACCACAGTTTGTTTTTGGACCTTTTGCTTTAACTTTTGAAACTTTAGAAATGGAGGATCAATTGGAGAATTGGTGTTAATGTCAGGACGAGATTCCTCATCGATACTTGATGTTTTCATCGTAAAACTTGATTATTTTTCTAATTTTGAGTAAATATTAAACATGTAGAGCAGTTTAGGATAGATTTGATGATCACTACAAAGCTTTTACCTCACTTACCTCAGAGTGGTGTCTATCTTTCTATTGGCAAGAAAGCAAATAAATGTATTCTCCAAAATGTAAAGCTATTTCTTCAACTTTTGTCCATTTTTTGAGATTTGTTTTCAGTTTATTTAGTTGTTTTATGTCTTTTTTTATACATTTGTATGATGTTACATATAGTACTTGCCTTAACGACCTACATTTTGAATCCTTCAATCCTTTCCCAGACGGCTACGCCTTTTCTCAAGATGAAAATGGAGTGGTTTCTCAGTCTGAGGTCATCAGAGCGTACGACACCACCAAACAGAGGACCAACGAGTGGTGAGCCGCCGGCCGATCTGGTGCCACAATCGCCGTTTCTGATGGCGGCGTTTGAAGCTCAACGGGGCACAAAGAAGGCCAGCATGTGCCTCCTGCACTGAGTGGATTTTGGGACATGAAACAGACTGAGTAGAGTTAACATGTCGTCTTTGAAAAAGGGAAGAAAAAAAAGGAGCAAAATGAAATGTGTTCACTATCAGCTGTAATGATTTGTCCAGCAGACATGATGAGCACTGTGCTGTCTTTAGCGGTCTGTGGTCTGAAGTTCTTCACTCCTCTCGCTCACTCAATGGGAGCGAATGTCTCCTCTTTACTGGAAAAAAACAAATTAAATCTTTAACACTGTCAGTTCAACACTGGAGGATGATTAGTTTTAGAGGATTAAATCTTGTAAAGATTGCCAAAGAGCAGTCGTGTATACAATCTTCCAAGTACTCGTGAATTGGGGAAACCAAATGTAGTCACACTCCTGAGTGTATTCCAGCACTAAACGGACCACTTCAGAGCAGACATTTGTAATATTTTAGTTTTTTGCACTCAAGGAGCATCTCTTGTGTAAAGCCTTACATTTGCTCATGCCTTCATCCTCGTCATGACTCTGTTTTTAGTTTCACTTTTAAAATATGTAGATATCGTGCCTGGTTTTATTTATTTTGTGATTTTATTATAAGAAGTTGCCTCCTGCAACCTACCGTAGTCCTGTTTCCACCGCTTTTTACAGCAAAAGCATTGCTCTCAACAGATAATTGCATTCCACACATCACTCCAGTCTCAACAATCACAACGGTGCCTACGTCAAACTTTTCCCTCATAGAAGAAGAAACAGATAGCCAAGAGTAGTTTAGCCAGCTAGCTTAGACCAGTGCTCCACACACACAAACACACACCTGCTGAAGACAAACCCACTGTCTCCCCGCCACAGTATTGCACTCGAACAATGTGAAAACTACAGAGTGCCTTGTGGCACATGTGTAAAGCAAGATTTGTTCCTGCAGGGGTGAACTGGACGCTTTCTGATGGTCTCTTTGAAGCTCACAGTGGTGATAGTGAATCCCTTAAAATGGAGATTTTATCCTTCTAACAAAAGTGCCATTAGCTTAAGGGGAAGTGAAATATTAGCCAGGAACTCCACGACAATATCAAACTACTTTGTCTCTATAGTTATTTTGTGGATTTGTATTTTTATATTGGAGATGTATGACTTTTGCATTGACTGGCTTTGTAATGAACTGTCACTGTAACTCTTTGTTTTTTCTTCCTCTGATAAAACTGGCAGGTTAGAATAGATCGAAGAAAACTGAGCTTTCTTAAATGTCTTGTTATTATGAATATTAATATTGTTACAGCTTGATTTATTTATAATTGACTACTTCATGTCTGTGTAATTGCTTTCTTCTCCCTATGGGAGATCAGATTTCTGATGGTGTGTGTGACTGCGTGTGTCAGTTTATCGCCTGCATGTGCATGTGCAGTATGCGAGTGTGCGTGTGTGTCACCTCTACTGTGTCTGTGTATGCATTGCATGTCTGTGTCCTCTATGTGAGACCGAGACTAGGTTTCTCCTGGTCCTCCTCGTGTGTTGCTCTCGAGTGTGTGTATGTGTGTGTGTCCGTCTGCACGACTCCAGGTAAAGCTACGGTGTTCTGCTGTGTGCTGATGCATGGCCCTGTACGGGAAAGTGTGTGGTATGATTGTGTTTGTGTGTTCATGGTCAAACTCTCAGCCTGGACTGTGAGAGTTTTAACGCTCAGCTCGCTTCGACAGGAGATGTTGCACAAAGCACTCGATGTACCTTTCCAGTAGTGAATCTCTGGTATTCTCTGCTTTCAGTTTGATTTCTCTTCAGTGTTTGTAACTTTTTTCTACATGCAGTGTTCGGCTGCTTTACGGGAGCGCTCTTTTGCGTTAAGTGAGGGATTATAATTCTTTTCTCTGCTTGTCTTTTGGTGTCAACAGTTTAATTGGTCGTCATCTTGTCAAAAGTTTCCAAACAGCTGAATGTGGATGTCATTGTTGTCGTAGAAGGCTTTGGGACTGTTGCTTTCTTCTCCAGAAAACATAAAAACACACGTTGTCTGTGAAAGTCGTGGGCTGCATGAATGAATAACACAAACTGTTCTGAATTGTTAACTGTTACTACTTTGATTCTCCCTCGAGTGTTGATCACTTCACAAAAGAGGAAAAAAACGCACCTTTAACTTTTCTGTTGGATATTTGTTTCTTTCTGTCATTTTGTTCAATGATTGTTCTGCATGTTGGGACTGCAAACTTATAAGTGTTGTCTTTTACTGCCATGAAGGACTACTGAAATAAACTTTACAGTCATGGAGGAACTCTGTGTGTCTGTGGGGGAGTTTGTGATGGTTGTGTGGGGATAAACAGGACATACGCAGCGCAGCGAAAACCTCAACAGGAAGAGGCTTGGAGAAACAAACGATATCAATACTGTCCTTATTTGTTGTGACTTCAGGGTTTCCCAGACTCCCTGGGATCCAAAACAGACGTCTTCTTGTGTTAACTGATGAACTTGTAGATTTAGGAACAGTGATCCAAGTGGATTCGCATTTTGTGTTCTGGTTTATAACACAGTTGCTTTTCTTATTTTGCATATATGATCATTATGACACACTAACAATCCAGATAATACTGAAAGTTTCAGTTTAATAAAAGTTAGAATAGCTAAGATGCCTCATTTTAAGTTTTCATATGATTTCAGTAAGAAACTGTCTGTTAAACAAGATAACAAACTTCATATCTGCTTGTTTCTGATTGGTCCATACTCAATAGCTACAGTCTGTTATCTCTCGACAGTTCAGACCTTCAGAGTGAGAAAAAAGTCCTGCAATGCAAAAAGACAAAATCCAAGCAAGTGTTAATGTCTTATTTTCAGTTAAAAAAATGTCCTTTTAGACTTGATATGAGCCACATTTACCAGACATGTCAATTAAAATGTCTTGTTCCAAGTTAAAGACAAAATGATGTCTAAATTGCTTCTAATGAGGAAAGGAAATCTGCCAATGGGGTAAGAATAATGTTTATTGTATTAAGACATTATTCCAATTTCAAGAAACCTGACCAGCAGTTTTTTTTTCTTGGTACGAGCAATTCAGACATTATTTTTGTCTTTAAATATCTTGAGAGAAGACAATTTTCTGGCCTTGACAGTTGAATGTGGCTCATATTAAGGCCTAAAAGACACTTATGACTAAAATAATACATAAACACTAGCTTGGATTTCAGTTATTTCAGTTCTGTCAAAGCTCTGATCAGCTTGAGAAACCTGTTGACTTTTTTAATTGCTTTTTTCAGGATTGTGACATCACTTGCTGTTTCAGGACAGAGTGCAACACTTGATGGGAAAAGAAAATTTAAAATCTGTCTGGCTTTTATGTCACGATGGGTAAAGATTCAAGGAACATTACCCTCCATTAATGAACAGGAATTTGTCACATCACTGGTCACGCAGGTTGATTATTGTCTGATGATCATGGCTCAGACTTTTGAAAACCTCGACTAGTTTGCAGCTCTGAGGAGACAGTGATTGCCAAGTCTATTTCACAGTCAGATAACTAGAGAACAGAGTGTTCTTTGTAGGTTTTGTCATACCTGTTGGTGCAACCTAAACCTCTGTTTCTGGGCTGAGTTGTTTTTAACACTGTGGCCATGCCACGCTCATTGAACACTGACAATGACTGATCTCAGCACTGCATTCCTGCTGTGAAGTCTGGCGCAAGAATGAGCGACAGGTAGGGAGCGCGACCGCTCCGGTTTCCTTTCTGTCTGAGGGATGATGAGCTTTCTTTCAGTGCACATACTTTTCTTCTTTTTTGTCATTAATCAGATTCTTCTTCAGGGTGAACAAAAAGATACTGAAAGATAACTTTTATTTGTTAGAAACCAGAGAATCATGACAACCCTGATCTGGCTATGATGTCTGTACAACAACTCTTGAAATCCACACCCCCCCCACCAAAATAAGAGTCCTCAGTATGTCAGGTCCTCTTCTTCACAGAGGTCCATGTGATTGTCAAAAAGACTTCCCTGGCTTGAACATCTATGTCTAACAATTCAACAACAGCCAGAGTGACAGTGTCTGTAGTGGAGATGAGGAAATATTCGTCCATCACCTTCTTATACAGTTTGTATAAAAATATAAAGTGGGCACATGAGGTCTGTTTACAAAAAAAGATAAAAGTGCACAAGATTCAGAGCAGTTTGATGTCCTCATGCAAAAAGAGAAGCGCATCAGGCCACGCTGCTCCACCAAGGCTGCTTTGTCATCCTCTGTCACTCTGTGTCCTGTCAGACAGCACAGGACTGTCACCTAAGCACCACCAGCTGTGTCGCAGCATGCTTATCCTTCCCTACACCATCAGAAAAGCTTGTAATCCCTGTGCTGGGGTCCCTGTCAGCTCTGTCCGAAGTCAGTAAAGCCCTTGGCGGCTGTGAAGGCGTCAGGCTGCAGGGGGAAGAAGTACTGCTGTGGCAGGAGGAACGCAGCACTCTGTGAGGGGTGTGAAGGGTGTGTGGGGTGTGTGGGGTGTGAGGCCTGATGGAGCTGCAGCTGTGTGTGGGTGGAAGGGTGCTGAATGCTTCCTGACAAGGGTGGAGATGTGTAAGGGGGAGGTGGTGGTGGAGGTAGAGTCTGAGGGGTCTGTGTGGGGGTGGAAGCTGAAGAGGACACAGTTGCAGACACGAGACATCCATGCTGCTGCTGCTGACCCCCGAGAGAAAACCTCCTCATGGAGCTGCCGCCTCCGGCAGAGCTGGAGCTGGTGGTGGCCGTGCTCGACTGCCTCGACGGGGCGCGGAGGCTCGGGGGAGCCGTGGTGAGGATCATGGGGATGGTTTCTCCCTGGCAGCTTCGCAGGGAGAAACGGATGGGCTGCTGGGTCGGCTGCTTGGGCCGCAGGCAGGTGCAGCAGTAAACGGCAACCAGAGAGCCGACCACAACGAAGGCGACAAAGATGCTGCCCACCATGAGGAAGGGCACGTAGACGGGCTCTGAGGGCAAAGAAAACAGACAGGGGTCAGATAAATAAAATAGAAAATGAAACATTTTTAGATTGAGATTATTCTGAGGATACAAAAACAACTTTTCCATTTTGGCAACACTTTCTTTCAACTGTGTTATTAATCATCTTCTCCACTGAGGACATTTTTATGCATAATTATTCAATATCACCAGCCTTTTGCTCACAAATTTAAGTTATTCTCTCTCTTTTATGAGCTTCTAAATGATGTTTAATGTGCTTTCTTTTTGAGTGCTTCATATCTTTATCAACAACACCTAACAGACACATTCCTCCTACACAATACACACACAGCTCAAGTTTCTCTCTGTGGAGCCCCTCAGTCTTTGGGAGGAAATCAGCAAATGTTTATTTGTTTTGATAAGCCAAAAAATAGGAAATTGCCAACGCACAGTCCATTTATTATAAGCCACAGAGCTTATCAGCACGGGAAATTTAAAGACAACTTCTAAATTGGTCTGTTGTTGAATGTGTCACCGCTAACAGAGGTTTAATGTGACACTGTGAGTCCGTCAAATGTTTGAAGAGGCCAAAGAAAATGAGCTGCTGCTTCGTGCTGTTGTGATTACTAAATGAGTGAGCTTTCAGGGTGAATGTGTTTAGTATTTGGCAGCACAATGAGAGGGATTGTGTGAGAAAGTTTTGTGTTTACTCTGGATAACGGTCCTATTTTGTAATCAAGCATGTTTTAACAAATCTTTGTCAAGAGATTTGTGGATTACTAAGTTAGAAAAAGTCTGTGCAAAGACGGAAAATGGAAAACTTGCTACAAAAAGTTGATATTACATGTAAAAAGTTATGAAAAACTTCAACTTACTTGTGTTTTTTACCCAATATATTGAGAAATATGGCAAAGAACAGCCATGTAAGTGTTTGACGATATTTAACCAAATCTTAAGAAAAATGGGTCTTGTAATTGAGTGTGACAGCCAACTGAACCTGCTTTATTTATGTTCTTTACTGACCTTTGACCTCTCAGTAAAAACAACTTCCCTTTAGATCAATCAGACAGAATCAACCTTATAATAGACTAAACATAAGCTTGCAACTCATCAGTATTAATATAAAATTAAACAAGCTTACCACAGTGAGATAAGTTGCTATGTTTGAAAATCTGCTCCAAAGGAAAACTGCATTGTTTTCATAGAGACGTAACTTTTAAACAACTTACGCGCTGCGTACTCGGTGTTGTCCACCTCCCGGTCGTTGGTGCAGCTCCCCTGATCCAGCCGTGCGTCCGCGGCAGCGCAGCAGTAGCGCAGTGAGCAGGAGCCGCAGCAAACTGTGGCGTCCGTAGTGTCAAAGTCCTCCGGACACTGGAAACCATCATGGTAATTCCCGTTCCCATCAAGCCAGCCGTGGCAGTATTCCCCCTGCGCGTCCGATATCCGCAGATTCCAGGTCAGATATCCCAGCAGCAGGCAGCTCAGCAGGCGCACCATCCCGGCGAGCCGCTACAGACCCCTGCGTCCCGAGGGCTTCAGCTCCGCGGCCAACGATTGAGCCCGGACTCGGAAGTCTTCATTGGGGAAACTTCACTGGAAAAGTAACTGGATCCAAAGAGTCGAAGTTATGTCATCTCTCCTGCATCAAACTCACATGGGAACTTTATGAAAATGATAGAAATGTCTTCACTAGAACTCCTCTCCTTTGAAAATATCTTTACAGAACTTTCTTCTCATCGCAACATGCAGCAAACAATCCGCCCCGGGTCCCTCCCCGCGCTCACTCTTCCTCTGGGTCGCTCCTGTGGTTTGTTGTGAATGTGGAGCAGAAGTTGTGCGCCCACCAAGCTGGAGGTCTGCTGGTTTTGTGGCTCACGCTGTGTAGACGCGCACGTATCCGATTACAACTGAGCGTGCGCGTTCACGAGGTTGAAAGGCTGTTGGTTATTCAAAGATCTGAATGTGCAGAAATAACTTCCATAAATTACCTAAATTAGCCTGCAGTCAAATGGTAGCAGCTGGATATGAAAGATTTTTGAAAGAACAATAAAATAATAAATTGGATCAGGTGAACATTTCTTGAACAAAAAGTGAACCTCAAACTTTCACATTAAGAGAAAACTACCCTCTGTTAGTATATAAATGAATAAATTGGTCAAGAAAAGTTAAAATCAAAACCCCATCTCTATGCATTATCCCTAAAATAGCACTTTCTCTAATTAGAATTTGTGTATGTTGGTTTGTTACATTTTTTATCATGTAGTTTTTGTCATCTTCTTTTATACCAAGGCAAGAACTAACCATATATGAATTTAGATTCCTTTCCAGTTCAAGTTATGAAAACATATGGCAGCCCATCCTAGCCAGCAAAAAAACAGAAAAGAAAAAATGGCAAGCCTAGTTAAAACAATAAAAACAAGCAAAAAAAAAAAAGAAAGAGAGAGAGAGAGAGAGAGAGAGAGAAGTTTAATTATCCTAAAACTTAATTGTCTCATAAATTTGACTTTTTTCAGGATTTTTAATTTTTTATAACGACATTTTGGTTCATTCTCTCAAAATTGGTGGGAAATGGGCTTCCATACATTTTAGTTTGCTGGGGTTTTTGTTTGTTTTCTTTTTCTTTGATATTAAGGCAAGATTTTAAACCCTTTTGGACTTAATTTGGGAAAATGTGGGAAAGCCAAAAACTGTTTGTCATTACTTTGTCTTATCAGTTTTATTTCACCACAGCAGAAAGACAAGCAAATATAAGGCTTGAGCAGAAAATCAAATTTACTGACATTACCTATTTAGAGGTTATTGGTAATGTATTACACATGTTTGTGAAATATTTCATGGTCTTTTGACAGATTTATCCCTTTGGTTGCACTGGCAGCAGGTCTCACCATCCTCCCTTCATCCAGAAAACCTGCAGCTGTTTGTAAACTACTGATGTGGCGCCCCCTTCTGGTGGTGCAAACTTTTGTTTGTAGATTACCTGACTCCTCCATCCTTAGTCTTCAGGATGAATATTTAAGTTACATCAGTAAGTGTTACCTGAAACATGAGAGTGAAAGTCTGAACTGCTTTATAAATTAGAGCTCAAGGATAAAATCAGGCTCAAAATATTCCTGTTGAACCTTTATTTCTCTTGATATTTGACCTAATTATTTGTATCTTGTTAAGTTGCGTTAAATCACTTCCTCTCAGCTACAGAAGCTTTTTTTGATTGAAATATTCTGTTTTAGGCTCCAGACTGTCTGTGTGGAGTCCCTCTGGCATTAGCGCTCATTTTCCTCCTTGATGCTTTGAGCTCAGTAGCAAAATGGCCTCTGCCTTTTCATTCGTCGTATTTCGTTGAGCCTTTTTTTTTCTTCTCATTTTTCACATTGTTAAACTGCTGTAGCGCCCCGTTGTTCTCTGTGTGGATGGCGTGGCTACAAAGGAGGCAGGCAGCGGCGCTCAAGTCCCGCCTGTATCCCCCTCTGGAGGAGTCTCAGTGTCTGCGCTCCCGACTGGGGATTGGCGCGGCTGCTTGTCAGTAAATGAGCCCACCCCTCTGGATGAGGGGAAACCGAGCCAGACAGTGACGGACCTGACCCCCCGGTAATCAGCTGCCTGTCACACCAGCACCGACCCAGAGCCGTCCGCCGCGCTGTGACACCTGGCAGGGATGGAGGGAGAGATGCAGCCCGCAGACGAAGGACCCTGCGCCCCAAAAATGTGCAGACAGCAGCGGGGTCCGTACAGCACCCTGAAAACCTTCCAAAGCAGACGCTGGGCGGGCAAGACGCGCTTTGACAGGTCCAGTGTAGTGGAGATGCCTCTGTTTGGCGATGGGCATCACTTCACTTTCCAACCCGAGCAAACACATCATTTCCAGCCCCTCCATCACCACCAACACCAGCAGCAACAGCAGCAGCAGCAACAGCAGCGTCTGCAGCAGCTTCACCAAAGCAGTATCGCCATCAGCAGCAGCCAGCAGCATCACCAGACTCCCCAGCAGCAGCAGCAGCAGCATCGTTTCCCATGTGAGAGCAGGCCCAGCAGTAGGGTCCCGACTTCCACCTCAGCGCCTGCGGGCAGTTTGGCGGCCGCAGTGTCTCCTGGTACCCTGGAGGGGCGCTCCAACGGCGGCAGAGCAGATCCCAGGTTTTCCCCTGACTGCACCTTTGGAATCAGCTCAGGTGGGTCTCAAAGTTACACAGGGAGTGAGAAGAGTTACACCCAGTTTTTATATGTGGTAATGCTTGATATCTGCATCTTGAATTGTGACACATTTTTAATTCTTAAGTCCTGATCCAACCCTGTAACTTTGTTACTCATCCCAAAAAATGACCTTTTTCATATACATTTTCATGTGACTATCATAAAGGACAATATCTGTGTTCTAAAATAGAGTATTAAAAGTCAAAGCAATCAGTTTACTTTGAATTGTATGTTTACTTTGGTTTTAGAGGGCACTCTATCAGCCTATATAGATGGAAAACTGGCAAATCACTGATGCATATTTTAGATGTTTCTGCATGGATACTTGTGCACCAAGTTTTTAAAATATCACAAATTGAATGATAGGCAAAATAGTACGGCATCAGCTGTAATCTTCTCTTTGTTTGCTCGTCATCACTTGATTTTCCATGTTTTTTCCCTTTTCTTCCTCATTTTCTTCCTGTCCGCAGTGATTGATTCGCTGCTGTAATGAGAGCAGTCATGATTGAATCTCCACTGTGCATGTGCTAAAAATTACATTGGGTAATTGTCTGTTCATGTGTGCAAGCGTGTGAGTGTGTGCGTGTGTGTGCGTGTGTGTGCGTGTGTGTACGTGTGTGTACGTTTGTGTGTGTGTGTGTGTGTGTAAGAAGGGCCCGCACAGTCTCCAGCCGAAACACATTGTTCATTTTTCCTCCTCAGCTGTGGTTCATTAGAGGGCTGTTCATGCTCAGGCAGAAATGTGTTCCCTGTGTGGAGGGTGGGTCCATGGGAACCAACGTTGAGATGAAAGCAGTGAACCTAATCCTGGTAGTTAGAGAGTTAAACATTTCAACATCACATCCTCTTATCACACTGTTATCTCTTTATCACTGCTGGCAACAGATGCCTAGTTGGCAACTGGTTATTGTTGCTCTCTGAAGCTCTGAATAATACTGTTATAAGAAGTTTAAATCTACGCCCTCAGCACTGCAAGTTCAAGCTAAATTTAAGCATCAATACTTCATTTTCAACCCACTTCAATGTGTTAAATCCAGCTTGATGTCTTGTATGAATAACGTCCAGGTTTAAAGTGATGATGATCCATTGTCTGCATTAACTCTGACCTGATTTCTCTCATGAAATTAACGCTCAAGATCACATTTCCCCTGCTACAAGGCATGCGCTCATATCGCTCATCATTCAAGCAGATAAAGTGCCATTCATTACATCTGATAATGACACATGTGAGTGCCTTCCCCTGCACAATGCCTGCAACTTAATGTCCCCATCATTGCTGTAAAATGAACAAAAAAAACTTGCTGTCCTCCTCTTGAAGAGAGACCCCGGGACTTGGCAATCAGTTGAGCGCACAATAACACAAATTGCATTGAGAAGCCTTTCCCAAAGAGTTGTGATTAAAATAAATGGGGCTCATAAATTTGCGTGCAGAGCGTGTTGGTTTTAATGAAATTTTATGAGGCTCTCAGACTGGTGAGAGAAGAGAGGAGGGTGGAGGTGTGGTGTTGTAGCGGGGGGTGAGGGGCGAAGGCGAATGATATCAGATACATCTCGACGAGTAAACAGAGACAGCACGCATATTAATAAATGCGACACATCTGCGCCAGGCTGATAGACACGTCTGAGCGAGTGGCAACGCAGCAGTGGCCGCCTGGAACTCATTTTGTCTGTGTGTATACTTTGTGTGTGTGTGTGTGCGTGTGGTGGGATAGTGGACTCATAATCATTACATGGAGGTATGTGTGAGATCATCTCATTGAGACGTGCTCAGACTACCAGGGAAACTATACACTGAGGAGGTTTCTGGACAAAAGAACTGTCCTGATTTCCTCCTCTCGCCTGGTTTGGTTTGGTCACAGCAGATATACTGTCCCTTTACAGTTTATTGACATCTGAATAAATCTGCATGAACAAGCAGCATTTCTATGATCACACTGTTTGCTTCTGAGCTGCAAGGCTTTTCTGCAAAAAAGACAAGGAGAAAAGCAGAACACACAACCCCTCATGTTGTTTTCTGTAACCTGACGTGTCTCTCTGCTGGACTGTCCTGATGTGTCTCTTTAAAGAAATTTAGAAATGTTAATGCATTTGTAACTCTTTCGTATTCATGCAAATGTGCAAATACATCTCTCAACTGAATTCATAGTGTTCAAATGTCATTAAAGGAACTGTGTGGACTTTCAAAGTGATCTTGAAAGAGTCTCAAATCTACATATGCCCCCGATCACAATCCCTTTACATTGAGATTATCAGCGCCAATCGCTAATTCCCAGACAGGAGTCCCTATGACAACATTACGCCAACAGAGAAAGTTTAGTAGTGAGAGGAGAAATGTGTTTTTCTCTGCTGACAGTAATGTATGTGGTTTATTTGGCAGTAGCAGTAGAAACAGGAGCTGGACTGTCTGACAAACAAAAGGGACAGAAAAGGGACAGAAAAGCAGAAGAAAGCTAAACAGCAGAGTGATAGAGCACAGGCTGAAGGCTAAAACATGGGTTTGTTAAAGTGTTCATTCCAGCTTATACTGCAGTGGTCTGTTCAAACTTGTTATATTCACTTGACTGCATTCCTCTTTTGAAGATGCTGCAATAATTTTGCTCATGTTGCTGCCTTTAGCTGTTACAGCCTTTGAGCAAACTGTGCAGAGGACTGTGATTCGTTCAAGGAACAATGCTACCAGACTTAGGGAGGGGAAGGATGTGAACTATTGAAGACTGGAAGAGTTGCAGGAAATCTAGATTCTCATTTTTAAAACCCTTCCTAACCAGAAGTAACAAATAATAGCTTAAAAAAAATCTCTGGCTCAGTTAGCATTGGCCGTATGTTGGAAAATGACAGGCACTTTGGTTTGTGAAGCAAGTAGCTGAAATGCAAGTCTGGGACAAGTTGGTGCCATCTAATCACAATTTAGCTCTAAGTCATCTTTATAACCAACAATTACCACAAAGTATCCAGAAGTTGTTTATAATGAGAGACAGTCAATACAATCTGAGGGGAACATTTAAATTTTCAAAAACGAAGCATAAATCTCAGTCTAAGTCTTAAATTCTCCTCTCTCTGCTGTAGAAAATCGTCTCATACTGGATGCCTTTGCCCAGCAGTGCAGCCGGGTCCTCAGCCTCCTCAACAACGGCCGTCTCCTGGAGCCCTCCTCTTCCTCTTTTAACTCAAACATAAAGCTGGAAGAGGGTCCGGGGGAGGTCCAGAGTCTCCACTGCTCCAAACCTGAGGAGAGCTCCTCCACCACAGACCCAGAGGAGGAGGCCCAACAAAGCCATTTGAACCAACATCAGACCTCCGCTGTCCTCCGCATCTTTACAGACTCTTTACAGAGCTATCTGCTGACAGGGCCTCCACAGAGTCAGCAGCAACATCTGGCTGTGAGCCTGGAGGAGGAGCAGTGTCCGTCAGCAGAGCCCGGCTCAGGGGTGTCCCCTCAGAGACACAACCACGGGGGCTGGGGCTCGCCGACTCCGTCAGAATCGTACGGACATCCGTCGTCCACTCTGCCAGAGGAGGAAGAGGAGGAGGAGAGCTGCTGTCCACGCTGCCTGGAGCTGGAGCAGGAGGTGCTGTCTCTGCAGCAGGAGAACGAAGAGCTCCGCAATAAGTTGGAAAACTACCCAGGTAAAGTAGTTAAAATCAGCTGTCACTGGTAGTATCCTTTTGTTTCTGTCAGGATGAAGGTTTAGATTCTAATTCATCAGATTATGTATAAATTAAAGCACAACATTTTAACCACCCTTACATCTCTGATTAGCTCATGAAGGAAGGAATGTTTTTTTTAAACTTTAACACCATGTAGTGTCTGATTTTGTGAAAAAATTCAAGTGGTCAACTTTCTGATGACAAATGAAAAATGATTGGATCCAGCTACTTTTATGAGAAAACTGACTTCTTTCTTTTCCATCGTTTTCAGTGTAATAACGAGCTTTAATAAATAATCAGCAGAATCAGCCTTGGTCTCTCCTGTTCTGTGCTGACAGTCTTTCTGTAACTGATCGTGTTGGTTCTGACAGTAGCACAAGAAGTTCTCAGATCTTTTGTTTAGTTTCATCTATTTATACCACATTACAGAGCCGCTGTTAAAAAGAAAAGTCTTATATGATTATTCTAATTATTATTGTGTCATTTCCTGCTTGTGGTGGCTGCTTACAATAACTATGACAAACGTGTTGCCTTAAAGTGTTATCATAGGTAGGGATGTCACTTCAAATACAATACCGATGTTGCAGCCTTGAGTATTTGCGGATACCAGTGTTAGTTCAATACAATATTAGCACAAATGGTGTGACGTTCCAACAACTACAACTCTGTCTGTAGGTCTTAAAAGCCTTGAATAAGCCTTAAGGAATGCTAAAAGTCTAAATGTATTAAACTTCCTCAGTTCTGTGCTGCCTGACAAGTTTTACTCTCAACTGGAACGTCTTTTTGGACCAATATGAAGAATCTTGCCCCATGACCGACATTGCTCTTACTCCTTACTACTTAACCAGCACTTTGGCGCTAGCTGTTGTTGTGATCATGCAGGCTCTGTGTGCTGGATAGAAGTACTGGATTGGAGTCTGAAATGGACCACTTGTATCCATGTGTTAATATTGGATATATCAGGTGCAGGCTGATGAAATCCAATATTCATTTTTTACTAAAATTGGACCAATATCTGATATCAGTATTGGATCTGGACACCCTTAATCATGGGCAATGCAATCGATCTTTTTGATGTAGCTTTGGAAACAAGTTTAATTGCAAAAAATCACCATCTAGTTCTTTCTGTGTGATCGAGCATGGAGTAGATGACAGATGTTGTCCCAGGAGTAGCGTCAATTCAGCAGATCCATGTGAACCAAGAGCTATGAAGCCATTGTAGCTTTGACTGGTTGATGGTTTAAATTTATCCTCTGAATGATACATGAAGAGTCTCTGAGGACTCTGCCCATAAATACTGGAGCAATAAAAGAGAGCAGAAGGATCCAAAAAGTGTTCCTCAGCTCTGCACTTTTCTTCATATTTATTCCCTACATTTTGATGTGATTTTGTTTTCAATAATTTAAGTTCAGTTTGTTTGTCATTGTTTCCAAAGAGCCGCACACTCTCTTAATCTAAATGTATAACACAGATTTGGGTAAAGGTCTCATTAGCATCTATTTTTGTTAACCTTTCTGCCTTCCCCAAAGCACTCAGAGCTCCCCTGTGTCACTTCAACCTAATTTAGACGAAAGCTGATCATTTCATCTGCATGTTAAATGTACTGAGCAGTATCTCAGTTTAAAATGATAAGACATTAGCATCAGAATGATTTTTTAAAGAGGAAAGAAAATACTGCAGGGTTTTAATTGTTTAATGACTTACCAGATGGGTTTTCTGTTTGCTTGCAGGGTTTAGTTTTACAGTGTAACACTGGTCATGTTTTTGTGTTTTCTTGCAGCCCCTTGTCAAAATGTTCTTGATTACTTTAAGACTGTTCTCGAGTTTCACAACCAGCTGGTTCAGCCAATGCCGGAAGAGCAGCTCACCGAGGTGAGGAGAGCAACATTTCTCACAGTTTTTTTCAGAGGATGAGTTGTGGAAGCATATGCTCAGGTGTTGAAAGAAGTCGACCATATATTCTCTGCATTAAAAGCCTAGTCAATGTGATAATGAAACAATTATCTGGTGTGAAAATTTGGTGTCAAAGGTATCTGTGTCTTCACAGGAAGAAGAGCGGCAGACTGTTTTTGAGGTTGGTAATTTAATCAAAATAATTACGTCATAAAAATGTGATAAGTGTAAGTTAAGTAAATGTCTTTTGAGGCTGTATTGTAAGTAAACAGTAATGCATCAACAATTTTCATTTCTCTACAGGGCAGCAAACAGCTCCTGGAGAACTACCCTCTCTTTATCACTAACAAGCAATGGGACGAAGCCGTAAACTCCTCTAAGAAAGATGGCAGACGACTACTACGCTACCTGATTCGTTACGTCTTCACCACAGATGAGCTGAAGTTCTCCTGTGGTTTGGGCAAAAGGAAGCGCTCAGTCCACTCAGGAGATCCAGGACTAGAGAGACGGCCCCTCAACCCCGTCAAAGTCAGCTGCCTCAGAGGTATTACTGAAAAATTACTGCAGTAAATTGATATAAAGAATGCAAATAAAAGTATGTTACTGAAGAGGGATTCAGTTCTTAAATTCTACAGCCTAGGTTTCAGACTTGCAAACAATAGAATTGCTTGTAACAGGGAAAAAGAAATCTGCCAATGAGGTAAGAAAAAAAGTCTCTTGTATCAAGATATTAATCTAATTTCAAGAAACCTAGAGGGCAAATTTTTCTTAATGATTATTTTTTCACTCATTACAAGCAATTCAGACATCATGTTTATCTTTTAACATCTTAAAATAAGACTTGTTTCTGGACTTGTCAGTTATATATATTATAGACTCGCTTCGATTTCAGTCTTTGCAGTGCAGCGCTGTGTTCCCAACTTGCTGTTCCAGCTGCTGTACTTTTTTTGCCCATTTGAGGGAAGCATAAACAACTTAGACTAATGAATGAAAGACTATTCTTTCTAGACTGTCTTGCAAACATTGTTTTTAAAGTAAATTTTCAGAGACAGATAATAAACAGGGGGTAACATGCAGTTGAAATGGATACAAATAGTACAGGTTTTACGCAAAACATGAGTTGCCCCTAAATTCCAACAAATATATATCACTGGTACACATTACAGCTTTGAATTTCATTTCCATGGTTAGAAAATATACCCATATCTTCTTTTCAGAGTTTATCCGGATGCACTGTGCCTCAAACCCTGACTGGTGGATGCCGTCAGAGGAGCAGATCAACAAAGTGTTCAGTGACGCCGTGGGTCACGCTCGTCAGGGTCGAGCGGTTGGCACGTTCCTGTGCAGCAGCGGCAGCAGCACCAGCAGCCTCTACATGGACGGCTTCGATGGACATCTGTCACAAGATGAGATGTATTTAAAAGGATGCCAAAACGGCCAATCAGACTGAAGTCGAGGAGGAGGAGTAGCCTGAAATAGCAAAAGCCTGAAATGTAGCTGTACAACGACATATCCCAAAACACTGACCTTAACCTGTAACTTTACACAGAGAAGAAAAACATTCCAAACATCCATCAAACACGTCATTACAGTTCTCTGGAGCAGTCCCTCCGTCTGTTTGTAGCCTTCTTATGTTTTTTAAACCTTTGATTTTTAGTCTTTAGTTTTTTTTCTGTGATCTAATACTTTCAGGGCTCATCTTATCAACAAATGAATATTTAGGATTGTGACTTTTTTAAGTACAAAGTCCTGGTGATTTTCATTGCAGAAAGTAGCATTTGGTCCAAATTCTGTCAATGGCAAAGCGCCTTTACTTGCAAATTTTCTGCAGGAGTGCCTCAGAGAAATTCCTGATTTGTTACATGTTGTGTTGCACTTTTTGAATCAATGTGATGAGTCTTTTTTAATGTCCAAATGAGAAAAATGCTCCCTGTACTAAAACTGAAAGTCTTTGCAGTGTGCTCCAACAACCTCATATTCTTTAACTTCCAACAGCAGCTGAGAGGATCTGATTTATCAGTCACTTTCTATCAAATTTTGCTTCTCTTATAGCTCAGACATCACTCCTGAAGGACACACCTGCATCTGCAACCAGTTAAAGATGGTGCATGGCAACAAAGGTAACAAAAAAGTTGTACATCAAGTTCTTCTTTAATTTGTTTAAACTGCTGAAAACTGTTTTTCATCCTGACACCAGAAGTCTGATATGAATCTAGCAGCAAAAGAAAAATCTGAAATGTTACATTCCATGTTTTCATTCAAGACTTCTGAGTCAGGGTGGATGTCTCTTTGATAAGGCAGCTGCCAAACAATAAAGCCTTACACTGAATTCAAGACTTTCACAGGTTAATATGTTGATGTTTTGTGTTTCATCGGTCATGTTACAGAGCTGTGAGTTGTTATTTTCTGAAAGCTGAATTTTTTTTTCACAAAGAAGGAAGCGTTTGCTTTAAACTGTTCCCAAGTAGAAGATGCTCAGCACTTATGTCTCCTGAAGCTCTTATTTGCACTTTTTCATGTCTCACTGTTTGACATTCTCAGCAGAATTTAGTGTTTTATTTGTTGTCCTTTAATTTATTTTACTGCTGAATTGTTTCACTTCATCAATCTGTTTCCTGCATTTGAATGTACCAGTTCTCCTCGCTCAGTCTGCCACGTCCAGTCGACAGTGCTGTGTAAATGTGTAATATAAAGTACAGTATTGTCTGAGCTGTTCTTGGAATACCATGTCTCTCTCTGTCTCCCTTGGTCTCCCTCTCTCCTTCTCTCTCTCTCTCTCTCTCTTCAAAGCCAAGTAGAAAAGTGCCACAGAAACCTTAAACAGTCGGATTCTGTTGTTGTGTTGCTGTTTTGAATGTGAGCGTTTCTTTGTATTTACTCCTCAACCCTCAAAGTGGCTGTTATCAACATCAACACTGTGAAACATGGTTAAGATTTCTACGAATTAAAGAGCTTCTGTTGTTTTTATTTATAATAAATAAATAAGCACTCAAACTGAACATGTATTGAGGTTTGACTTTACTCCAAAAGTCAAATTACTTCAAAAAAGTGGTTCAGAATAGTATCATCTGCAGGTTGTGTGATAGTAATTCTGATATTCAAACACAAAACAATGGCACAATAATAATCATACTTTATTCATTTAGCACTTTTCAATAGAGGTAACAAAGTCCTTCACAATAGGCAGTGAAAACAGGAAGAAATTGGCAGAAAACAATAAAACAAAACAAAAAACAGATGAAGAATGGGATAAATATACTTTTATCGATTGAAAACAATGAACATATTGTCAGAAAAAAACAATGAAAGGGACAAGGCAATGTATAGCTAATGGAAACTTGTCTCTGTTGTGTCTAACTGTGAATGTTTGATGTCCTCTCCAAGCCACAAAGAACTTTCCTTAGCCTTGAAAATTCATGTATAGTCAATGCAACCAGTAACTAAAGTTTACTATTATCTGCAATGCCAAGAATACCTTATAAACAGGGCATGGCTTGGATGGGCCTATAAACTTTTTCACTCTGATTGTGGACCCTGTTATAAATGTAACCGACCCCTCACCCTGTCTCAAAGAAAAAAGAAAACCAAAAGACAGTCAGCACTGCCATAAAATGACAAGAAAAAGGGATGGAGGTTAACACTTTCTTGTTAAATATAAAAAAATGAGACTGCAGCACCTCCACCTGGGAGGCTTTAGTATATGTCTGTTAATGTGCTGCTGCTCTTTGTGTTGATTTCCCACTCTGACTTTTGTCTGATCTCCACCAGATGGCATTATAGCTGCAAGAAAAGCAGGAACCTGATGTAGTCTGTCAGTAGGAATCAGATCTCATGCTGGACTGGACTGTCTTTTTAATTTTAACAGAGAGCATGTCTTGGAAAGGGAGGCAGAAATAAGAAAGAATGTGTATTTTTTTAAGCTTTAGGGTCTATTACTTCATGAATTATGAGTTTTTATCTGTCTGTTGATGTAATGTTTATTTCTTTGGGTTATTTTTCTGTGTTTAGTCCACTACTTTAAGGCTTTTTGCACTGTGTTTACACCAAGTGTAACTGCATGCATGTGGCGTTGGGTATTGTTACAGAGGTTTGTTGAGGGGAAAATTTTCAAAAATTCCCAAAATTAAAAAGACATCAGGATAAATTAGAAACTATTTGGATATCTCGAATGGTTCCGCCCACAAACTTGGGTGCCCGCACATTTTGTGCTGTTTCATACTCAGACAGACTGCTTGTCTCCTCTCTGCTCTCATGCTCTGACTCGACACTTCAGCGCACAGCAGATGATCCACTGAGTGAGTCTGAGGATGTGACACTGGTTCGGTTGGGTGTTTCTCTTTAATTCTGCGGCAGCTCCCTCTCCTGAATGCGGGCCTGCTGCTGCTGTTGGAGGGCGGGCCGTGGACACAACAATGAGCACATTTCGGACAGTAAACTAACTGATGCGACACACACGGAGCGCGGACAGTTGTGTGAATCCTGCAAGCAGGTCGCCTCATATGGTTTACATTGATTGGATTTTGGGAATGTCATGCAGAGCTTTGAGCTGGACTCGGCGTGCTGTCTAGAAACTGACCTCGGGTAAACCCTCAGAGGCTCGGCGGACTTTGGAGACATCCTGCAGAGGTTTTTGGCGCAGCACGGGAACTCAGCGCACACGGGGATGATCTCCAAAACCACCCAAACGACTGAAGAATAACTGAATTTCCTGCACTGAAGGAGACATTTGAAGCTGCTGAGCCCCTGTGCACTGGTTCAAGATGATGTCACTGATAGATCTGGATGATGATCAGCGATGGGTGCCCACTCACGTGAATGTCACCGTCCTCCGCGCAAGAGGACTGCGGACCAAGGGCAAGCACGGCAGCCGCTACCTGTACACCATCATCCAAGTGGCGAAGGAGAAGTACACCACAGGGTTGGTGGAGAAGGCGGAGGTGCCGGAGTGGAACGAGGAGTGTTGCTTCGAGCTGCTCCCGGGGATCCTGGAGGACGGCGGCCGGAGCTCGTACCCCCCGGGGAGCGGAGACCTGGTCCTCACCGTCATGCACCGCGTCCTCATCGGGCTGGACGTGTTTCTCGGCCAAACCATCATTCCTCTGGATAAGATATTCCAGGAGGGGATGTGTCCCAGAGATGAGTACGTCCTCTTGAATGCTACCTGCATGACATCTTTTGTGTGGATTGACCTTTTTATGCTGACAGGTGAGACAGAAATGATGTGTCATGAGCAGTGGTCTGCAACCTTTACGATCAAAACAGACAGTTTGCCTTATCTCACATGGATTAAAGTCATTCAGAGCCATAAAAATCCACCTTCACAATAAAGACACTGCAAAAAATGAAATCTAAGCAAGTTTCCATGTCTTATCATTTTTTTTAGTGGAAAATGTCTTATTAGGTTTAGTATGAGCCTCATTTACCAAAGCAGTCCAGAAACGTGTTATTTGAAGATATTCTAAGACAAAAATGATGTTTGAATTGCTTTTAATGAGTAAAAAGAAAAATGCCACAATTAGATTAATGTCCGAATACAAGAAACTTACTTCTTACTGAATTCACAGTTCCTTTTTTTTCCCACTTTCAAGCAGTTCAAACATAATTTTTGTCCAAAATTTGAAACAAGCCATTTTTCAGGACTGGTCTTGTAATTGTGGCTCATATAAAGTCTGAAAAGACAAAGTTTTACTAGAAATACGATTGATTTTTACAAAAAAAAAAAGAAAAAGAAAAAAAAGAAATCAATAGCCTCAATAAGAAAAATTAAGAATTATATAAAAACTGCAGGGTGCCACTACAGCAGTCAAAGAGCCACAGTTTTGCAGACTCCTGGTCATGAGTCTGACTGACAAGAGAGTAACGTGCAACTTTTCCTAAAGTTCTCAACTTGAATACTTTATTCCAACAGCTTCCCTCCCTCACTTGCTTTCACAGCTCCCCAACAGCCTCTTTGTCATCATCATGTGCCTTTAAAACCCCCAAAACACAACCAATTCATATTTTTATGCAATTGTTTATCTTGTCATTGCAGAGGATGATAGTTGAAAAAAATGTGGATTAAATGATAAGAGCATTGTTGCTCTTCCGCTTTGCAAGATGATTAAAAAACTACCATTGTCTAAGTGCTTTCAGGCCAATAAAACTCTAGCTCTCCAGACTGATATCCTCCAGCAGCAGCAGCTCCCACAATGCATTGCAAACCAACAAGATGAGATGCACTTTCCACTGGGGAACAAGTACAGGGTTTTGCCAGAAAGCCTCCATGTTTATGTACAATGCACATCATTATTTTCTATAAATATCAAACCAAATCAGATTTTCAGGCACACAGTAGTCAAAGATGTGGCTCTTTCATGCTTAGAGCAAGAACATGTTGTTCTTTTTTAATTAACTGGCTCCAATGGATTTGATTAAAAAAAAAACAATAGACCCTCTTATTTATATTGAATGCACAAGTTCAAGACAAATTGCTTTTCACAGTGTAACTTCATTTGGTTTTGCAGATAGTCCAGCTGAACTTAATTTAAAAAAGCTGATACCAGCCATCGCTTATAGAGCCAGATTTCAAAGTATTGAAAAAAGTGAAGTGAGGTGAAAGTTTAAGAAATCACTAAATTGAATCACACAAAAAAATGTAAGTTCTGCAAAAGTATTCCAAAAAGCTTCAGTGAGAAACTGATTGGGTTGGTTTACAACATGTCTATGTAGATACTACTGCATTTCTGTATAAGTGTAGTACATCCAAAGAAGTAAAAAAGACAATTGTTTCTGTTGTTCTGTCTGCAGAATGTAACTAAAGTGGGTTAAAACAAGAGCACCCCCTGCATTGTTAGTGCAACTCAGATGCAGATGTGAGTTCAAATATGTATGATATCTAAAATAACTGATTTAATTATCGCAGGAGTCTTTTCTAATTCAGATACGTTGTGACCCTTTGGCAAAGAGGAAGCTGTGAATACATATTTCAAAGGAGTCATTAAAACTTAACATGTACATTCATATTTGATAACTAGTGCAGGGAGCACACAGAAATCTCTAACCTGAGGACTGAGTTTTTTTCAAGTTTTTGTTGCTCTATGAAATGCTTGTTTTTAGATTCTGAGTATCTGAAGGCCTCAGTTGCGCCACCTCAGGACCCATGCTGTGTGAACGTTTGTGCTATCAACAGTGAAGAGCAGAATAGAAAAGCAATACTTGACATCTGGCTTTAATTTGAGGCTCCCCGCCCTGTCAGTGAAACTCACACTGGATTCCTCCTGTTAGTTTTGGCACTGCAGCACTTTCTCTGGTCCATGCTGAAGACTCAGATGTGCCAGATTATTTTATTGGTTAACTCTTCAATTTTGCACATGTCCTATTCAATGTGCGCACACTGGTGGGTGGACCTCAAGGAATTTTGATTTCCTGCTCTGTGGTTTGTTGTCAGAGCTCGAGCTGGGTTTCCACGTTATGCAATAAGTGGAAAAACATTTCCAAAAGGAAATCAATCTTTTTTTATTGACAGTCTTTTCTGCTCTGAGGATTCACCAGATTACACATGCCAGCTTGTGCTTTAGAGGCATCGTATAACACTTCAGATGCAAAAGTTAGTCAAGCTGTGCTGATATTAGAGTTTTGTGACTATACCAGAATCAACACCCAACTGTTAGTTATGACTGATATGATGGTCAAGAATTTAAAAGTGCCTTTGATACAAGGTCAAACAACTCGGCCACAGCTCAGAGTCTTGGTGGCTGCAGTTTTGTGCTATTTACTATGCTGTAGATAGTGCTGAATTGTGGATTTTATGCCCCTTCATGTACATAATGTCCAATGAAAACTCTAAAAGTAGTATCTTTACGTAAGTAGTGATGAAATACAAGGATGTTGATTGTTTCTTTTTTGGCTCCAGGTGGTTTAAGCTCAACTCCAAGTCAGGGAGAAAGGAGAAGGAACGTGGTGAACTTCAGGTAACCGTCCAGTTCACCCGCAACAACATGACAGCCAGTATGTTCGACCTCACCATGAAGGACAAGCCTCGCTCTGCTTTTGGCAAGCTCAAAGACCGCGTCACAGGGAGGAAGAGAGGTGACATGGAGTCCTCCTCAGCCATCGTGCCCGGCCGCTACGCCGCCCTATCGGGGTCCCTTGGGCAACCGTTTGGAGAGGACGGTGGAGGGTCCCCGCCGGGGCCTGTGGAGTCACGAGAAGTGGAGGTAACAGAAGAGAAGAGGAGCAAGGTGAAAGATTTCTTTAAAGGAAGGCTGCGCAAGTCATCCGACACCAGGTCGTGCTCATCGCTGGGTTCAGATAGTAGTGTGTCGTCTCTGGCCAGCGAGAACCCCGTCCCTCCACCCAGTCTGGACCTGATGTCGGACCCTCCCAGCTCTCCCATCTACAGTAGCAAAGTGAGAGTGGACACCCACTATGGAGAGACAGATCTAGCTAAAAAAGGTAGGCCCTGAGATTATTTATACACGCATGACATCAAAGCGAGCGACTGTGGGTATTTCCTGAGCAGTGTTCTACAGAAGAAATGGGTCAGCTCTCAGGAAACCGGAGTAACTTAACAAAATGGAATAAAACATTAAAATACAGGGGAAATTACCCTCAGGATAATGCCACACAGAATGTGCCTAATGACTGCAGTTTGGGCTTTTATCAAGAAAAAGGACAATCCTTTTAACTAACTACCTCAGTTAAGAAATTTCTCATTGTCCTTTCCCAGCACTCTTGTTTGTCTTGTCTGGCAGAGTAAGCAACTTCATAAACACTTTAAAAAAATATTGCAATAAAAGTTTACACCCCCTCCAGCAGAATTTTCTGATTTTTTGTCATTTTCTCAGAAAATAAGAATGTTGACACAAAAACCTTTCTGTCACTCATGGTTAGAGGCTGGGTGAAGATATGTATTAACAAACAACTGTGTTTACTCTTTTTAAATCATAATGACAACAGAAACTTAAAAAATGACCCTGTTCATTTTTTCATACACACTCAGAGTTTTAAGGAAGAATGCCAAAGAATTCAATATGATCTCTGTCGGAGTACATGCTCAGTGAACGCCCTTAAATCTAGTGGATTTGATTCAGAGATACTAGTTTTAACCTGAATTCTTTTTTTTCCAACAGTGTTAACCAGCCAGCACACCACGAGGGTCCTAACTCACAAACGAGCCTTCAGTGACGAAGCTAGCAAGATCACGACAGCCACCCCTCGACCTAACCAGGCACTGGAGTCTCTCAAGGGTCAGACCATGACTCAGTCCAAGTCTTCCTTGTGTATAAATGGCAGCCACGTCTATGACTCAGAACCATCCACACCGAGGATCACAGGAGCTCACTCATCCAAGCTGGTCCTGCTGGAGAAGTGCTCCCCGCTTTCTCGCTCCCTGCAGAACATCACCAAACGGAGTGAGGATAAAGGTTCCTTCAGTGAGGGTCGGCGCTGGTCCTTTGACAAGGTGAAGAAAGATGAGAAAGAGGAGGAAAAGGAAGCTCAGGCATCATCTTCCTCATCAAGTCAACAAGCTCAGACAGGAGGTCGTGCTGTGTCGTCTGTCTCCTCTGCTGGAAGTTCACCTGAGAAAGGAAGGAAGCTGAGAATGACGTTATTCTCTGGGGGGAGGAGTGATTCCCTCCCTGCTAAGTCTGACTTGAACCAGCCTTCTTCGACATCTGAGGGGCGGCTCAGAGGCTGGTTTGGCTCAGGTGACTCCCAGAACAAGCCAAGGTGAGTGTGGCTCATTTCCAGGCTTGTGTTTGCTCTCCACAGTGTTTGATGAATGATATCCTCATATCCAGGCAAAACAGTGAGTTTGTGGGAGTGTCCTGCTTTAAGTTAGGTGTCCTGAGTTTGCTCTGCTCCTCGCTCATATTAAAATGGACTTGATTTAGCTCAAAGCATTCTCCATTTTACAAACATGCTGTTCCATGATGTCACGCTACGCCTACTCAGATAGCAATTCCATTTTCACCCTCAGTGTTTGTCTGATTTTTATCAAAGACGCTGCATCCAAGAGGTTTGGGTAAACGTAAGGATGTTGGCTAAATCATCCCATGTTTATAGAGTTTTACGAGCCTACCAAACAGAGTCACTTTTTATGCAGACAATCTTGAATGGCTTTGATGCATTTGTTTTTATGCTTGATTTTTTTGCAAATATGCTTTGCTTTTTGATTGAATTTGTGTTGCTGTTTTCACAATCCTTTTTTCACAATTTGCCCACTTTTATTTCTACTGATGTTGGTTAAGTCCTGTGGTGGAGTACCAGCTTGTATTTTCTTCTTTGTTTGTGAAAGAAAGATGTTCCCCATTTGGTAACCTGGCACATCATTAACTAAGAGGACTATTGTGCCCTATTTCCCTCTACAGGCTGGAAGTTTCTCCTAAGGTAGAAAGCAGCTCAGACGTACCCCCTCCCCTTCCTCCTCGCTCCCCTGTACCCCTTCAGTGCTCCTCTCCTCCCTCTGACTCTCCCTCTGGTCATGTCTCACCTGAAGACTACTGCCCCACCAATCCCTTTACCCCCTCTCCTGCCTCAACCCCACTCTCCCCGTCCAATCCTTTCCCCTCACATCGCAACCCCTTTTTCGAGGAGCTCATAGCTGAGGAGTCATTGAAGTCTCCTACTTTTGCATCTTGTTACTCTCCCAATTCATCACCCTTTCATTACAAAACTGTGCCATCCCAGCCCTGCACACCCAGCCCAGCTCACAATATGAATGCTTCCATAAGGCGGGAGCGCCCACGGCCTGTAGCTAGACAGATATCTCTTCCCACAATATTACCCAAAACAGGCAATCCTAACTCCTCTAACCACTCAACGTGCTCTATGTCGGCGAGTTCTGGAGAATGGGACGACTCGTTTGATGCCTTCGCCTCAAGCAGACTTAATTCACCTAAAGGAAGTCTCTCCCAATCGAGAAGTAGTCCAGCGACTTCTCAAACTCGTAGTTATCCACCAATAAACACCAAGAGTCTTGCACAAGAACTGCAAGCATGTGAAGAGGAGCCCCCACCTTTGCCACCAAGGAGACTTCTACGAAACTCAGTAAACGAGATCTACTCGGACGGCTGGCTGCACAGAGGTCAAGAGCTAGCTGTCCACAAAGAAGCCTACCTCCTCTCACAGACTGGCGTGGCCTCACTACAACACGGACGAGAGGGAGAGTTAAAAAGAAACAGCATATCTCCAGACCCTCATACAAGCAGCGAGACCTCAGATTCCCTCAATGTTCATTCTCAACCTCACAGGAATGTTACTTCAGCTGGATTAGTGTTGGAAGAGAAGCTCAAAAAGTTCAAATACGAACCTTTGGAAGCTGATGCTGGCATCTGGGGAGGGATGTTGTTTGAGCAAGACCTGTATGGACGAGTATGTCAAGGAAATTACGGACAACCCAAAGTAAAGAATCATCTTTTGTCGTTGAATGGTGGAGTAGCTAGAGGTAAGATCGCATCAACAAAGCTTCCTGATAGTGAGATATCTGTTGAAGATCTTTTGAATTTGCCGTCAGAAACGCCATTAAAGTTAGATGGAAAGATAGAAGATATTAAGCCCACTTCACTGGAGGAGGAAGAACCTGATCCCCCTGAAGCTGAATGCTTCAACAATAACGTGTCCTTCTCACTTACTTTAGGAGATCTTAACATGAATGTGAACAACTCAGATTTTGGTTTCATTGACTCAGATGGCTCGTCTCAGTCCGAGGTACTTGATACCCTCAAAGGTATCCACAGTTTCACACAGCTGCCTGAAGATTCACAGATAGCTTCTTTCCAGACAGAGCCGTCCAGCACACCGGAGGAAATGTTCACTCTGAAGGACACCTACATACCTGAGATGAACTCTTCCTTTGAAATAATTGCATCATCCAACAAACTTTGCAAAGTCTCACCGGTGTGCCAGGACAACTACCAAGATTGTCAACGAGAACAAAATAATGCGGCAACACATTCTTACTCTAAGTGCAACTCTGTGAAATTACAAACCCAAGCGTCTAATCCACCCAATCTTGAATCTAAATCAAAAGAAGATCTTGCAGAATGTGATTCTACAAAGACAAAAAAAGACATTGATGACAATGGAAATCTACAAGGCACAGTGACCCAGAAAGAGACACTTTCTGGTGTGGTTAGTGCACGTTTGAGACCAAAAGGGGCATTACAACAGAACAGCCCAAAAAAACGAGGAATCAGTAACGACAGAGAGTTCGAACAGTTGTTGTCCCTTGTTCGAAATATTTCACGAGCCAGTGAAGGACCATTGTCTTATCAGCCCACCAAATCAGCTCTTACAAGCCTACTTTCGTTCAATAGTAATACAGAGCTTCAAGAAAATAGCACCAATGTAGAGCAAACAAATCACTCTGACGCCAACAGAACATCACCTGTGTCTTCAAAAGACAACACAAGGCAACAAAATTGTGAAGTAGGAAATTCCCCCACCATCAGTTTTGAAGATCTTCATGCAAAAGTAGCCCCAAAGACAAAGATTGGACAATCTTTGCAAGATCCTGAACTCTCCTCTCTCTCCACCCCTTGTGCACTCTCCCTGTCAGCTGATGCGCAAGTTACGCTCCCCCCTACCCCTGTCTGTCGCCCCTCCATGCATTCTTCAAGCACGGGGCCCAGTGCTGGAGTAGGTACTACTCTGACCGTGGCCCCCTACACCACCTCCTTCTCCTACTCCACCACCTCCACCACAGACCAGCCCCTGGTCGATGCACGGCACTCACTTTTGCCTGAGGAGACTCAGCCAGCTAGCAACCTGCCCCGTCAGGAGAGCAGGTGAGAATCCTCCCTCTAGGACACCACATGTGTAGGTGTTTACAAGCTGTACTAAATTTGGAATAGCAGACAGGATTTCAGCACACACTGCACATTTCTTTTAACTTTGCTGCTCTGGTTGCTTTGTTTGCTGTTGGCCTGGCGTGTTTGATGCTGAATGCCTGTTATAAGTTCTGTCTTCTCCTCATCCAAGGTTTTTGGATGATTTCTGCTGCTTTGGTCTTGGCCTTGCTTCTCATTTATGTTTTTCATCTCATTATTCAGTTTCTTGTTGCCCTACTGTAATTTGGTGATTTTTTCACACTTTATTCTGCTTAAATTCAAATCATTTAGTCACTACTTTAACCACCTGTCAAGAGGTAGACCCGGACTATTATTTGATTTGAGGTATATTATTTCACAGGAACATATTTTGTTTGACAGAGCCAAAGACTCATTTTATGACAAAAAATAATTTAGTGACTTGATAAGTAACCTTTGGATCATGTGCTGACTCCTAGTTTAGAACTTGTAAGATATCTTGATTCATGTTAGAAATATAAAGAGGATCCTTTCAGTGCAGCAGCTTGTCAGGGAGCCCAAAGTTAGCAGCACACCTGTGCTCAGTCTCAGGAGACAAATAAATCATGCATTTTGTTAGGAGCACATTTTTTCATACTGCAGCACATACAGCAGGGGAAGAGTTAGATTCAACAGAAATTTGCGGTCATATGTGGTTAAGTGTTTGAATTCTTGTTTTATTCTCATTTTCTGTGTCTGAATATTTTCCTTCTTTTGTTATTGTGAAGTTAACTCTTTGGTCTTCGCAAGAGGATTATATCCTTCAATTGTACTTGCAATTGAGCTACTTTCTCACTTCAATTTATATCGGTATGGCTCCAGTTCTCACTGCTTTAGGGTCACAGCTATTTTTGTTTGGTTAGATTTATTTCATTCAGGAAGTTAAAGACACCTACTCAATTTTCTGATTGCATAATCTTAGTTAGCCAGTTTGTTAGAACGTAGTAACTTGAGGTAAACAAGCAGTGAAGCTCTGTTAAAATACCAGTGCTGACCTCATCATTTTGCAGACCTCACCCAGTGAAGCCATTAACCTCCAGCCAATCAGAGAAGAAGGAGGGTCGTTCAGTGTTGGAGAAGCTGAAATCTACCATACACCCTGGACGCGTTGCCGCTCAACAGGCTGCGGCAGAACCAGAGAAGAGTCAGGTATAACAAAAAACATTTTCATACTTGATAACAGCTCTCTCACATTAAAATCACCTGGTTCGTACCTACAAGCCCTCTGTTTGACTGCAGTCATTTTCAACACTCGGGAGAGAAATGCTGAATCTGTTTCAGCTCTGAGGTCTGACATAATGCTTTGGCCCAGATAAAAGCTCTCAGGTCCCAAAATGTTTCTAGTCTTCTACTTTAACACTCTGTACCCTGCACTGTGATGTTAGTGTGTTTACATGTTAAGGCATGCAGAGGTATGACTCTATTCTGACGTTGTTTAAGAAAATTAATGATTTTGTTATACTGTATTTTGACCTGTAAAAGATAAGACCAAGAAAAAAAATGTTGCTATACTGTAACTATAATCTTAGGAGCCAACAATCTCTCTGATGCCGCTTGTGTCTCAAAGTGTTCAAACAGCGTAAGGAAGAAGTTATTAATGTGTCACATTAAATAACAGAAAACCATTAGCTGCACAGACTATTAAATGCTTCTATGAGCTTTTATTAACTCCAGCGCTTGGCATTAATAAAATCTCCGGAAAGCAGAAGCATAACTGATGTGACTCATTTTGTTTTTAATACATCCAACACTGCTTGACACACCATTGTGAGCTATTTAATATGGCAGTCAGCCCTCTGTTTAATCTTTCTTTTTATTAAACCTCACTGTTGAATCTATGGGGGGTTGTGCTTTTACCCCATCCTGCTAAAAGATAGATTAGACACTTGACTCCAGGTATATGTCTTTTTGCCTGGAAGACACAGTCAGCAGGTAGTGCACAATGAAGGGAAAGAGAAAGTGTTCTGTTTTTTTCTTTTTATTCTAATAACTTAAACTGTCATTCAGTAATGTGCAGTATTTCTTGTAGCAATCATCAAGTGCAGATAAATCAGAAAACTGGAGTATGCTAGACACACTGATTGCAAGACGGCTTAAGAGATATTTGTGCAGCGTTAGGCAATATTTGATCTTCTCGGGAAGCACTTTTTGTAGCCTTGAAAGCACTCATCTCTTACTACCCTTTGTCATACTTCCATTTACAGTTAAGGCAAAATATTTACACCTTTTTGATGCTTAACCTTCAATATAAAAGTCTCAGAAGCATGGAGGAAGGACAGCGTTGTCTGGTTGTGGAGCGAACACCAAAATATAAATGGCTACTGAAACAGAGCTCTGAATAACCTTCAATAACTGGTGCAAAAACTGGTAAATCTGTAGAATTTGAGTAGCTTCAGGAAAAATTACCCTTCTTAGTTGGTTGATTTTGGTTTCTGTGTCTGTGGAAGTAACAAATACAGAAATTGGTCCCCAGAAAAATTCTCTCTCTCTCTGCCATGTCCTTAAATTGATCTAATGGTTAAACTAAAATGTTGAGTCTATTTGGTTGACAGGTGTTTGAAATGTTATCTTCAATATTTTCGAGAACTGACATGATCTTCTGCTGAGGAAGCTGTAAATTAAAAGGACGGATAAAAACATGTGTAAACAGCATTTTCAAAATATACCACACTGCAATAACTGAAATCTAAGCAAGTCATGTGTCTTATTTTTAGTAAAAAATGTCAAAGCCATGTTCGACTAGCAAGTCCATAATGTCTTATTTCAGGTTATTTAAAGGAAAAATAATGTCCGAATGGCTTGTTACGAGTCAAAGGAAAAAAAGTTTCTTGTATTAAGACATCTTTTTAATTTCAAGAAAGTTGACGGATAAACTTTTCTCATCTCGCTGGCAGATTATTTTGCTTGTTACAACCAATTCAGACGTCATTTTTGTGTTTGAATAACTTGAAATAAGACATTTTTTGGACTTGATGTGGCTCATATCAAGAATAACAAGACAGTTTTTACTAAAATTAAGACACAATAATTTGCTTAGGTTTTAGTTTTTGCTGTGCACTATTTATTCAAGTGTGATTTTCTCTTTACTGTCTCTTGCAGGAGGTGGTGGTGGACAACTCGGCGCAGTACCAGCACCTGACCAACATGGAGCTGATCTCTCTGTTGCTGCAGCAGGAAATGGACATGCAGAAACAGCAGGCGGCCTCTGAGCGGCAGGAGGCTCAGCTGCAGAAATGTGAAGCTGAGCTGAAAAAGGTCAGGTCACAGGTTCGGGACCTGGAAGACTACATTGATAATCTTTTACTGCGGATCATGGAGCAAACCCCTACGCTGCTTCAGGTGCGCACCAGACACAAGTGACGACAGTGCCGGTGTGTGTATGCTGTTTGGCACATGCGCTGTTTTCACATACAACACAAGGTTAATAATGCAAGATGGAAATCACGGATCTAGAGACATAAAACAAACCCTCAGAAATCTTCCAGGTCTTCTCACTGCTGATACTGCCCTGTTGATGTAGACACGATATTATACAACATGCATGCTGGTTGGTCTCAGAATTTGGCACTAACACAGAAGATTAAAGCAAACAAGTTAAGGCTTCAATCAAAGCAGGTTCAAGTGATGTTTCATCAATGCTTACTAGATTAATCTAATGTAGTCAGCTGTTGTCAGTATTAACTTTTAAAATTCTGCTTTGACACGTGCATTAAAATTGTCTTGGAAAACTCTTCTTTTAAACATGCATCAATATGTTTCTCTGAACAAATATGAAATTTGATCAAGTAAACTTAAGAGTTGCAAACATTTTGACAACATTTTCAGATCAGTTTTATGAAAAGCATAGAGCACAAAGGTTTACTTGAGTTGATTTCATATTTGTAATTAGATTTAAGTAAATGCAAAAGTTTTAAAAAATAGCAACACATCTTGAAAGCTGCGCTGCAGTAAAGTGTGTTTCTGCATTAACATTGCTGTATAATAAAACTGTGTTTATGTTTGTGTGCAATGAGACTCAAAGAGGACAAAGACTTCCTATTTGCTTTTTGTGTCATAATTTTTTTTTATTTTTTACAAAATAATATATTCATCAGTGCATTTCCTAAAAACAATGAGAATGTTGAAATATATTTTAAAGTTTTGTTTTATTTTGCAGTAGTTATTGGTAAAGGTACATTTCACTGCAGAAATGATAAAAATTGAAAGCAGTAGATAAACCTTAAGTTATTTCTATTGAATACTTTTGTCATGATAATATATTCTCTATTATCACTCTAGTACCACTGTAGCTACTTATAATGCTTTACATGACCGCAGTACTGTACTGTTTGAAATAAAGTGCACATGAATCAACGTGTAAAAAGTCTTCGATGTTGTTCTACACTCAGTGCTCTGTTCACATGTTATTTACTGTATGTTGCAACAGTACTTCTCTCTGTCCACTAGAGAGCGCTGCTAACTGCACAGTTTGTTATTGAAAGCTGCTGGTTCAGCAGGCACCTTGCCCTCTGTAAATGCAGTAGAGCTTTTATTAGAGCTATTTGACTTCACTGACCATCCACCTTTCTGATTTATTATAGTACCATAATAGGATTCTGCTTTTTCAAAGACTGGGGCTCGTCTTTCACAGCCACCTCTTTTTATTTCAGATTCCTCTGCAATGTTTTCATTTGTCTTCTTGCTGTTTGACGTTGATATTACAAAGAAGTTGTTTAGTTATTGAATGCATCGAATAATATTAGTTTGTAGCAGGATGGAGGCACTTATGATGTGCCAACAACTGTAAACAACCTTTTATAATATTAGGGAGTTGGGTCTTTGGAAACATTGGATTTAAAAGGATGTTTTCATTCATCTGTCACAAAATATAATGCATTGAAAAGACAATAACTTGTTTTTGATGGTAGGGGTTTTTTAGCAGAAGAACAGAAGAGGCATCGATAGGGAGTCACATAATGTAATAAACATTTAAACTATCATTTTGTCAGCCTCACAACATGATTGCCAGTCAAAGAAAATTGAATAAAATAAAAAGTTGATTTGAATAATTTATGTATAATACAAAAATTGTTCTAAAATATTTGAAGAAATAATTAATTCACAAAAAAAATGTTTTTTTAAAAAAATCTTTTTCTAAAAATGTTGAAATATGGCTTTGGCAAAAATGCAGTTAGACATAAAGACATGATGCAACCACTAAATGTATCAGTGAGGGATCTACTTCTTGTTTTAATGTGTCTGAAATCTGCAGAAGCAACTTCAATGCTGTTCGTCTCCTGAAACAATCCCAAATTTTAATTTCTGATTATGATTTGACAATTATTTTGATAAAATATCAATATTTCTTTTTTTTTCTTGTTATTTTAAGGACCATCCTTTTTTGATTTTGATTTGCTTATACAGTTTTGCTTAGCTTTCTCAAATCAACCAATCAACTTTTATGTATACAGTAACTTTCATACAAATGAAATGCAGTTTAAATACTATAAAATTATAGAAATATATAAACCTAAATATAAAAAGCAGGCTGAACATGAATGTGAATTCAACATCAGGTTATTTCTCCCCTTTAAAATACAAAAGAGTATGAACCTAATTCATTGTTGTGCTGTGAAAGACTGATGCACAAACAGACCTAATCATTAACAAAGGTCTCTTGCCCTTGGTCATTTAACTGCTGTGATGGATGTGTTTCTCCTGATGCTCCAGGTTATTCTGTCTCTGAGTCTTATTTTGAAGTGGTCCAGTGCGCTGTCCAGCTGGTCATACTTCTCCCTGTCATGTTTCTTTCTTTAGGCCACGCCTTCTCGCACAATGATTAATTGGACACCTATGGGTGCATCAACTGTTATCTCTTCCAAGATCAATCCGAACAGTTATGCAATAGCTTTCACCTTATCGATTATTTGGGATGTGTAGTCATGCGGTTCAACTTTGCCAGTGCTAATGTAAAGGAGGAGACTACAGCTCCCGACAGACAAAGCGGCTCGGTGCTTCACTAGTTTCACATTGACTGTAGTTCGCTCTAGTTGGAAACCCGTTCATGATTCAGTTCATTAATAAATAAATAGTTCGGTGTCATGGCGGAATCTGCAGCGTGTCCTGCTTTCCTGCTCGGAGGAGCCCGATACGATCAGGTGAGTCCTTCCCACGCTCCGTGAAATCTGCCTTAATGACAATTTGTTTTTCAGGCTTTCGGGTGAAAAACAGCCCCATCCTCCTCCTCCTCCTCCGCCCTGCTCCTTCTCCTGCTCCGCTCCGGCTGCTCTGGATGCTCACACTTTGCAGCCAAAGTTGCCTTTGATCTGCGCTCCGATTCTTTGGATTGAAAACGCTACAACTTCCCCTGTAGATGAACTTCTGCTGTAATTGGATGAGTTGCATGCTGGGCAGAGCTTTATTGAAGGGAAAAAATGTCTGTCTGTAGAATCATATCGCTGTTTACATCTCCTCAGACTGATTTCACACCCTTTCCTCAGAGCAGCTCCGTGAATTATTCTCAGTGTTGAGGAGCTGCAGCCAAGATACTGAGATCATGCGCGTCAGATTACAAATACTCGGCATGTCAAAATTTGTGCAACATTTGCTATTTTTAAAAATCTCAAACATACTCAGACAAAACCCTGTATTTTTCCTCCAGGATGCATCTGGTAGACTGACCACAGCTCCACTTATGATGGAGATTTATGGGCTGTCCCTTCTTATCTGAAGTCAATTACTCAATTTTTCATCCTCAGAGATAGATTTGCATTGGTCAGCCTTGAAAGATAATGTGACCTTCACGTTTACTCTGGTGGCACATGAACTGAAGAAGCTGCATGTAAATACCCAGAGGCTCTTACCCCTGGAGGCCATTTATCAAACTGTGGCCCCAAGGAAATGATTTGCTGATGGTGCCTCACAGAGCGAAGGTTGTTTGAATAAGTTACTAAAGTTACTGGTATCCGTTTGTTTCAACTTGTGTGAACTTGCTTGTAGCTGTTGTCAAAGGAGATGGGACAAGATTCAGACAGAGAACATGAAATGCTCAAAGATCAGCAAAGAAAGCCAGTTTTAATGTTAAATTTTGATTAAACGTCTTTTCTAATTCACTGACAAATTGTTAAACACAACCATGAAGAAAAAAAACCCCAGAACATGAGCACAAGGAGAGCAAACGAAAAATACATAGGTCACCAAGGAAACAAAGGTGTTACATTGAAATGCAAAAGTCACAAAAGCTTTTGAAATCACAAGGGGATCAACAGGAAATCTTAGGAAATCAAAGAATTGCTAAAATGAGGTACTGACAACCATGAGAGACTCAAAATCACATTATTTTATAAGAGCAACTAAGAGACGTGAAACAGTGACAGACAACGGTGATGTAGGGATGCAAAATAGTAATAATACACAGACATGTACATAAATCACTCCCTCTTAAAAAAGACTTCTGAAAAATGCTATAGAAAATACAAAATGGCTCATATCAACCAAAACAGAACTAAAACCTAAAACAAAAATGCCTGACATGACCATAAAGACCAAAACATGAGAGCAGACCAAAAGATACAAACATTTTCTAAACAGATAAGATACGGCCACATGGGATGCAAAATAGTTACACAAAAAAAAACAAAAAAAAAAACAAAACAAGAGGAAGACTTTGATATAAGTGAATTAAGATTAGTCAAGATAAAATTAGATTAGATAAGTTAAGATAACATACACCTTTATCTATCCAAAGTGTCCAGTGAAAAAAACATCTAAAATTATTTCAATGTGGCATTTGTATCTGGTGTTTGCTTCTTTTGCCATGTCTGTGAATACCATAATGCTACTCTGCTGATTCTCTGTCTACCGCTAGGTTGGCACAGCCAGCTCGTCCATCTTACAGGAGATTGATCTTACATTCTCTATAACAATAGATCGAAGGACTGGTCTTTATCATCTCTTCTTAGCTCACACTGCGATGCATGTTGTCATCATGTTCTTCTGCACAGCTCGTGGGGCACATTAGGCCTAGCACCGGATAGCATCGACATGCTAAAGGCTGCTGATCTCATGTGTAAACAATGCAACAATGATTACATGTAGGGTCCCCTGACAAACACAGAAACAAAAATTGTGAAAAAAAACACCACTGCAAATGAAACAGTTTGGACAAAAAGTAATTGCAGACTCCAAATGCAAAGAGAATTAAGAGGATAAGCAATAAGACAAAAGGAGAAAAAAAAGACAAGGAAGAGGGAGCTGCTGCAACAAGAGGCCACTTCTGCTGCACTTGATTAATTGTGAAGAACAACCAAACCAAACCAAACCAAACAAACCCAAAACAACAAAAACACTGAACAGCCACAAAGATAAAGAAAAACAATCATAGAAACTAAAACATCTACAAAAGATGACAAATAACCTCAGATCTACAATGACAACATAGATCCAAAAACCAAAGTATGATGTTAGTTTTCCACGAAGTCACACTCTCACAAAGATGAATCCATAGAGGGATGCAAAACAGTAATTTAATTAACACAGAGAGAAGTCTTAAAAGAGCTACGTATAGGTTCAAAGAGGCATTTAGAAAAATGTTATCATGAACTATTGGATAGATCAGCATCAGAGGGCTGTACGAATGCCAAATGGACAGAAACAGGCTTATTGTTTGAACAGTGATTTACAGCATTAAAGTAAAAAATAAATGGTCATAAAAACTGATTGTGGAGATGCAATTTGATTAAAAAAAAAGAAATCTTAAAATAATTCATTTGTGGCGGGAACGTGAAGATGTATAAGATTATGTAAAAAAAATATAAAGGTCAAAAATTAAAATGATATGGAAAATATGACTTGAGGGAATGAAAAAGGATCACAAACTATTACCAAGAGTCATAAAAGTCTGGCTGATATGAACACACTGATTAACACAGGATATTAAAGGGTTTAAAAAGAGCATCAATAACAGTTCATTTACACCCTTCATCCCTTGTAAATTACTGTCATGAACTATTTATAAATCAGAGCAGAGTTTGTGAGTTTTCCCCAAAGGCAAATTCATGTGTTCTTATGAAGATCTTTTAGATGAAACCCTCAGTATTCCCTGTATTTTCCCATCTTTAACCTGAAGCTCATTACAGCTTGATAAAGTTGGTGTAATACTTTCAGTTCCTTGCATCAAAGCGTATGAAATCAGGCCAGTCCTTGAATCAGCATAAATCTTGCTCAGTTTTGTGTGTGCTTGCTTCCGTGCTCCGTCTCTGCCAGCCTTGTTGTGTACTCTCCAGGGAGCTGAAACTCATGCATAATTAAAGCAGGCTCCTCACATGGATCCTCACTCTACCCCACTCTTACAAAACAGCACTGCAGCACATATGGCCTGTCAGAGGAAGAGACGCTTGATGGAGGAATAGCAGTGTCTGGAGATCCTTAGATACAGTGCAGATAGACGGTTTATTTGCAGTCTTGAGGGGGACTGAATATTGTTTCCAGTCGTTATGATCAAGACTCGGTGCTGAACGGATAATTAGAGCACAAAGGGGTTTGTTCCGCTGTGTTTCTGCCCTTCATAAGTGATAAATGTCTCCGAAGAAAAACTGATTGAAGCTACCAGGTTTTTGTCCAGCCGGTTCGCCAAAGAGATTCCTGGCATTGAGCTCCGCGGGGCCTTTTCAGACTGTTGGCACACATACTTAGCAAATTGGCATTCTGATGAAGACAGCCAGGGGAACAAAAAGAGGGAGCTTGACCAGCAGCTCTGAACCTCACTCTGAGGAATGTGTTTGCTGAAAGTAAATCTACCAAATATTGATCATATTCTAGAAAGTTTTGCTCAAACAGCACTTTTTAACACCTTTAGTTTTTATATCTTGCTGTCACCAAATTGTTGTAGCAACTTTGTCATTACTTGATGAAATGTTTTTTGCATTTTTTACCACTTATAACATAACAAACCACTTCCTTACAGAGGTGAAAAGAATAACTTGACCTTCCTTTTTGTTAAAGTAGGAAACATTTATTCTAGGATGCATAATCTTAACATTTGAGAACAAAAGTGACTACTTAAAAAGGATGTTACTTTGCTCTAGTACAGGAATATCACATAATGTACAGCAAACTACTGCCTGCCACTTTCATATATGAAAACATCAGAGCACTTGAACAGCAGGTTGATGCGTAAACAAACGGTAAAAGGTGTACACAGATAAGAATAAAACATCTGTTATTGGCCCCATAGCCCCTTGAAACCAGTATCAACCCTGATAAAACAATATTGGCTGACCTCCAGTGTCGGGTATCAAACTTCAAAGGAGTCTTACTAATGATTCAAAGATTTTATTGCACTGCGGTGTCTTTGTATAGAGCAAACGTTTTAAACATGACAATAAAGATATTTTGGGAAAGCATTGTTTTTTTGCATGGTAGCTGAGAGATTGGTAAAAACATTCACACTACCACTGTCCAAGCTTTTTTTCTCTTCGTTTTTAAGCCAAACTGAGCAAATATATCTTGATTTATATAGCACATTCACAAAAATAGTATCAAACTGCTTATCAAGTTTGGCAAGCTTGAATAAATAATAGTCTTCCGCTTAGATTGGATACATAGTTCCTTTTTCTTAGAGTTTGGACTTTAAATAGAACTGAGGAAGAGTTTGAATTTGTTAATGGAATCTAAGGATGATGCTTTTGTTTTGTTAAATGTTAAAACTTCAGCATAAAATAACAACAAAGAGTCATTAATCTTTGCCAGATTTACACCCATGGCTGAAGAAGATCTGTTCATTGAAGGCTTTATGATGCACTGAGGTAACAGAGGAAACGGATTTTGCTCCCTCATCTTGGTCTAAGCTACAAGGCTATCTGAAACTGGATAATTTTGTTCATTTGAAATATTTAAAACTAGGATCAAGGATCATCTGATGAGTCTGTGCTTTTGTTGTAGTGCCAAATGCCGCTAATTTATAAACTGATGTACTGTTTACTTGTTGCGTCCATTGTTCTGTCTTGCTCTCAGTGTTGTATCGCTGTCTTGGCCAGGACTCATTTTTAAAAAAGATCATTGCATCTTAATGTGAATATTCCTGGTGAAATAAAGATTAAGTGAAAAAAAAGAATCAGCCTTATCAGAGAGTGTTATAAAATTAACAAAGGTGTTTACGACTTGTGCTGAAACTTTGTAAAACATTTCTCAGGCATGTTGGTTTTTTTTAATAATGAAACTTTAACAAAGTGACCACTGGTGAATCACGTAAAACTTTATTGGACTTTGACTTCATAGAGAAGAGAGTGTTCCCTTTGTTTATAAAAAATTAACTTTGTCATGCTGTTTTTTTTTTCCAGGGTTCGTTCTTTGGACGTCTGAGACACTTCATCGACATCATTGACCCCAGCACCCTGTTTGTATCTGAGGTAAACTTTTCGAGATAAACTTCTAAAAACTGGGCTGGTATGTGATACATGGTTTCTATAACAACAAAAGAAGGTTTTATCATGTTCTCAAATTTATGACTGAAAAAAAGCTCCTAAAAATAGAGGCAGAAGACAACATTTTTGTTGCTTTTTATTATTTTAGATATGAGCTGTTGTGCCGAGTCCCATCAACATTTTAAGCTCTTGTGTGGAGATTTGAGCTGTTTATAAAGCAGAAAAATATTGTAATATTGGAGCCTTCCTATACAAATCTAAAAAGTAAAAAAGTTCATTGGGGCAAGTTTTACCATTTTTGATAATATCCATGCTACCATGGACAGGTGTTGGGCGAGGTGAATAAACAGAGAATTTTTTTATGTCAAAGATTCAATTTTCAAGATGTTCATATTGCGCAGGTTTGGAAAACAAGATGAGAAAACACAAGATCTAAGAAATAGCTTCAAATCTTTAATTTTTAGATAAAATGACCATGTTAAGTAAGTTGTTCTTTCCTAAAGAGAGAGAGGGTAAACAATTGTGGCCTTTTTTTTTCAGAAAAATAATTCCAAAAGACAAAGTACAATTTTCCTCTGAGGTGAAGAAGTATGAGTTTTAAATGAGTTCACCTCTGCAATACAAGAAGTCAAGTCCATTATGGTTTGTTTCTGTCTGTTGTTTCCTATTTGTAGAAACAACTAAAAGAAAGCATCAAACTACTGGACGACTACAAACACGGCACACTTCCACCTGGAGTCTCTGATCTTGAGGTGAAGTTATTATAATGGATTACAGAGTGTTTTAAGTGTAATGTGATACCCTGTAGGACCTGAAGATTGATTGTGTTTCTTTTCTTTCTCTGCCCTCCTCACCTGTGCAGCTATGGGAAGCCCAGAAGATCAAGCAGGTAAGTGACTCTCCGCCCGTCATTCATCAGCTCAGGTGAACTACACCTCCATACATTGAAGCCTGTGGGCTCCTGGCAGCATGAGGATGATGCCTTGCTCTCTGCACGCAGGCCATCATTCATCCTGACACAGGAGAGAAGATCTTCATGCCATTTCGAATGTCAGGTATGACCTCACATGAAGATCTTTGATAAAGTTGTTGAAGTTGACGCCATTTTTTCATCATTTTTAAACTAAAATCACCTCTTGGCTCGTGCAGGTTATGTGCCATTTGGAACACCGATTGTAAGTCTCATATGAAATCATTTTTCATTGAAAGCGGACTGTGCAGATATCCATTTACATGGTCATGTTTGGGAACTGATGACATGAGACTTTGGACTTATTTTACCCAGAAATAAGCTCTTATTCCCTGGTCTCATCTAGGTCATTGGCCTTCTCCTCCCAAATCAGACTGTGCTGTCTACCATTATATGGCAGGTACTGTAAATCAGTAACATTTTGTTAGTCCATTACATTTATTGTCGACGGTGTGGTAAGCGCGCTTTTATTGCTTACATGCAGATATTTATTTCCCTTGTGTTTAGCTCTGGGACAAGGACATTAGAAATGAAGTGCTGCTGCTTTTTGCTTCTTTTGTATGATGTCGCTTTACAGTAACATGTACAGTAAATCTATCTATCTATCTATCTATCTATCTATCTATCTATCTATCTATCTATCTATCTATCTATCTGTTCTTTCTTTCCTTATTCATCTCTTTAACCTTCATCCCTCTCTTAAAACCTTCTGTCTTTCCCTTAGTGGCTGAACCAGAGTCATAATGCTTGTGTCAATTATGCCAACCGAAATGCCACAAAGGTAGGCGCCTCTTCCTGCACTCATTCAAATCTTCTCTCTCCCCAAAAACCTTCAGAAATGACAGAATTTGATGCTTATGATATTCATGAAATGATTTGTTCGAGTTGAAAATCATGACTAGGTGTCCTCCAGATCTTTTCTTTTAATAGATTTCATCTGAGGATATAATGTGTTGTAGATATCTTTTTTTTTTAATCTCACTTATATAAAGGTATGACACAATGTTTGCCTTGTCCTTCCACAGCCTACGCCCACATCCAAGTTTCTTCAAGGCTATGTAGGAGCTGTGACCAGCGCTGTTTCTATTGCAGTGAGTCGGCTTCCTGTTTAGTTACATCAATACCCTCTTTCAGAGTATAGTTTTATTTTTTTCCCCAGTTTTACCTGAACATCATACTGCAAATGTTGTTCTTAGTGTGGTCATTTTGAACTGCAAAAAAGCAGCTGTGGTATGGTTTTTGTTGTGTTTCATAAACAGAATTGTTAAGGGTGCTGATGTCTTTCATCGTTTAATATTATATTCAGCTGACTCTGATCTGATATTAAACAAAATTATAACTAGAGTGCAAAGCTTATTTTAATAATTTCACATTATTCAATCTAGAACAAAAAATGCATGAGCACAATATAAGATACAACCCTCACAGATTTTTCCAGTCACTTTGGTGCATCCCTCACATCATTGTTAACATTTAAACAATAGTTAGTACATTTCTCAAAACACTTAGTACAAACTTCAAAACCTAGTCAATAAACCGCAAAAATGAGTCTCTTTCTCAACATGGATATTTCATTCCTCTAAAGCAGTTCATGTTGATGAAAGTGCCTGTGTCATTATGATGTAGAGCCCAGATAGTCAAATGACTTTGTCGTGTTTTCATTATTGCAGTTTATTCTGTAAGAGTTTTCGAATGCTAAGAAATTCAGATCTTAGTGACACAACCTGAAAGGGCTCAAGAGCGCACTGTACACTATCCACACAGCCTTTTTTAATCTACAGCAAAGTTACAAACTAGTGAAGTAACTGAGTACAAGACACTGTTTCACATTTTTACTGCATGTAGTCTTTGCAATACCAATTTTTTTCCACAGCATTCTGCAAAAGAAAAACACACACTTATTTACAATAAACATAATTGGCATACACTGTTCACTACCATACAGCAAATCCATACTGCAGTAAAGCTGTCAGTCTAATTGTAAAGTGTGACAAGTTCTTGTTCCACTGTAAGCACTGTATGTACAGTTCACTGACAGAGTGCAGATTGTTCAGTGCCGAATTACTGTTCATAATACACACCTGTTCTCGCAACAAAATGTTTGAATAATTTAATTTACAGTGATTCTCCCAGCATTTTGCTGCACCCTTCAACTGTGTCACAGTATTGTAGAAATGGTACACACTGTGTCCTGCTCGGTTCATATATGCTTGCCAAGTGGGGGTTTAAGGGGTTCAGCTCTGAGTGACTGTGGAGAAGTGGATTTTCATTGGTTGCAACTAATGCCTCACACATCCCTCCTCATTAGTGAAAGCTTGGAGGAAAGTATTCATTTTAGTAGGCATTTTCGGGAAAAAATGATGAAGAAATGTATGAAATTTGCTTGACAGGTTTAAAAAGCTAGTGCAACAATTTTTGTACGTAATGACTCAAGCAATGAAATGAGGACCATTCTTTTTAGAGAATGACTTTGCAGAGTTCATAAGTATAGTTCACAGTGACTAACAAATCATTTTACACTGATATACTAGCACTCAAATCTGCGCTTTGAGTGGTTATAGATGTTTTTCTTAGCTAAGAACAATTCTTAGACAAGAAAACTCTAACAAATGTGAGTATTCCCTTAAGATGACCTAAGTGGGGTTCAAGAACAGTTTTCTTCTTTGATTTCCTTAAACCGTTTTGTCTTCAATAGGTGGGACTGAATGTTCTGATTCAGAAAGCCAACAAGCTGAACCCTGCCACCAGAATGATCATTCAGAGATTGGTCCCCTTCCCAGCAGTAGGTGGGTCTCCAAAGGGCCTTTTGTGAAAGTGATCTTATTAAAGTATCAGTATGGGGCCCTCTGCTGGCTGAGGACACCTCACAGATGTCAAACTTGGATTTTGTTTTGAGAGTACTGTATGATTTCAGTGTCAAAGAGTTTTGGTTCATATGCATATATCTTTTTTTTGTTTTTAAGCATGCTTGTTTATCCTGCCTCAATGATTAATTTTCTTGTTCTGTCTAAAATATTGTTAATATTTAATAACTGTTTTTCTTTTCCATCCTCAGCAAGTGCAAATATCTGTAACGTTGGCCTGATGCGGCACAATGAGCTCTCCGAAGGTATCGACGTGTTGGACAATAACGGAAACGTGGTGGGATCCTCAAAAGTTGCTGCAAGACATGTAAGCAGTTTTTTCACCTCAGCACACCTGACTGAGCTAAATGGGTTTATACTCTTTTTTTATCCTGTTAGATACATTCACATGGCTGCCAATAAAAGGACAAGACGATATTTTCTGCTCCCCTCCTGTCACTCAGCAGACATCTGATCCCATGGAAGGGAAAATTAAATCCAACTCATTGCAGTATTTGAAATGAAGCGTGTGCACAATGTTCTTTTTTTTCTCCCCAGGCGATCATGGAGACTGCGTTCACACGTGTGGTCCTCCCCATGCCGATCTTTGTCCTGCCCCCCATCATCATGTCCTACCTAGAGAGGTTTGTACAAATATAAGCTAGAAATACAGTAACCAGCCATACAAACCAACCTTAGCTAAAGCAAAACTGACCACATTGTGAAGCGAAGAATTGAGACAAAATGTAGAGTCATGATAGCCTTGTTTGGCATTTTTTCTCTATTGAATTGGCTCATTTCTTGAAACAGAAATACTTTTCTTACAATAACATGGACAAACATGCAAACCACTTGGCATTTTTTCACAACAGAATTGAATTTCTCATTAATTTCATCAAAATTTCACCAACTGTCTCAGTACTCAGTATTCAAGTTTCTCATGACATCTTAGCAAATCATTAAGTACAGGTAGCCTTCAGTTGGTGCTGTCAGCCTACATTTAGCACAGTTTCCAAGTGTTAAGATCTTGTTTATCAAAACTGACCATTGATTCTCGGTCATATGCACAACACTCTGCCCAATTGTCATACATAATACCATGAATACCATCCATTAATTCCTTGTAACATTTTAAGAATTGTTGAATTCACAGTCAGGTGAAACTAGAACTTGACTTAGACTTTTCTATGAGAAATACATTTTGTTGTAACACATAAGTGAACTGTTTTGGGGATGTATTGCTGCTTGTGCAGGTGAACCAGGTGTTTAGCTGGACCAGGTTATTTGGCAAAAGCATCATGAGTGTTGAAAACATGTGGTCTGTTTCAAGACATGAACCAAAGCCGTTGAGAAAGATCTTTGCATCTTTGGTGGCACTGACTATTTTTTTGAGACAGGAATTTAGTTTTGAAGCATAAGTGAACAGTTTTCGGAGAGATGTGAGCTTTTTCAAGTGAATTATGATGTTGTGCTGATCTCAAATGATCTTTGAGTTTTGAGAATGTACCTTCTTTTTCAAGAAATGAGCCAAAACAATGAAGACTAACTTTAACTTGTACACAAATAAAGATGTTGTTGTTGAATTGGAATTTGTCCTGGCAAAAGTCGCTAGCTGAAAGATTAGCAGCTAGCTTTTGCCTTTATTTCCAATGCTGATGGGTCTATCTTAAAACTGACAAATGCGTATAGTTTTATCTTAATGACTTACAGTGTTGGTATCCTGTTTCAAAACCTCTTTGCCCTGACTTAGTCCATTTTGTAGTTATTGTTCTCTTTCTTTTGACAGAGGTAGATTTGACTCTTGCCTAATGATACTAACATTAATAATGTGTAATGAACCAGAGCCGACATATGGTCTGCCCTCAGGTACTTAGCACTCATTTATTCAGTGTTATTGGGTCACAGCTAGCTATGAAACAAAGGATGAAATCTTTGTATCCAAAGAGCCACACTGGAGGCAGAATCTTTGTTTATATTCTGACAGTAGGTAAATAAGATTGCTGCAGTTTGACGCATCAAACCCAGAGCTGTAACTTTCACACACACAGATGAATCTCTCGCCCTCTAACTGTGGAAAACAGCTCCCCCCAAAAACACTGCTACACCAATGTTTTTCCAACAGCTCCAAAAATAAATCATACTCGTCACATGGGATCGATCCACAGAGCAGACTTTGATCTTTCTCTCTTGACTTTTGCAGGCTGAGATTTCTGCAGAGCAACCGCAGATTGTTGCTGCCCATCCACAGCTTTGTGTGCCTGGTTACCTTCGGCCTCTCCCTGCCTCTGGCCATCAGCCTGTTCCCCCAGATGTCTCAGGTACAGTAAATCGTCCACCGACTCATCTGCTGCTGCTGATTCAAGGCCAGATGGCTTAGGGAAGCAGCTGGGAGGAAATTCAGATTACATATACACCACTAGACAAACACGGCTAACGTGACACACAAAGCTTAGACCTAGCCAGATCTCTCTTATTATGTCTCGTTAAAAGTCAAAGTGAGGCCAATATAAAAGGCTCACAGAGAGCCCTAATTAAGCCGTTGAGCTTAATTTTTACCTGCTGTATATACCTTTGTTGTTTGCAGATTGAGGTGTCTCGCCTGGAGCCAGAGATTGCCATGGCAACAGATTGTAAGGTTGTGACCTACAACAAGGGTTTATGATGGATGGCTTGGAGTGGGAGAGCAGAGCAGAGCAGAGGACAGGGTGCAGGTATGGAAATGAGGCTGGATTGTGTGGAGCTGTCAGAGGGAGCACCCACAGTTTGGTTTCTCCTTCTCAGCAGAGCCTGAAAACCAGCATGTACTAACAATTACTCTCTAAAGCTGTGTTAAAAACAGCCAATAACAAAGTCTTCTGAGGTATGGGGACAAGCTGTAGTTATCCAAAGCAAGAAAGCTGCCCTGTATATAGCTATAAGATTTTAAATACTGTAAAACCAGGTTAGAACACAATTGAAATTATTTTCATATATAAACTCAGTGCTGAAAAAACAGAGGCCACATTTTGTTGCCAACTCAAGTACGTTAAATATACGACTACCTATAAACTTGTCGTGCCATTTGACTGCCAGATAGGTTACATACGGCAGATTTTTGATCCAATAATCAAAGTTTTTAACCTGCAATAAGTCACTTTTGTCTACTCTAAAGAGGTTAAGGGAAGATATATCAGGTTTTGATGTGATGATACAGCAACCTCATCAGCAAACTGCTGTTATTATCACAACCACCAGGCTGAGCAATAAAATTGTAATTTGGTGTCATGTTTTTCATCCCCTGAGAAACATGAATCCATATTTTGTTTTTTTACTCTGTTTTGGAGTATTTTAATCCTCAGAGGTGCTTAACACTCAACCACTTTTTGATGGTGACCAAAATAAAATTGTATTTGGCTGCACACTGGCACAACAGTTAGCGCTGTTGCCTCACAGTAGGACGGTCACCAGCTCAAATCCAGGCTCAGACAAAGTGGGTCTTTTCTGTGTGGAGTTTGCATGTTTTTCCTGAACATTTGTGGGTTTGCAGCAGGTATTCCAGCTTCCTCCCACAGTCCAAAAGCATGCTAATATCCATTCATTTGCTTCTAAAGCAAATGCCTGTCTTGACAAGAGTCTTTACAACAGTGAGCACTTGCTCATGGAAAATGTAGTCTTTGTCTTGATAAAAGGCCTCCACTTCAGGGTAGTCTTCCCAGAGCCCTTAGGATTTTTTATCAGGTGATAAAATTATTGTGATGCCTGTCTATGAGCTTCAAGATTTCTGTTAGGATACACTTTGAGTGATATAGATTTCCATGATCACAAAACAGAATATTTGAGTTTAAGGAATTGAAACAATAAAAAGAGAACAGCACTGACTATGTCCACCAGAGGGCGCAAAACATTTGCACAGACTGAAAGCTCCCTCAAATGTTAAATTTGGTTGTTTGTCCCCATGCTAACTAAGACCATTTGGATTAAGTTTTGAGGCGAGGTAATGGGGTCTAAATTACTGTCATAGATTATAGTTCTGTGAGCAAGCTTCATCCTGAACTCATACTGACTTAGATATTGATAGATTGTTAATTTTTGCTTACAGAAAATGTCACAAGTGCTTCACAAGATGTGAACACAAAACATGCTATGTATTGTTTGATATGAACAATTTATGAAGCTATAAAATACTCTGATGCACAGGCCAGCAATATTTGCAAGTACAAAGCATTTTACAAACAGCCTTGGCAGGGAACTCAAGAATATAGTTAACAGATTTTGACCAAGGCAGGCAGTCACTGAGTTTCACAGTCAAAACATTAGGGCCCTCTGCTGGACAAACTTTAGACACCAACCCTCAAAATGACAGAAAAAGTCCCAAACTGGGAGACCATAACCCAAATGCAATACTTGTTCCATGTTATCTAGTACAAATGGAGATATTTGCCCCATTTTCCTCACATGTGTTGATATACCTGGTGCTTCTGTCTGGAAGGTGGTTATTTTTTTTTACCTGGGGTGTGAAATTGAAAACAACACTGACTCAATTAAAGGACTGGGTTAAGTAAAGTCAGTGTTGTGTTGTGGCTGTAGTGACATGTTCAGTTCTTAACCCAATGTTTAATCTGCAATAAGCTGAAATCATCAATCATGTTTTAGTCTCTGTATATCATAAAATCAAAGTCAATGACAAAGTCTGGAAAACTCTGCACTGGCTAGGCTGTACTGCTAGTATATTCTGTATGATGACAGAAGTTGGACTATTGTGACACTTTGTGAACAACATGAAGCCACTTTACTTTATATGTTAAATGTGGGGACTGCTGTAGATGTATATCATTGTACACCTATCTGTAAAAGTCGTGCAGCCTATTGTAACCAATCTAATCTAATGTGAATTAACATATATTCATAACAACATACATCATAAATGATGTGATTTTTTTCTGCTGTAGCCAAATACTGTATGCTAACTTTCTGTCCTTAAACGAAGGATAGGCATTTTATTTAACTACTGACTGTTTCTCAAAACACAATTGTACTCTGAAAGAACTACCTTTTTTTGTAAAATATGAAACTAATATATGTGATGACGAATATTTCTAATTCTTTGTATGATACTCCTACCTTAAGTTTGTTAAAATGTTTGCAAGTCAAACAGTGTGAAACATTTATCTGTATAATATATAATAAAACTATCCCCCTCTATGTTTTCTTCTGTTCTTGATTTTTTGTAAGTCATTTTAAAAGTTTGAAAATGTTTGTATCACTTAAAGTTATATCAAGTATAGTAAACATCACTTATTTTGTTCATTCCAATATTGTTTCTTTGTGACAAATTCACAATACTCTGCTTCACGCTGCTCATTTGTGGTGCTATTACAGTAAAGCAAAGATTAACAAGTTAAAGGCAGCTTATAATGATGCATTTAGAATATTTCTGAAACTACCAAGGTGGATGAGTGCTAGTCACATGTTTGTCACTAATAATGTGTTCACGTTACATGCTGTGTTTCAAAAGTCTACGTAAAAATTCATGGGTCAATAAATTAATTCAGAAAATGAAATAATCTCACTTTCTCAGCTCACAATGAGCATGTTACTGGAAACGTTGGTACAAATGTTTTTTATGTTTCAATTTATGTCTGAGTTGGGATTTTATCCATTGTTTTTGTATGTTTTTATGTATTAATATGGACCATTGGGTCTGGAATAAAGTATAAAGGACAAAGTACATTTGTTGAACTCTCGCTGTAATTCGCATGTTCGCCACCAGAGGTCGCTGTAGTCTGCACCCGTCGATAAATCGTCAGTTTCAGGGTTGAGAGACGAAAAGTAGTCAGAAACATGGCTGCTCCCGTAGATGACATGTTTTCCTTCTGCGTGGATCCCGGCAAAGCTACCGCCTGCGTGGAAGTGAAATTTATCGACAACATTAAGGTAAGAGAGCTTAGAGTGTGTTGAGTTAAGCTGAGTTTAATGGATCTGGTTTGAATCCTGTTTACGGCAGAGAAAGGAGAGAGAGACTGAATCCGAGCAGAGCTGAGACTGATGGGCACAGACTGTACTGAAGGAACCAGACAACTTTATAAAGGGACAGGGATTTATTCTTTATTTTAACACAAGAGTAGGAAACAGAACAGAAACTAATAGATTTTTAGTTTTTTCATTTAGCTTTATTCATTTAATCTAAAGGTGGTGCAGAAAGCTAAGGGACAGCATCCACCCACATGTATGGAGCAAGTTAAATTCAAGTCAACATCATCAGGCTCTATAAGATACATAAGCGATTGAGCTATCATTTAAATATTTGACTTTTTTATGTCACGGAATGATTGGTTTCTGAGTCATCTATTTAGGTTACTCCACAAAATGAGATAAGTTCTATAAATTAGTTAAGTTCTGGATCTGTTGTTCCTGTTGGAGGGATGAAAAACAAGGGTATAGGAGGCAGATTTTTTTAGTGAGTTATATCAGTATAATCCAGTACTTTATTGGCCTAAAGTGAAGTATGTGATGGTGCTTTCATGAAGAGACAAATTTAAAGTGTTTGACCTTGCCAAGATGAGTAAAGAAGAGGAAAAAAGTAATTATTATTATTATTATTATTATTATTATTATTATTATTATGTTTGTTGTATTAACTCCATATTCCATTTTGAGTGGCATGTTAGATGTGTTGGCAAATAAACATTTTGAAATGCTTTGACTCTTATTAAGGAGCCATGCTGATGTCACAGCTAATCTAAACCCATAATTGTTTGTTGTTTATATTTAAGGGTAAAGGTCTTTTTGCCAAAAGGAGCATCAAAAAAGGAGACAGCATCTTTGTGGAGCGACCTCTGATCTGTGCTCAGTTCCTGTGGAATTCATTGTATAAATATAAAGGTAAAGTGTCTCCTAATGTTTACTTTTCAACTGTTTTCAATGTTGAACAGGGCAACGATGTGACTATTGTTCTTAATGTGTATTATGTAGCATGTGTCTTTGATGGGATCTGCATCTTATAACAGAACACAAGAATTAGAAGTGATGTAACTTCCACACAGCGGTGGAGGTAAATAATGTATTTTATTGGAGATGTTTGGTGACTTCCGTTTAAAAGCACCATGATCCAGCATACAATTGGTTCGAAAAATCAAAGATAAATCAGCTCTCAGAGGGACTAGTGGACTTTGATTTACAGTATCATTGAAGTTTATACTTATCTACTTCTTTCCTCTTCAGCCTGTGAGCACTGTTTACGAGCTCTAGAAACTGCAGAGGAGAATGCGAGGAGACTCACTGGGATCCCTGGACTCAACCTCCCTCACCCTGAGCTCTGCAGGGTTCGACCTGAGCTTCACCAGGCCTGCCCTCAGTGCCAGGTCAGTCCAACCAAGATACAGGTCTTTTCTTAAAGCTTCAGATTTTGGAACTGAAGGGAAACATGCCAGGAAAAAGTAGTCTGATTAATACAAGTGGGGAGACTTATTGATTTAAATACAGTTGTGGTGGACAATTCATTAGTTGATCAATTTTTAATGTCAGAATTTTAGTGGCCACACAAACACACTTTGGTTGATACTTAAAGAAAAAAGCATTAGCTCTCTTGAACTAGGTTGGTTTAAGGTTGGTTTTACCCCCCCCCCCCTCCCCCCCACCCCCTATTAAAACAATGCTTTGTGGAGCTTTGTTACCCCCACTTAAAACAAGACAAATTTACGTTTCATTGACATGATAATTGATAAGGTGACATGAATTTATAAAAATTTATTATTTAGTTGTCAGAATTATATGATGATAATTATAAATAAAAGCACCGAATGGATTTTTTCTTAAGAGACCTTCATTTTTTTCTCTTTGTATTGTTTCTGGCAGTGAGACATTTGTTTGTGAGTCATTTGAATTGAGAAATGTGTCTCTGTGGTTTTTGTTTTGGGATCTTTATGCTCAGCTGCTAAGATGAGAAAACAGTCAGGCCAACATATAAATCAGATGATGTCTCTGAAGAAATAATAGTCTTCTACTATAATGACACTAATATCATGGCGTGGTAACCTCACACCTCAGTGATGGAGACCTGTGGTATCTTGGAAACTGGGTTGCATGGTTGAACTAAAACTTGCTGCAGAGGAACCAAAGTTTTACAAAGTGTCTTTTACACTTTTGATATATTACACCTGCCACTCGGAGTAATTTGTGGACATGTTTTTGGGAATATCATTGTTGGCTGATTTCCATGATTTCGTCTCCTTCCGTAGGTGATGTACTGTAGCAATGAGTGTCGACAAGCTGCTGCAGACCAATACCATCGGGTTCTGTGCTTGGGTCCATCTCAGGAAGATCCAGATCACCCCATCAACAAACTAAAAGATGCATGGAGGTGAGACAGAATGTTTGACACATTAACACACAAACACATATCATCTGATTAAAGGATGTCATTGACTTTTATCATCCTCTCAGGAGCATGCATTACCCTCCAGAGACCTCCAGCATCATGCTGATGGCCAGAATGGTGGCTGTGGTCAAACAGGTGAGTCTTTGATCTTTTTTAGCTCCTCATTTATTAAATACAAACTATTTCAGTGAGGAAAAACTTAACTGAAGAAAGACATTGAATGCAGCATAAAGTTTTACTTTTGTTTCTCACTAACATCCCATTTGCGCCCAGGTTTATGGTGTTTACTTAGCATGAAATTAACTTTGGACAGACTTAAAGATGTGCTAAATAAGAAATGAAAATGAAGGTGCTGGTGTGAAGAAATCCTAAAAGATTTTGCTCCTCTGGTTTAAAATAAACCAAAAATGTGTTTTTTCAAATATTTGATTTAAAGATGGCATGCATCACCAGTAGTTTCAATCAGAGAGTGATAAATGTTTAACAAATGCAGTCACATGTTAATGCACATGAATAACCAAGTTACACAATCTTTAGCATTATTTAACACATTTTTGGTGATGTTTTTCAGGCCAAAGATAAAGCGCACTGGCAAAAGCTGTTTTCACATTTCTGCAGTAGGGCAGCAATTGAGGAAGAGGAAATTGCCCACAAGCTTCTTGGAGACAAGTTCAGGGTAAGTTACCATCTTTTTATTTCTGCGAACCATATCAAACTGTTGGCATGCAAAATGTAAAACATGGCAGTGCAAAGACAAAGTGTTGATATAGTGCTTATCACAGTTCTTACAGCTGATTTTGCAAACAAAGACTTTCTTAGACTCCTGAGATGGAGGTTTAATTCCTGTGAGACGACATAATGCTTACCATGTATGTTTTCTGAGATACTGAATGTACTTTTATCTTTCTAACGCTCATCTAATATGTGTCTTCAGGGGCAGCTGGCCTTGTTGCACAGCCTTTTTAAAGCAGCACTTTATGATGATCATCTCAGCCGGGTAAGGAAGAACATCTTAGATAAAACAACCTTTATGTTTAAGTTTCATATCAACTGAGAAAAGTGAGCTGCAGCAGACTATTATTTTCACAATCAGTTTAAGTTAATCTGATTTTCTTCATCAAAAAGCTTGGTATTTTGGTCACATAATTAAATACTGAGACTTTACTCCAATGTACATGTACATAAAACTATTGTAGTGAGCAAGTTAGCGCAGTAACAAGACAGGAGAAAGGCAGAAACTACCAAAAGATTACAGTCTAAGCTAACATATCACTAGACTGATGGCTGTTTTATGAGGTGTGACAGGAAACTTTCATGGCCTGGGGCGTGACATCCCTCAATCACATTCAATTTTTTTACTTTTATAGCTCATAAAAAGACATCACTTTCAATTTGAGTCTGTTTTACAGCCAGCTGAAAACTCCTCACTCTGAGCTCTGAGTGCTGCATTTTGTGAGAATAAGACATTTGGCATTACAAGGCCTCCACAGTAATATGTTCAATCCTTTCAGCTCTGACCTCTGACATTAGAATGAAAGCAGTTCTATCAAAGAGATGAATCCTTCTGTACTGATAAATGGAGATGTAAAGATGTGATTGTGTTTCAGTGGTTTGTCCCTGAGGGTTTCCGCTCTCTGTTTGCTCTGGTGGGGACAAATGGGCAAGGCATTGGAACAAGGTGAACAGTCTCTCTTCCTTTACTGTGTCTTTTATAGCGCTTTACACTGGATTGTAGTTATTCTCAAGCGACATGCCTTCCCTCTCTCTCTCCCTCTCTCCATATTTATACTGTGTCCTATTTTCCTCTCTTCTCCAGCTCGTTGAGTCAGTGGGTTCATGCCTGTGATGCACTTGAGCTTCCTGTCCAGCAGAGGGAGCAGCTGGACTCTTTTATAGACCAGATGTACAAGGACATTGAGAAAGGTCAGAGTTTCAGCCTTGCAGTGTTATTTGGAGTGGAGAAATTTTATCACAACTGAGCAGATTCATATCTTCTTGTAGTAATGAGGATTGATGGTACTGTCTGATCAAATCTCAAGCTACATAGTACAACAACAATGGTCCTGCAGTCGAGCTGCAGTTTACATTTGTGCTTCATGAATTATAAAAAGAAAGAGAAGTCACTCCACATGAACATAATCAAAGATAAAAAAAGAAAACATTCCTTCAATTTGTTCATATTCATTTCGAATTGACTTTTCGGACGGCTTTGTGGGTTGCAATTACTTACGTGACATCAAGTAAGGAATAGTGTAAAGTAAGCAGGATGTTAGAGTGCAATGAAACCCTGACAGAGTTAGCAGGACCCCGATGATTGCAATCAACGCTGTAGGCGTCTTACAATGAGCTAACTTAGCTCTTATTACTGACATTAAAGTGAGCATTTCCACTGATGGTGAAGAAAAACACCATGCTATGTAACGACCAATCAAAACAAAGTATATATGAGAGCTCATTATCTCCTCCTTCTTGCCAATTCAAATATCATGCATGCACTGCAGGTGTGACCATTTAAGGTAAAAACTCTGCAGCACATCCACCCAATATACAGTTGCCACCAGCATCAGCTACATCCTGTGATGAATGATGATTATTGCACATGTTACAAATCAGTTGCAATAGTTTACTGATAAATTGTGCAGCCCTCGTCTGCAGTGCATCACAGCAGGTCTGAAGAGTTCATTATTCCTGCCTCCTCTTTGCAGCAACGGGAGACTTCCTGAACTGTGAAGGCTCTGGACTGTTTCTGCTTCAAAGCTCATGTAAGTGCTCATGATGTTTGTGTCAGAAGCCCTGTCACTACTGTTTAAAGATGTTGTTAATCTGGTTAAGAGGCTGTCTGATCACCATTCTCTTTATCTTCTTGCCTCCTTGACCTCTAGGTAACCACAGCTGTGTACCAAATGCAGAGGCGTCCTTCCCTGACAACAACTTCCTGCTCCAGCTCAGCGCCCTCAGTGACATCAGCCCTGGCGAGGTGAGCTGGCTAGTCTGGGTTATGAGTGATAAATTCTGGCCAGAGATAGACGGGACACAACATCCCTCTCTAGCTTTGTGTTCTCCCTTGTCAGGCAGTATTAGAAGACTGAGACTTTGAGGTTTGGGGTGGGTTTGTCAAGCTGTCAGAGAGATTGAGAAGCCTTGCATCTGCACGGCACAGTAATGTCACAGCAGCAGCAGCATCGCTTTTACAGTAAAGCTCTCCTTTGAATGCTGGCTTAGACAGGGGGGGCTTTGTGTAACATTTCACCAGTACAGAGATGGAAAGACTTAGCTATGCCTTACATGTTGGAGAAACAGTAATTGCCCACGTCAAGACTTAGAGTGTAGATGTTTTTGACGTTAGAGCTCTTTACCCATTTGTTTGTTTTCTTTCACTTTCAGGAGATCTGTATCAGTTATTTGGACTGCTGTCAGCGAGACAGGAGCCGACACAGCCGACATAAAATTCTGAGGTAAAAAAAATTTCAAAGACCTGTCAATAATTAATGAGACAAAGGTCATACCGTTGCAAATTCAAGAGCAATCCACTTTTAGAATTTCAGACAAGAATAACCAGAGTTGGCTGACATTTTAAGGGTTTGAGCCAGTTTGAGCCAGGCAAGGGACCCTGTTGGAGCCCCAATGACAAAACCAAATCCTTTACTCTATGCACTTACCCTCAACATGCACCAAATGTGAGTAATCGTGACCAGGCACAATGTTTTAATGTACAGAGTCTGGTTTATGTTTTGGAGTTGAAACCACATTTCTGTCTGCCAGTGAAACAAATTTGGTGTGGCATCATGCTTAAAGTAAAGGATCTAATAGCCAAAGTTTTGCATTTAACTGTCAAATGTTACAACACTCGCAAAATCCAGTGTTGTTTGCAGCTCCTTCTCACTCCATCTGGATCAATAAAAGCCTTCCACGTGATAATGGAGAGTCCTGAGGCAAAGATGTTGGGACTCTGATGGCTACTCTGGTGTTTACACTCCTCATTGATCACCATGGTGTAGACCCAACTTAGATTTACACCCCACCATTCCTGGGGACAGAATCAGTGCTAAAATCTCTGAGATGTTTAAAGCTTTTACTGCATCCTGTGATAATTGTCAGCCTTGTAAAGAAGTAGCTGCACTCCAGGCGGGTGGTGTAAACCTTCAAAAGCCTTCATATCATACCAGCTGATGTGAGACTATTAATCGCATCACAAGCATTAATTAGTGTTAAAAACTCATTTGCTGTGGAGCACAGTAGCTTCTGAGCAGCTTTTGAAAACAGTGGAGTTTAATATGCTCGTGATTAATTCAGCTCTTGTCAGATGAGCAACTATGTGACTGGTGGAACATTTTCTTCCCAGGGAGAACTACCTGTTTGTCTGCTCCTGTCCAAAGTGCGTCTCGCAGATGGATGAGCTGGATGTGACATCAGACGAAGAAGAGGAGGAGGAAGGCGAGGCAGAAGGTGAAACAGAGGGGGATGAGATGGAGGATGAGATGACAGATGTCTGATGAAAGACTTGCTCCTTCTCAGACGGTTTCATTCCTGCCACCACACTAAGCGACCATTGCAGCCCAGAAGAATAAAGAGCAGACCAAATGTGTGGAGAAGTGTCTCATTATCTGCAAATTTCTCTCATTCTTTACTCACTTTCAGAGATGAGAAACACACAGGTTTCTTTTGAATGAGGTTTATCGATTGTGTATGAAGTGAGGCTGTAACCGGTGATGTTAGATTATATTTGATCTACTTCAGCACACTGGGGGTTTAAAATAAAACAAAGACTTGACTTTGAACTTCAGAGGTTTTGATCACATCCACATTAGTTGAACAATAAAGCTCTGACATGCCTTTTTATCTCCGTAGAATGTGTATGAAAAGGCCAACGTTTCCACACAGGTCATAAAATATGAATACAAAGTCTTAACTCTCCAGTAAATTAATTACAATAGCTGGCCAGTTGGCTCTTTCTATTGACCAGCTAACTTATACTGTATTCACATGCTGTGAGGAGGGAAACCTTTGATTTAAGCAGCGCATTCTCAAGCTTCTAAGACACAATTTGATGCTATTCCATAAAAACTATTTGTAATTGCAGGGGATTAATTATCATGTTGGACAGAAACAAGCAGTTGTATGTTTATATGCAACATCTGAAGTTGTGTGTTCTTTCTTTGGTTCATCACCTTGCGATCACCTTGTTAAGCGTGTGAACAGTTTTCTAAACAAATACCCAAAGTTCAATCAGTTTGTTAGTTGGTCAAAAAATTAATGGAGTGGATTGAAGTTGACTCATGAAAACTGTTCTAAGACAGCAGGTCAAGATCATCCACTCCTGAACAAAATCTTCATACAAAAGGGCAGAGTACAGCTCATCAAAATATGTTCTATTTTGTTTTGTTATACAGCTTAAGTAGGGGGATAAGTACAAGAATTCACGTTTCATAGCTGTGGATCATTCGCATGTTATAAGTAGAGTTTAAAATGCAAGTAGAAGAAACAAGAGCAATAGAAAAAGACAGAGACAGCGTTGTTTATTGAAATCACACTGTGGATTTACTAAACGAATTTATATAGTATTATATCAAAGAGGTCTGTAGGCACTACATCAATAAAGTTTGAAACCCATTTTCTGCTTTAATTCCTCTGACCCTTGTGTATTCCACACTGTGAGTGCACGTTGGATAAAATCACTTTTTTGACCAAACCAAACAGTCAAACAGATGAGATTTCATTACATGGAGGCCAGATGAAAAAAAAACATACAAAAACAAACCAAAACTTAAAATATTTTTTGGTTGAGCTCTGCTTTGTCCCCCTGCTTGAAACTACACTGATAAATTGAAAGCATTGAGTCAAAACAGTAAATTTAAGGCTCCTAAAACCAGAACAATGAGCTGAAAGAAGCTATAAAAAATGAAATTATCCATGACATTGCAGTTTTTAATCGTGTAAGTGAAGCTTCTAATAAGAGCAGCTACAAATTGAGGCTGAAAGCCTTTACTTAAACCTTAAAGTTAGTGTATCATTTTATCTAATGACCCATTTGCTCCACAACCTCCAATGCGCTGAAGTAGAGAGAAAATAATACTTTATTATAGCACTGTGTCTGACCTCCAGGTCCTCCAAATGTAATTCAGAAAAAATGGCATCAAAACTCATCTCTTGTATTCTCAAAGCAAAGTTTTCATGCAAAGATTGACTTGTTCTCAGGTGTTTCATTCCTCTTTAGAAGATTTTTACCAGACTATGCATAAAGAGCTGAAGAGGCTTTTATTTATGCTCTGTTGTAATTAGAGTCTTGTCATACAGAAAGCACCCAGCCAGAAAATACAGTTTAGTTTTCATACCATGATCTATGGCGCTATGTTAAACCTTACTTAGAGTGTTGTGGAGACCTTGAGTGGAAAATTGCTCTGTCAGTTACTGTTTGCCCTTTGTTGAGAACTGTATTTCAAACAGCAGTTCCACATGAGTGAAACTGCCGCCACTGCCCACAATGAATCAATATAAGAACAATGACTTTAATCACAAATACCAATATTTTCAGTTACACCACACAGATTGGAAATATTGAATAAGTAATCCTGTTTTCTGAGTGGGCAGTGAAGAGAACACGGCTTCATAAGTCACATAAGTTAAATCTGAGTATTATCACAGCAGCAGAAAGAAATGCAGCAGTTGTCATTTTTACTACTCTGGCATAAAGCATTGAAATTGAATGTGTGTTGAGTCATTTATCTGTTCTACACACCTCAGTTTGCAACAGAGATTTGTGTTGGTAAAATATTTGTTTAGTCTTTGCATATTAACCACAAACCCTCACTTAAATTGTCTCCCTCAAGGGAATTTCAGTCTTAACTAATAACTGTTTTGTAATGCTGTCTCTCCAGACAGCTTTTTGCTTTAGGCACTTGCACATCCAGGACTACACATCTCATTACACATCATTAATTTCTTAATGGATTGAATTAAGCATTTGGCTGCTGAGGGCTGAAAGTCAAATCACCTCAAAGCTGACATTAAGAACTGTCTGATTGGTGCAAGCAGATACTGGATAAGAATGAGACAGGATGGATGACTGTGATGACTTTTACATTGAAAGCAACCAGAAGCTCAAGACATGATCATAATTAGCATAAATATAGGTGACAGCAAGTGATGGGCAATTGACATTCATAGTGCATTCATAGTGGATGCCCTGCTCTTAACTTTGATGCAGTGCCAGCTGTATCAGAGACAAGAAACACATTTAACCACCTAGAAAAATATTCAGAGGCTTTCTTTGATCTGGAATTGAGCTGGATAATCAATTACAGAATAGACTGGTGCACAGAAGGTACTTCAGTTTTTTATTAATTTAACCAGGAAGTCCCATTGAGATTAGAGTTCTCTTTCACAAGAAAGACCTGGCCAAGGTAGCCTCCATACAAAGTCAAAAGCAATATATAACAGGTCCAGATACACAATACATAAATGGACAATAAAACAGAGTAACAGCTGTTTAAAGAAAGTGGCCTCTCAAGAAAAACAGTGACACTCTCTGATACTCTTAAAATCCTTAAAGGATGAGGGTTTTTAATCTGAGAGATTTATGAAGATTACTCCACAACCATGGAGCATGGTAGGAGAATCTGTGGGGACATTATAAGTCAGGAGTCTTAATTCAAATTAGGACCATGAAACATCTAGATTTAATGAATAAATAAAAGTTTTACTGTTTGAAAAACTGTGCTTCTCAACATCTACATTTTTACAGTCAAGCACAAATCCCATTACAGACTGAAAGTCACAGTGATGATGTTATGTGGGCTGGTACAGTTTGGCAATGAGAGGGAAGTTCTGTGTTTGCCCAGGCCCAAAACATGGGATAAAGGTAGGGTCTGCAGGATCTTCCTGAAAATAAAATGTCAGCTTTTATGGAAATATGTAATCTATGGGGCTCTTTATATATGTCAGTGTCTGCCTCAACCCTCTCCTCTGTCTGTTTGTTGATGTTTTGGTTGTCTCGGGACATTTTCTGGGTTGAGCGCAGGCGTGGTGACCCCAGCCAATCACAGCGTGGCCAGGGCACATGTGACTTTGTTTGTTGGTGACAGTGATTGGGAGAAGCTATCCTGAACAGATAAGATAGCTGCTACAACACAGAGAAAAAATGATAAAACATTTGCAGTATACCTTATTTACCTGCAGGAAGTCAGTTGTACAGCCCTTGAGTCTCCCCCACATAGAAACGCGGTGTTGCTGGTGCTTGCTGGGCTGGTGAGTGTATTCACGTAGCTACAGTTGGAGGCAGTGGGCGTGTGCTGCTGCCGGCACTGAGCCACAGAAAAGAAGCTCAGTTTGCTCACAAACCATAACGAAATTTCCTTCAGACCTTACGTTAAAACTGCAGTGGTCTGTTGAAATGATTGGATGACAATTATTCTGGCTTCCTTCATCAGTTAAAGAAAAAAACTATGACTTTTATCTACAGAGATTTCTTTATGTTGCCGTTTTACCCAGCTCTACAGCTCTAAATGCATCCATTATTCTAGTGTGTTTTCAATGGCTAACATTTCCCCATTGAGCTTTGGGGCTTACTTCAAATCAAGCTCCTGTCGCTGCCACACTTGCTAACTCGCCCAGCATGTACAGCAGAGGAATATTGAAAAAAAAGACACATTATATTCATGAAAGGATTCACACCTGGGACCCAGCATGACAGGAACTTGAATCTCTGGACACATCATACAGATGAAGCCCTGAAGAAGCTCAGCAACATCAGAACACAGCAGCTTTTTTCAAGGGTCAGGCCCTGCAGAGGCGAACATACTGCATCTGCTTCCACATCTCACAGTGTGAATGTTTCAACTATGTAGAGGTCAAAGAGCCTGCCTTGAGAGTTTAGGCCACATATAAAGGGTTAATTTGAGCACAGAGAGTGGGAAGTGAAGCGAGTGTGATAGAGGGAAGTGGAGAGGGGGAGGCATTTTGAGGGCTATTATTACTGTGCAGAGAAAGAGCTTTTTATTCTGACAAACCAAGTTCAAAACACTTCATATACATTTCAAAGACCACAATCATCTGAAAGAGTTGATTGCTGTCATTGCCATATTATGTAGATGAAGGAGGAAAAGCCCTCGACTCAATTAGAAGAGATAAAAGACAGTGTATTTATCCTTGATACATGAAGAATCTGTCTTTTTACAGCTTAATGGCAGAAGTTAACTGCACGTTGCTTCATCAGACATCTCTAAATCTTTCAGCTTGGCTTGCTCAGGCACCTTAGCTCTTAAATCTATACAGCTGAATAAATAATGATTCTTGTTTTCAGTCAGGGCCTGTAGGATGCTGAATCACTCAACTCGACATGAGGCAAGCAAAATGTGACTCTTATAGCTCAGACATCGTAGAAATAAACAATTTGGAGCTCATACAAACAGTCGACGTTATAAATTTACCCCAAGATTTCTTTTTCTTTTCTTTTCTTCACACATTACTAGTTTTCCAGTCACAGAAGTAAAGATACTCTATTTTTTAATTGTTGCACACGTAGAAAATCAGATATTTTCTGTCATTTAATACAACAGTTTAAGCTAAAAAACTAACAGGAAAAAATGTTTTGTGCAAATACTGCCATCAAAGAACGTTCAAAATGAGCAAAACATTTCAGAATCACCAAAAAGTAAATACATGCATACATTTTTTTGATGTTAATTTCAGGTATCTGGTGCTGATTTGCTGTGAGTGCTTTGTGCCAGATACCAGCACACAAAGGATAAGTCCAGGTATTGTCTGCTCAGGTTTTGGCCTCAACCGAATGAGAGCAGAGCCTTAAAATATTGCGAGTGGGTTGTACATTGCAAAAATCTGACATCTAAGCAGGTAGTAATGTCTTATTTTCCTCTTAAAAATATATATTTTTAGACTTAATATGAGCAACATTTAGCAGACCAGTTTAGAAAAATTTCTTTTCAAGTTATTTAAAGATGAAAATGATGTTCAAATTGCTTGTCACAAGGAAAAAAAATCTGTTTTTTTATTTATCCCAAATAATGAGGCACACAGCAGTGCAAAAACCAGAGTGGTTTTGTCACTCAAAAACAATGAGTTTGTGTCTCACTCTAGCCTTGTTAACATCTTCCCATCCTGTGTTTGATTCATCTTCCAAGGTGAAAGGTGGTCTGTGTTGTTATGACTGTTGGTGTGAACTCTGTATAACTGTTGCTTGCTCAAAATGGAAGAAAAAAGAAACTGAAATAGAAGCTTCTTCTTAGAGTCAAGCAGACTGGCTGCTTGAAAATAGGCCCCCCATATGGAAACAATCTCCAGCCTACATTAGAGCTGTTCAGATCGGTTAACACGACGGATACCATTGCTGCCTTGGAGGGCTACTCCAGAGCTGAAGTGATGGACGACTGCTTCATGTGAAATCAGCCGACCTGCTGCAAAGTTATTGCACTTTAGCTCACCCTGCATAAAAATAAACACAGGAGAGAAGCACAGTTTAAAAAGACAAACATGGCTGCTGAGTGACCTGCTGCTTCTGATCAATGCTTGAGATTTCTGAGGTTCACTTCAGCTGAAATAATTTCCCTGGGTAAAATCCAAACTGTAAAAACTGCCAACAGAACCTCTGCCATGTAGCCATTAGGGATACTTTTGAAACACGGTGGGCTTCTCCGTGCCATCACATTCATCCTGAGGGAGAGACGCCTCAGACCTCAGCCGCGTCATTGTGACCTTGCAGCCTGGCTTGAACCGCTGGAGCAGAACATGAAGAATTGAGCTGTGAATCATCCAAACTGAGGCTTTAGCATCACAGCGTAACGTCTACTGTAACACTGACAGCATGCTTGTGAGTTTGACTGAGGACTCCAGAGGAACAGGCTATTTATGGGCTCCTGTGATGGTTTAGCGAGCAGGTATTTCTGTATGTGTACATAGTTTTGCTCGGAGGTGTAACATTGGAAAAAAAGGAGTCAGATTCTAGTAAAGATTGACGGGTGGTTTAGCTCTCTAAGTACTGAGCTGATTAGCTGAAATAGTCAGGGTGTCTTATTCCACAGCTCCTTCCAAGAACAACTGGAACAACTTTGTTTCCTCTTGGTTTGGCTATGTCTGTTGGACAAATAGTGCTTCATTTTGGTGATGACTTGGAGAGCTCCACAATCATTGATTCCAATCATTAAAGTATTTATGGCCCACAAAGAACCTGCAGTAGCTCTTTGTGGAGCGACAACTTTTCATAGAGTGCCTTCAGCAGTGGGTCAAACCATCTTAATATCAACCTCATGAACTTCAAAAAAAGTAGCTGGTTTATTCATTCATTGCCCCACAAAGAAAAAAAAAATCACCAGTGATTTGATTGTTTTCTGCCATCGTAGGTTTGAAATGTAAGGTTGAGTGAGCTGTCTCAACAGCTTTGAGAGGGATTACCATAAATATTGCTGATTGTAATAATATTTGTACCTGGGTGCAGTATAACTGCTCCATGTGGGTTGGAATGAAGATTTACACAAATAGATTAGCCTGTATTTTAGCATTTAACTTGTATTAGCTTTTAGATTCTGTTTAGCCTTTAGGCTGTGCTCTATCACTCTTCCATCTAGCTTTCTTTGGCTCTTTTGTCCCATTTCTGTCAAACATTCAGCCCCCTGTGCACCATTGTAACAAAATAAATCATAGAAATTGTTTCTCACTGCTAAACTTAGCCAGCCAGTATGGTGTTGTCACATAGACTTTGACATACTATAAAGCAATCTGGCCCAGTTGGACCTGATCGGGATGCTAGGAGTTAGCTTTTAGAAAAAAAACCCCCAAAAAAACCTACTTTTGCACTTATAATCTCATTTTAAGTTGTGGTTATAGAGTAGGTGTACATCTAGATATACTTTTTCAATATCACTAAGTAAGAAAGTCCTCACAGTCTCTTTTGAGTGCTAATTCGTTAATGTAAACCATTACCAACCAACCAAGCTCAGATGGTTTGTACGGTTTAACTAATAACTGCTTAATTCCATACTTAGAGAAAATAAAACAGCAAAAGGAAAAAAAAGTGTTTCATTTAAAACAAAAAAAAAAACAAAAACATTTGATAGCTGATAAAAATTATGAGCTGTGTAATAAGTGAATACAGTGAACTGACCACAGCCACTGTGAGTATTTGCTCAGTAATATGATCCTTCTTGACAAATTAGCATATTTGTTCATTTAGCGAATTAAAAAAAAGTCTCTGCTAAAATTATACCGTATAGAGTATTTCTTGATAGAAAAATTTGAATCGTTTTCCTTTCATGGGTACAAAAATAAAAACATTGATAGACAGATGAGCAAACATCTCTGTTACTCTGGAAATAATGAGCTCATTAACTAAACTGATTCTTGTCTGAATTCTTGTTTTAATGTTTTCTCTCAGAACAACTGAGGATTTGGGAGGTTTTTTGTTTTTTTGTTCTTTTCCTCCCTTCCTCAGTGGTAGTTTGGGACCTCCAGTACACATATATTTTTGTCCCAAACCTATGAATTTGGGGCTTGGACAATTGAAATAAGACCATGGAGCTTTCTATGTGAGGGGGGTCAGCTGTGATCAACGGGGGCGGCTTGGATGAATTCTTCCTCTATGGTCATGCCAGACATTCCCCCTGACACCAAACACAGTCTGACTCATGTGCTGCAAATGAGGCATTTGAAACACTTTGGCTATTCAGTTTTATCTCTCCCTATCTCATTCTCACATCTCTTGCAGGACATTCAACACATCCTTGCCGGATGAGGCTAATGCTTTCTTTCGGCTGTGGCATTTCAAAGACCGCAGAGTGGAAAAAAAAGCAACAGTATCCAATTATGTGCAGCTTATTCTTCCTAGTCAGAATCATAAGCGTGCTGGAAGGAAAGATTGGCTTGATAAGACACTTTTTCACCATCAAGAGCTGCTCTCACATCCTTTGGGCAGCTGGTTGATGGACTGATCATCATGCAAAAGGTCACATTCATGAACTAATTATAGCAGGATTCTTTGAGTGGAGAAAATACAATCGAGATAAAAAGATTCATTTACTCTGATGTTAGTTTTCGATTTAGTTTTATGACAGCTGTTTGTAGTTTGGACTGATGCATTCACAACAATTAAAACAAAACTTTACATTTCAAAGGCATTTCAAAGATTAGAGCTATTTTTCTGCCTCCAAAGAGCTCATTCATACTCGTTTCATCGTTCATCTGACAATCTCTTTACTCTGTAGAGTACGTCTACTCTGGATTCTCCCCAGAGAATATGCAGATTTGAAGTTTGTCAGATGCACTTTGACTTGAATACCATTTTTGTCATAAAAAATACGATGTTCTATATACTTGTAGTAACTAGTGTGAAATATAGGGAGACATTTTTAATGCATTACAATATGTTGCCTGGGTGGCACTTGAAGACACAAGCAATCCCTGCTTGGATTTATAACCTGGCAGACTCATTGAGTAGAACCATTCAGAGTCCAAAATTATGATGAAAAGAAGCAGGATGTGTAAATAATCCTGTTAGATTTAACATATTGATTCAAACACCAGACCCTGGTTTGGGGCCCCTCTGTGAGTTTAGCCCCCCCCCCATCAATCTCTGATGAAACACCCGCAGGTGACAAAGGGCCCTGTGAAGATTTATCATCTCCATATTCAAAACCAAAAGAAAATGACCCCACATCTACAAATTTCACTGCTTGCTCCCAAATGAAATGGCCTGCGTGTGAAAGTAACCTCCCGCCCCTTCCCCCACTTCATCACGAAACACCCTCAGGACACACTGTGTCCAGCATCAGGGGGAGGAAGCCTGTGTCTAATACTTTGTGTAGTTATGAGTTCCTCACTCTTTACATTGATTTAACATAAAAGAAAAGACCGAATAGGAGTCTCACTTTCACAACCCCCCCTTCATTACTCTGTCATGAGCACAATGTTGCATTTACATATATCCACACTTCCTGATCATACACAAAAACAGCTCTTGGTATGTTTAGTAAAACCTTTTCATAAGAACCTCTGCATGGTTTAATATTATATAGCTTGATAAATTATTATCTGTGTTTACTGCACATCGTAAGCCTTCAGCTACAGGCAGGTCTTTTATTGGAGGAAAATATCATCAGCCATTAATATCACCTCAGGACATCATCTAATTACTCTGCAACACCCTGGCTGGAGCAAACAATACGCATGTTATCAAGTGCAGACTGCCAATTAAATCTCACGTCTGTTCACGAAATTAACAGATACAACATTTAAATGGGTAAGCAACACTGTGCAATGCAAGCATCTATGTGCCACAACCCTCAAGTGTTTCACAAATGACTCAGTTTTTCACCTACTGCACATTTACCATCGACAGGCAGGTTCAGGCCAAATGAAGTCAGGTTTCAGGTGCTCGTTCCAGATGTGAGATTCTCCCAGGGCCCCTTGATTTGAAGCTGACATGCTACAGTTTCATGATTAGGTTTTAGAGGTGCAAAAACTCCAAGCACCGGATGGAAATGTAATTAAAGGCTGAATCTCTGTGGTAGGGGATCCACCCAAAGAGTCCCAGGGCCACCAGGAGTCTGCTGTGGTTCCTCAAGAGACGTTTGTTAATACAAGTCTGTTTTCTGTAACATTGGATAAAGGCCCTGAAGTGACAGATGTTCATCTTTAATATGATGGAAGAGTTTATTTTGGGAAGGTGAGGTACACAAGCCTCACTCTGTTTTGAATATTAGCCTGGTCCAGCCTCTGCATTTTCTTTAGCTTTAAGGGAGTAAATAAAACAGCTTCTTTTTTCCTCTCACACTCTTCTTTTTTGGTTCACTGGTCCAACAAACAAAAATTAGGGTTTGAGAAAACAGTTGTTGGTAAAGAGTCATTTTGGCCTCAAGCTAGCTGCTCTCAAAGTGAAATTGTTTTCTTGTAAAGTGAAAGAGGGATCACTTTTTTGTCTTAATAGAAAAAAACCCTCTAATATGCACTCAAAATTGGTTTTAGATTCATGTGAGTAATTTCTATGTATGCTTAATTACTTCTGGGATTTGTGAAAACACTTTTCAGTTATTAAACTGCCTTGAAAGAAAATACCCTCACTCCACACTTCAGATGATGGTTCATGTTCTTTTGCTGACTGCAAGGACTGTATCCCAGATTTTAAACACTGTTGTACTGTATGTGTTCAGTTGTAAAGGAACAGGAAAAGTCTTGTGTAGGACGTAAAAAACAACAAAAGCCTCTCTCATGATGCTGGCGGTCTGTTTGTGGCTGGTTGAAGAGACTTGAGACACCAGAGGGAAATCCATCAGACCTTCAAAGACTCAGCACAGCAGGGAGTTTTGGCAGACTGCACAGTTTGGACAGCTTGAGCACCTAACAGCACAACTCTCGTCGACAGTCAAGCACACTCATCGCCATGAGAAGATGAGCAATTTACAGGCCAACATATTCGTACCCTTAGCAGGAATACCCAATTAGAGCTCCTCATACCACAATGTTTCTTCTGAGAAAAAAATGTAAAAGATAGTTAGCAAGAGAGAGGATGATCAGCCTGAGAATAGCTACCTCTAAGGCCATGAAACAGAGAAAATAAGCTTGGATATTCAATTCCAATTTTCTGGAATGAATAGTCTAATATTCGCAATTTTAGCCTAAGATGTCAGATGCACTGTTGAACACATGAAAGGTAGAAACATTGTGTTGTCTTGCTTCATCTGGCTAAACATAATGGAGAAATGCTTGAAACACCCAAAGAAAACCATAACAGATTGGATTATAATAGATTAGAGAGTACTATATTTACGTGTAATGCAGAAAAAGTGCCCAACCCTTATGGATTTACGAGACACCAGAAGTATAGTTGTGATGTTTTACAAAATATAAATTCATAACTGTAACAAAGTTGTGAGATGTTTCCTCAGCTCAGTGGTAAACAAAGCACTCTGATTTTTTTCCCCAGGCATTGCAGATATAATCTGCAGCAAAAGGTTTTTTTTCTGTTACAAAAATCAAGTTTTTAGTCATTCGAGCAGAAAAAAAAATCATAATTAATCAAAGAAATTGTCCTGGGCAGCAAAACATAATTTGAATTTTGTTCTCGGTTTCACCATCACAAACCACAACAAGTAAGAAACAACTACAACCAAACATACAGTCAGCAACTTCCTGTTTGCGCTGTTAGGAGACACATCCAGCAGGAGCATCATCTCTGTGGGATCCAAAATCTAAACATTTGCAAGTCTGTAGTGAGCATCTACGTTACTTGACTTTTTATTCAGTTTATCCAAACAGTTAATGGGTTTTTCCGGGAAAAAAAAGTCAAAATGCAAGATAAATATGCTCTGTTTGTAAATCCCTGCACACCAAAACTCATCACCCAAAATAACAATTGTTTCGTGTATGAATTCATAAAATCGTGTTCATTTGTTTAGCGTTAATGAGTTTGATTCATGATGATGTATTATCTCTTGCTTAAGTCTTATTACAGAGCTGCAGAAAACCAGTCATTTAAGTCTTTATGTCTGATGTTACATAAACAAATCTCATTACATTGTATAGATTTGACACCTGTAATGTGGAATTGTACAGGACAAATAAATGTGAGGCCCTATTTTTCCTTACAGATTCATGCTTGCTCTCTTGCTGCTCTCTCTGTCTCGCACAGAAAGCTACTGAATTATAGATGCAGAAACAGGAAATTCCTCTTTTTACCCTCTGTCACTCAGGCTCCGACCTCGCACTAAATCAATTAGCAGTGCTGCAGGCAATCAGCAGACCTCCCCAGAGACTCCATGAATGCACCCTTAATTCGTGAGGGCCCCTCGGACTTTTCTCCATAGGACTTTTACCTGATGGGTGGCCGCTGCTCCCGTCTGTACAAACAGGGTTGTTATTTCACGCTGTGCAAATCAAAGAGCAGCAGGGGTGAGATCATTGTGTTTATTCCGCAGCGAAGCATCCTGTCTTGTCCACAAAGGATCGTCTCCAGCGTGGTCAGTAGGGGTCTTGTTCCAGTTCTTGACCACTGTGAAGACCCTCACTGTGTTCTGTGTAAACATGCTCTCTGACTTCAAGAAGCTTTGGTCTTTCAAAGTGATGCTTCTACGTTACAAAGACTATTCAGGGGGAGATAATACTTTTCTCTGTGATGATTAAAATTGACTAAAAAGAAAAATCTATTGTGTGTAACCAGACATAATTTGAATACAGATATCCAATCAACCAGTTAAGACAATTAGCAAATAAAGATGCTTCTGTTGCTTTAAGTGACTGTGGGGACTTTCGAAGTGATCTTGAAGATCATATCTAGATCTAATCATAACCCTCAATTTAAAATGAGGTTATCATTATAAAATAGATTATTTCTAAACGCTAATTCCCAATTTCTCAATTGGGACTTTAAGGGTCAGTTTTAACTGGTAAGTCTCACAGATATGACAAGATAAGATAAGATAATCCTTTTTAAATCCCACAACGGGAGAATTTACATGGTTACAGTGGCAAAGATCACAGATTACACACATTTAGTAAAAAAAGAGAAAAAAAAAAGATTCAGAAAGTTAAAAATGTACAAAAAGAGCCAAATATCAATAATAACATTTAATATAAATATATAAATAGATAAGCTAAGGGCTGCATTTTTCATAACGTGTAATATGTATTTTCAGTAAAAAAAAAAACACAACACCACACTGGCTGACCAAGTTTAGCAGTAAGACTAGAATTCTGTGTCTTTTCTATGAAAAAAAAAATGTTGGAAACAGGAGCTGGACTGTCTGACTCGAAAAACAGACAGAAGAGCAGAGGAAAGCATAACAGGAGTGTGAAAGAGCACGGGCTAAAGGCTAAAACATGAGCCACAGGCTACTGAGAGTAGTGCTAAATGTAGCCGGCTACTAAACTACGGCACAAACTTGCAGTGTTAGCTGTCTCATTTCAAACAATAGCGCTATATAACTCTTCATAAGTTCATTACCTTGTAGTGTTGTATCAGGTAAAAAGTTGTCTTGAACTAATAAAAGTAGAGTTAAAAGGAAAACCTGATCTCCATTCGCTTTTATCTTCATAACAAATACATAGCAACAGTTTTGCAAATCCTCCAGCTGACAGAGTTGCTGCAATCTACTTCATACAGATTCCTCCTCACAGTCACTTTAACATAAAGAGCTTGATTGACAAAAATTGGTAAGAAATTGGTAAAATAACTCTGCAAGGTTACAAATGAGCTGATATTTTGTCCTCTCTATCTTAAAAGATAGAGCTCTTAATTTCACCCTGTTTCCGTTTGGGGAACCTGACCCTTAACCGAGTCTCAAGCCATTCAGAGTTTATCAGCTGGATCAATGCAGCATCTGTGTCTTCCTCCTCAAGAGACCCACTGGGACGTAATCCTTCTCAAGCCAAGCAGATCCTGAATCTTCCCATTCACTCTCCCTCCCTGGAGGATAGGGGGGCACATTTCCCATGGAGCCCAAGAACTCCTTGTGCTATTTGAGTAATGTATCGCAGGACAAGTGTACCGTAAAGTGCCTGTACACATGTTTCACATTACTTTGCCTCATTGCTAGGAATTGAAACTATACCTGGGATCGACGCGAAATTATACTAAATTCCTTTGACCTTCATTGAAGATAAAATCTTGGCAGAATTTTTGAACCTTTTTGAAAATATTCACATTTGTAGCAAACATTAAACCTGCGGTACACATTTCCTCTGGATATATTTCCCTAAGACATTGATGCGAATCATTATGACCACTGACTGTATGGGGAAATAAAAAGACTAGTGTACAGGGAAATTAATCCAATCATGGCCTGACACTTGATGAAGCAAATAATTCAATTTTAACCATCAGCGTCATGTGTCAAATTAGCTGATAATTTCAATACATACACAAACCCCTGCAAGTAAAGGGCTAATGACTGATTTTTCCATAAATGTGGTCAACATGTTAATTTCTGCTTGCGTTCCACCTGCTAATCAAATACCCTCAGATTCATATTTAAATAGATAAAAGTGATAGTCTGACACTAATTCTCACTGGGTTTGGTCTACAGCATCCTTATAAATCTCAGCAGTATAGAGAAACCAATCATTGACTGAGCTTAAACACAATTAACTCAATCAGCTTTGATTGCAGCTCCACTTTATCAGCAATTATTTTGAGTAATTCTGTCTGGTGGAGGTCAAGAAGAAGAGAAAATCTGATTTTGTTATATATGGCTTGCTGCTGGAATATATTCTTTGGAGTCTATCTTGTCCATTTGTTGAATTTAATTGACGATATTGAATCAACTTAAAATCTTTATTTGGAGATATGACAAGCTTATTCAAGAAGTCAATGAGGTTTTGAAGCTGTATTTTTTAAACATTCAATGATTTAGTGTTGGGCCCTACCAAGAAATGCATACTATCATGATAATATGAGCTGTTCACCAGCATGGTCCAACCCTTTGTGTATCTTTGCTGGACACATGGAGGTTTATGTGTATGTATGTGTTATTCAGACCCCTAGGTTGTCTTCTCTTCACATTAAATGTACTTGCCACATTCAAAATCCTGAGCATTGCATTTCTACACAGTTCTCATGTCTGCCTACACATAGCCGAACACGTAGGAACATTCATTTTCTCTGCTGAGATGATCAATCTGAACACTTTGATTTTTCAGTGACGTATTCCCATTAGTCTAAAAGCAGTGTCCCCATCCTTTCCCTGGGCTGTGACGGAAACCGAGCTGACATGACGTCCAAGCACTCCGAATGTAGAGTCCTTAAAAGGCAGCGTAATAGAAGACTATGACTCATCTAATTAAATCTGTTTAATTAAAGGATCTGTTTGGATCAAATTTTGCTTGACACATCAGAGGCCTTTAAAACTGTGATAACACAAGAACAGAGAAATGCAGACAAATCTATTTTTAAGTTATTATTCTTTTTTTTATGAGCGCATGGGGGAAAAAAAGACAAAGAGTACAGCATGTTTTATTTTAGTGACTTCCAGTTTAATTATGAAGTGCGAGTGGTGAGATCTGGGGACAAGTAGTTGGAGCAGTTATTTATTAAAGCAGGAAGGGATGACACCTACAGCAGATTGCCTTATTATTTATAACGCCTGCTGCCTGATATGTGAGAGGTTTTACAATGACAGTTTATGAGAGCTCTGCTGTGAAGAGAGAAAGTAAAAATTAGACACAGCTCTTTTTGTTCTATCGAATAATGGGACATTTATCTGGAGGGTGTGTTGGTTTAGACTTTTTAGGTTTATGTGGGTTAGCTATTCTTGATTTAGAGATTAAGTTTACTGCTGGTGAAATTTCCAACATAAAGATTATTCTATTCACGTTAAAAAATATGAATGGGGTTAACTCTCTATGGATTCAGAAACCATGTTTCAAGTTGAGTAATAGATGAAAACCTTCAGCTGCATGCTGATGAAATGTTTTTCCTCAAGGTTTTTGACTTGGAGTTATTTTCTGCTTTGGGGTTTTGTTAAAAGTTTAGTAAATGGACAACAGATTTGATTTTTGAGGAAAGATCAGCTTCTCCTTTGTCATTGTTTCAGACAGACCCCTGTTCTAAGGGGTATATTTTTTCTTAGCTTGTCATTTAACCCTTTGGGATTTGCTTATTCTTTCCCTGAGTTTTTGTTTCTAATTATGTTTTCCAACAATAGCTTGTGTATAAGACCCTTATAAAATTAACATTTTTCAAAAAATATAAACCCTTAAAAGATGCATTGTGAATTTTGTAGGAAGTATTTACACATCTAAAACACCCCCTGAAATTATATGGTGCATTTTAATCACCGACACTGAATATCAACACCAATTAATGGGATAGTGTTAAGAAAAATAGAAAAGAGCGTTTTTATATGCTTTTTTATTCATTTTTATTCTTATTTTGCAGATGTCAAGGTTGAATTGTTATAATTTTTCTGGAGAACAGATGATTCAGTAATGACAACAAACAATCATTGATTCAAATATACTGTGAAGAATGTGCAGTTGTCTGGGAGAAAGACCCCGTTTCCCATGAGCACTATCAACCACTGTCTTAACTACGTGGACTCCATCACTGCATTACAGACAACTTAGAAGTCCGACTTTTCTGACTTTCAAGTTAAAAAAGTGCACTGGAACAGCCACTGGAGTCAGAGCCCTGACTCAGAAACTCAGAAAACAAATCTCATCCCAACTTCACCGAGGTTGGTTGAGTTTTTGTCACAAAACATTGGCAGTCTCCACAGAAAGCCACAAGTGAATACTAAAACATCAATTTTTTTTATTGCCAGTTTACAGTTTTCCATTCAACTATACCATAAAAAGAAAAGGTCATAAATGTAACAAATTTGATTCCGCCAACAATATCTGAAATTAAATCTGTCACAAAAGCTCTCACTCAAAGCACTCAATCTACTACATGTAGATATGCCAGAGCTTTCACTGTTTAATTTTCTCGCCACATACCAGAACAGCACAACCTTTCATCCACAACACGTCTTTAATATCCAACACTGTAACACTCTGAAGTCGGAGGTTGGAGTCATCACTCAGAAAAGCCTAACCTCTGAGTTTTCTGGAACACAGTTTAAGGCATGCATTCATCTTGAAGCAAATGGATGGAAATTAGATTTTTACCGATACTTTTATTCATTTAAGAACACTTTTTGCAGGATGCAAAGTGACATGTAGTGTTTCCGATAGTTGTTATGTAGCTTTAATGTTGTGGGATAAAATAAATAAAATAAAAAGGGGGGGGGGTATCTTAATTTGTAATGTTGTTTGGACAAAGAAAAAGTGAATTTAGAATTATTGCAGGAGGTAGGGGCGGGGTAAAAGTATCTTATGTATGAAACACAGTCATATATTATCTTAAGTGGATGAATAATATCAATGTACTGGTAATAGGACTATTTTTAACTTAGGTAAGCACTTTTGGAAACAGAAAACTCGTGTTTGATATAGATTTTACCTTATGATCAGTTTTCAAGTGTTCATACTTGCTGTCTCTGGAAATCTTTAAGTCTCTCTCGAATCCGCTCGGTGTGATCACCATCCTTTTTGCTCCAGTGAGGTCCGTGCATGAGTCTCCGTTCCCAGTCCACCTCAGGTGCTCTCGGTAGGTCCACGGTGTAGCCTCTCCTCCTCATGTCATGGGCTGCTTCTGTTGCACAGTTGTAGAGGCGAGCTCCGTTTTCCCAATGAATCCTCATCTTTGCAGGGTATGGGGTCTGGAAGCGTATTTGTTTCTCTTTCAAGATTTTCTTGATATCTTTATACTCCTTAAGCTTGTTGTTCACTTCGGTCGGCAAATCATGTGCAAAAGTTACCGACCTGCCTCCACAGGTAACTTTCTTGGCCCAGGCAGCTTTAAGCACTTGGTCTTTGGTGTCATATCTCTGGAAATTAACCAGTATGGATCTTGAGACGGACTCATCTTGCGGTTTGGGTCCAATGGACCGGTGAGCTCGTTGAATAAGCAGATCGGCGTTCTTGTCGAGTGCAAGCTCAGTCTTCAGAAAATTGTCCATAAAAGTTAGCATGGAGCTCCCCTCTGTGCCTTCTTTGATGCCGTATATACGTATGTTGTTACGACGTGATCTCCCTTCTAAATCCGTAACTTTGTCCAGGAGTAACTTTTGTTGTTTAAGTGAATGAAGCAAAGTGTCCCTGAGTTCAATGTTGGCTGTCTCTGTTTCTTCGACTCGCTGTTCTGCCTCGAACAATCTTGTGCCGTGATTGCGCACATCGATAGCAACACTTTGCAGCTTTTGATTTATCTCCGTTTTAAAATTATTGAACTCCTGTTTGATGTCGTTTCTAAAGTCGTTTTTAAAGTCCATTAATTCCTGCTTGATTTCCGTTTTCAACTCTTGAATATTCCTGCCCAGGTGTTGAATGGCTTTAGCGGTGGTTATTTCACCTCCGTCTCCGTTAGCCTCCATCCCCTCCACGACGCTGGGTTTGTTGATGTTCGATGTTCTCTGTCCTTTCCGTTCGTCGAGTATTTTAGTTTCCACCGAAGTTTTCTTGCTTCTAACTCCGCGCATTCTAAGTCATGTCTTTGTCTTTGAGAAATAATATCGTGTTTTAGGGGAGTTTTTTGAATAAGTGACCGGGAGAGTTATCAAGCTATGCCGCCATCTTGGAAGCGCTCACCGGAAGTCCCCTTTAATGTTGTAAATGCAACCACAAGCATTGGTTTAGTACTGTAATTTAGTATACAGAAGGTGAGCAGATAGCTCCTGTAGTGTCATCAAAAGGACTTTTGGTGTATATGTACTGTAAATAGATTAGTGTTTTTGTGAACCCAACTATGGATAATAAGAAATATCATTTTGGAATACAGAGTTTTAGCACTAATAATCTAATTTAAACAATAGATTTTGAACAGGCAAATATATAAAAGTGAGAATATTTCAAGATCACTTTGATAGTCCTAAAGGGCCTTTATAGGGAAAATCAATATGAAGTGTTCCAGTGGCACATTAAGTCTTAAATTACAACACACTTGGGGATAAGCATTATGTGTCTCTTGGCTTCGTTGGCTTGATAAAACAATTTTCTTTAGAAGTTGCCACCACATTCTGTGGTGTTTCAACAATGTTGCTAAAGAGCACCAACCAGTTTGAGATCTGGTGACTGAGAGGTCATTTGCTTTGGTTCAACCTTGCTTTTATTTGAGTGCTGTCTCCTCTTTAAAGGGATAACTCTTGCCATGGCTTATGACCTGCCATGCTCAGCATTTTGTTTTGTCATAGAAACAAGTTTTTCTTTTTCTTTTTTACTAACTTTGTACAAATGACGTGAGGGCTACTATGGTATGAATCACCTAGTGGTGCTACGAACCTGGTTCAGTTAATGAGATAACAACAAAATGTTAGAATAAAGTATGGCTGAAATACATAAAAAGGACCCTGGGAGTGTGTTCGACTGGTGCTCTAGCATATAACTTAGCTAAAGTCAGCACCCCATAGAAAAAATGATTAGCAGATCCCTAATCTTAAACACATTGGATGTGAGGTACTTCTGTCTTAACCTTCATTTATAATTCATGGAGAAATAGGATACACTGCAACATACGGTTTACCATGGAGTATAGTGCAGTATAATATTCATGAAAACCTTATGCCAACAGAACAGATGCAAAAGGAAAAGCATGTGAAGCTGAATACTGTATGAAGCGGTGGATCATGTCTCTTTGCCTCAGGGACAAGAGAGCAAATCACTGATTGACAGAGGCGCTCACAGAAGCCCCAACACTCACCTCAAAATGAACAAACAGGGACCTAATTATCACATATGGAGAACATCAGTTAATCTGCATACATCACCGAACTCTTGAAAAAAAACTGGTCTGTGCAATGGAAACCAGTAAGTTGCTTTTTTTCTACTTAGAGAGAAAGAAGGTGACAGCTGCGGACTCCTGTGTGAATTTTCACTCTCACCTTCACGTGCTGCCAGAGTGCTGATTGCTGGAATAACGACGTGGATTGGAAGTTCCACTCCTAATGAGTCACAAACTAATATCCAGACTTCAGCTATCACAGCATCATCTCAGTAAAGACAAGAGTTAAAACTGCTACTTTAGCTTTTTGTAGTAGAGCCAGACATGATGGTGGCTTAAAAGACTGAGCGAGAATATATTCTGGGAATGATGTGCAATGCCTTGATTGCATTGAATTGTGTGAAAAACGTAACCACTTGCACTTAACGTTCCTCTATATCCATGTAAACCTGTTGTTTTTTGACAAGCAGCAAATAGATGTAAAGCAATGCAACCAGAATGACTTGTGTGATAACAGCTGGAGTAATGGCTTTCCACTTTAGGCAGCTAAAATCAACATTTCTGCAGCGCTGTTTGTTTTACGACTGGCTTGGAAAACAGCAGCCGCTCCTCTTTAGACCTTTGCCCTCACCAGATTTTGGCTTCTAATTTGGCTAATTGTCTCCTATTCTCTAAGGACACACCGACACACACGCTACTCATATGGAGAACATCAATGAACCAGCATCCAGGTCAGGTCAGTCCTCAGACACAGTTCATGACAGAGACTTATGCTCCTTCTCTGGCAGACAGACTACCAATTCATTATGAATGCCACATCTTGGGCGGGAACAACTCCAGTGCTTTTTATGGCAATATTGATTTCTAAAAGAGGCAGGGACTGTTTCTCCTGCTTGAGTTTTAAAGCTGGTCTCTTTTTAGCAGAAACATTTATATTCTAACCAAACCTCTGCGTGGGATTTGTCTCCTATATGGTTGATCTTATTTTGATTAAGGTAGAAACATACTCTTACATCAGTTAAATCTAGACAAGATGAAATACAATTGTCCTGTTCTCAGATAAAAACTTTCTGCTGTCAAGATGAATCACTTTGGGTTAGGTTTTATACATTTCATAAATCAAAATTTTGACATTCTCCATGAACATAATAATTTCCTTTGGATCACTTAGGTCTTAGACTGTCTTGTGTCAGGATGAAAGTGGTCCCTCACATCTGCTGACCTTCACTCTTTGTCTTCTGATAACCAAACTCTTGCAATTATTGGAACAAAGTTGATTAATTAACCTCAAGTTCAAACTTGCTTGGGCCCTGTCTGAAAAAAATGTAGCCCCCTCATTCATCTAAATGGAGCAAGACAAACGGGGTGGCAGGGGCTAATGCAGGGACTCCTGTGAAACAATTCACAGCTGTCTGGAGAGGAAGTTTCTCCTTAGTTCCATGTGGATGTAACTTATGGCAAGAGATTGCTAAAGTCAAATGTTTGCAAGTTCACTTTTTCATTACCAGCTTTATGTCTTTGAAGTCAGTCTTTTTGATAAGCCTTGTTCTGATGAGCTTTTATGTTTCATGAATGGTTAATGGAACATGTAGACTTGGTCCAGACTAAGTAAATAGATGGCTCAAAAGTGCAGTAAACCATAAAAAAATGAAAATTTTACTCTAATTTTTCTAAATACAGAAACGTCTTGGCTGTATCATTCATGAGTGTAAATGTATTGAATATAGGAGGGGAAGTGAACAGCTGCGGTTTTGGTTGTAATGTCTTTGTTGTTTGCCCATATTGAATTTCTGCAAACACATTAGTGAAGGGAAACAGCACTCTGGGACATTTTGAAAACACAATATGAAAGTGTAATCCCCCGGGTTTAAAATGCAAAAGGAATGAACAATCTATCCTATCTAGTTTCATCTACCACTGATAGAAACTTAATATACAAATTGTAGCACCAATCTTACGTTAGACTCCGAAGGGTTAAAAGATGTTGAGTTTGACACTAAAGTATGCCACTAAAGTAAGCTTCATGATCATTGCTTTATGGAAGATAGCTCTGTATACGAGTTGAGCTAATTAAAAACTGGCCATGTGAGTAAAAAGTCAGTAACATCAACCAACGTCACCAACTATGAACTGCATAAAGGCTGAAGTAAAGGGACCACCACTGCACAGTTTGAGGATCCAGATCATGAAGTAAGAGGTGCTGGGGCAGAAACAGTACATGAAAAGTTGAAGTAGAAAACAAAAAGTCTGCACACCAGAAGTTGCTCTTCATCAATCAATGGGGGATGAAGAGCTGTGGCCTGAAACATCACTGGTGCAGACTTTTCTACTTTTTTACATAACTTAGTTTAACAATTACAGACCAAATCTACTTGAACAAGGTCAAAAAGAAAACTCCTATAAAAACTTTTATCAAAGCTCAAAAGTGGTCACTCAAACGAACTATTTATTTCAGCCAACATTCATGAAAAAGAGCAACCATTTATTTCCTGTTACAACATGAAGAAAAAAGGTGCAGATTAGCTTTATGCAACTTACCCACTTTTATCCTATGGATCATGTGTTCTGCTGGTGAGCAACCTGAGAGGAGAGACAAGCATTCATGAGTTAAGACAACAATTGAAGTTTTAAGTTCTTAAAGTTTAAAATATTTCAAAAGAAAACATAACAGTCTTCAAAATGTTTTCAGTAGCACCGCCACTTCCCACGAACATCTGCTCTGCGCTTCTATCTCTAAAAGATGCAGTGTGGTGGACACCATAGATTTACATCCAAGTGTTGGAGAAACAGACAAAGTAGCCATTTATAAAGACTCTACAATCTGTGCACACACTTACACTCACCCACACATATTTGGTTTGTTCACTCCCACAAAGGAGTCCCAGGAGATGAGTTATGGATCTTAAACACCAGGACTGTTGATCCAGGTGCCATCTGATTATTTTTGGCCACCAGGAGTGTCAGGAAATCAGTGATAGATGTTCCTGATAATCTTATCACCCCTTCAAACCCACCATGGAGATAAAAAACCTGCTGGGAAAAAAAAGACTGAAAAAATGTCATGAATTTTCATCCATTCCAGCCAGTGTAACCTGATCTACTTTTGTGTCTCTACTGATTTTTAATTAGAGGAGTGATAGCGGCTGAACAAAGAGAGAGGAAAGAAGACAAAGGTGTTTTTTAGCAAAGGATCACATATTGCAGTCAAGCTTTACAGGAGCAGCTGTCTGTGTCCTACATTCAAGAAAGGAAGGACAGGAGACAAAAATACACAACCTATACCTTTGTGACTACGTTGGTGTTGCTGCATTTGCTGCCAATCTCCAACAAAACTCTTTCAGCCATGTTTTCAGACACTAACTGCTTGATTAATTCAGCAGAGCTTTTTTTTCTCCTTCTGAAGTTTCTGAGGAGTGCGTGCATGTGTCTTTTCGTGTTTGCATCTGTGTGGTCCAAGCTTGGTTGAGGGCACAACAAGGCATCCGCAGAGAAGTAACATAACCTTTCACACAGTGTGCATGAGATACACCATCTGTTGTAGTGAGAGTTAACGGAGTCACCGTCTGTGCAGAAAGCGCGCCGTGCGTTCTGGCACCATTTGCTGTATTTGGCATGGCACTGGCTGTAAAACACCCTCCTCAGATTTCTCCTCTTCTCTGCATGTTTTACCAACAGAAGTGACAAGGTGGAGTTTCTGAGATTTCGAATAGACCCTGTATTATCAGGCCAGTTGGTGAGGGTCAAAGCTCTGTCAAACTACAGTAAGGGTCTTCAAATATTCATCTATCTTGTGAAAAAAGAGCTTCTTGTAAGTTGTTTCAAGTCCAACCTGCTGATCTGTGTGAGAGGGGAGTATGAAAGAGAAAGAGGAAGTGTCCCAGGGGTTCACACACAGAACAACCAGCACTCTGTTCACAATCAAAATGGATATGATGTCACTATCCAGGGAGCAGTGTGTATAGCTGGCTTCTTCGTCAACTCTGTGGATGTCTGGAGGTGTAGAATGAAGCCCTGAAACACATGTCAGCGAACACGTTAATGCACACTGAAACATGAGCACCAGTGCTCCTGAAAAAGTCGATTTACAGAGTTGTTTCTATATGTTTGCCTGGCTGACATGAAAGCAGATAAAAAAATATCAAGCTGTTGAGGGATTATTTCTCCGTACAGACTATTTTCTACTGCTGTAAACGAAGATGATTGACAGCAGACGGAGTGAAACATAATGCACACTCTGATACAACATTTCTCAACATAAGCGGTGAAGTAACAACTGTAAAATTAGGCTGATGCTTTGGGTTTGCTGTGATGGATTATCCAGGCAGAGAAATGTTCAGATGTGTGAAACTTGTTTACCGTGTTGTGCAGGAATTAATAGCTACTGAGCATATGGCTTCTTCAGAGGAAGGACAGCGAGTTCTGATAATTCAAGTTAAGATACTGAGCTACAGTGAGGTAACTATAGAGAAAAATGCAACATTTAAAAAAATACATATGAATCTTTGAGAGGATTTTAATTAACATGTTGGTGGATGGAAACTGCTTGACTGACAGGACCTTGATGAACAAAAACACTAAGACAAGATGAAGACTGTGATAGTTTCCTCTATTTATCCGCGCCTCTTGAGAGTGCATCGTTGGTGCATAATACATCAGTGTTACAGCTCATTGACATATTTAATTGGAATGGAGCCATCCTGGAAATTATATACGTTGCACCTGTGACTTCCCTCACACAGACTCTGCATTCTAACCTTCATTATCTAACTGCTCCTCCTCTCACTGACTGCTGCTTATTTATTGCAGCATGTAGAATGCATAAAAGCAGAATATACTTCTTCCTCACAACATTGAACCTTGAACTCTGACCCTCATGATTATGGACTTTTCACAGTCCATGGCACATATTGTCCTGCGATGTCATCCTTCTGCGCTTTCTTTGGCAGCTCAGTCAACGTGACAATCCTTCCTCTGCAGAGAGAGGACAATGAGTTAGAGTAATCGGAAAATAGACTGGTTGAATCCCACAAATGGGGTTTATAAGGACGTTTAGGTGTTTTTGGAAATTGTAACACACTTTTACTTAATCAATGAACTCAAGGTTTTTGCATAAAAGATTAAGTCCAATTCAAGTGGGATTTCTGAGAATGATATAGACACTCATGTAGTCAAGTTTACGGTTGAAGTGACCATAAATTGAGCCTTGACTCCTTATTATGCCTTTCCAGGGAATATTGGACAGATTTGAATTTGGAAAATTACTCTCAAATCTTCTTAGCTGCACAAACAGTTTTAGTGAAGAATATTTTTTCAGATTGAAAAGCAGTAATGTGAACCAAAATGAGGAGCTACCACATGTTGTGGAGTATAGGGGTCAAATTCACTCTGACAGTCCAACATTGTGATGACGTAATTTCAGTAGGACCACAAACACTTCTTTGATATAAAGTATTGTGTGAAATATTTTCTGTCATGGTTTCATTTTGTTCCCACTCTGATGTGATTTGATAGGCCAGTATTAGCCATTAGATCTATTGATTGAACTCTAATTAAAACAGCTAAGTCAGGAAAAATAAAAACAACAGGGTTCATTTGATGACCCCATGACTTGAATGAAATCAGAATGGCAAAGCTCTCGTGTGGCAGACCCAGTGATGTGTGGGAGGTTTAAAATGGCCCAGAGCAAAACAAAAACCTAACAAAATCCCCATAGCAGGCAAAAATAGGTGTGCATCAAATAGGACAGTCTACTTTGAAGCAAAGGGAAATGAGGCCATGATGCTTTGGTTTGTCATGCAGAAGTTAGAAGTCTGATTCTGGCACAGAGAGTATCTCTTCATTGACTCCAACAAATATTCACTCTGCTCCTCTTCGTCACACTATTACTGCTGTTTGGCATAGCGATGATTATGGGTACAATAACTAATCCCCCATTAATGTCGCGTCCATGCTCCTCTGGCTCACAAAGATAGGAAATCAATGTACCTTAGCCTGAAGGAAGAGGTGAGAACTGTCCATCTTCTGTGTGTAGGCAGCACCGGCTCTCTGTGTGGAAAGGTTGTTAGGGAGGTGAAGCATTCTGGACTTAATGTCAGTGTCAATGTTAGTGTCCTCTAAAAGAATTGTGATGCTTTCTAAAGAAGACTAATCTAGGCCATGTTCCTTAGAGAGAAAAATCACAGCATTCAAATCAAGATGTGTTTGTGTATTCTAATTTAAGGGTGAAGAGAGACAAAGCCTTGTGTCCCTACAATCCTCTGAGAGACAGCCAAGGACTTCAATAGTGTAAAAGAAAACCCATTTTCTCTCTTATCTTCCCTAAACTGTTGACAAGGCTTTTTCATTCCTCCTGCTTCAAATTTAATGTTGATTTGAATTAAAAATGTTTATGCACATTGCAAATATGTACTTTACCAAACATCCCTATGGCACTGGGTTGCTCTTTAAAGATTCATAAAGCATTTTCCGGAGCCCATCTCCCCACGTTTAAGTACTCTAACTCCCAGCAGAGATGGTAATGTATTGTTCCAAATATTCTCATTGCAAGCTTGTTAGGGAGTTAAAATTGCAACCGTTGAGGCGGAAAGACATTTTACAGTTACAGTCTTTCCAATCGGAAGCCTCAGCATAAAATAGAATGCAAAACTTGAAACAACTAAAGCTCTGAGAAGGCTTGAATTAATGTTGCCAGCTCATAGAAGTCCAGTGAAGCAGTATAGCAGAATGGCTGTAAAGATAACAGCAGCAGCCTCTTCTGAGGTCTTCAGCCTGTCTTTGCTGCACAGCTGGATCATCCTTTTGGACCCTCGAGTGGCCTTACAGATGCCGTACATGCACGCGCACACACACTTTTAAGGACATGCACAGTCTTAGTTTGGCAGATTCAACATGGTGACCCCTTGTTATCTCCTCCCTGTCAGCTTTGTTTGCACGGATCATCTGGAAACGTCATTTATTTCCCTGGTTTTGGACCAGCACACCAAAGGGGTGAGTCAACAAACTCCAATTCACAGCCTGCCTGACCCACTGATGTTACCTGAATGAGGGGCTTCTGAACCATAAAAAGAACAGATGGCGCAAACGTTCAATTCTTAGGAGTGAGCAATCAATAGCTGTCTGTTTCCAAACAGTGAACAGCTCTGAAAAATGAAGCACTACAGCTCTGGTAGTCAGTTGTGACCAGAAACTTGATCCAAATTTCTCTTTGGGCTGAGTGGTTTTTGCTTTAATGTGGAGCTCAAGAAAATCCTTCAAAAGTTGGAGATACACACAAAGGTCTATTCTTTTTCATTCAGACCTAACTCAAGCTGTCCAAGTTACTTTATACAGTGTCCTCTCCCTATGCTTAAAAACCATCGTTTTTTCCCTTTAAACTCTAGTGAGAACTCTTTAAGGTTACTCTCCACAGAAAACCATTAGACTCTTGGGTGGAATCCACAAGAAGGGACGGGCTGTCTGTCTGTATTTTATTGTATAACCAATTAGAGGTGTACTGTCGACATGCATTTGGACTGTGAGCTTTCAAACTTTGGGCGCAAAATGGAAAAGGCCTCTGATTGAGCCTGCCCCAAATCTGCCACCTCTGAAAGTCTTTCTATTTCTCCCATTGATATTAATCTTTTGTTAAAGTTTCAGGGAGAACTGAAAGATCCTCTAGCAGCTCAAAGGAGCCACTTTGGGAGAGGATATAGGATTTCGATTGATCATGAGAATATAAAAGGCACGCTGACAGTTTGAGGTTTTGGTTTTGATTGTGAAAAAAGTAGGGTGATATAGGAACAAGAGTGTGACAAAGTAATAATTAAAATAATTAGGGCTCAAGCCTGGTAACCAGGGTCGGAGAATGCCCTCTTGAAACCCAAAGGATTATTATACTTTGAGCACCTTTAACCCCAAACTGCATGCCTTAAACACACAACAAAAGTCACCAAAATTTACCTTCCTGGTGTTTCTGGTGCCGAAATGATACAACCATCCATAACACCCCCTTACTGTCTAAAAATTGAAGCCGCGACTTTGAGCCAAAGGCCTGAATTTTTTAGAGCATAAGTACAATGCCAGGACCTACAAAATAGTCTCTACTACAATAGTGAAGTTTGGAATTTCGAGCTAAATATCCAACTTAGACAATTTTATGTATTTGAATAAACTAATCTCTCAATTCTTTTCACATCATCTTCAAATTGCATATGTCTGTACTAGATACATTGATGATGAAAAGTCGTTAAAATATATTTTTGTCACTTAATGGGCACAGCTAGGAGAGACAAACAAGGTTACTTTTTTTTTTTTTGCCAACATGCAAACCTGCAGAACTCCCAATATTGGATCAGAACCAGAATGCAAACACATTCAGAGTCACAGCCTGAGTGCATGTCTATCTTGTTTCCATCAAAGTAGGATGCCCCCTGTTGGCAACAGGAAGTCATGGAAGTTTGCTGAGGCATAGCTTGCTGTATATCCTGCAGGCTTGCATGTAACTGCTTTCTTTTAGCTAAGAAGAACTTAAAACGACTGCAACATGCCCCGATCACAGCCCGCAAAAACATCAATGCCATGACGCTCTGCTTGAACTGAGGTCATCGCAAAAACTGCTCCCCCTGGTGACTGGCTGCATTATAGGTCAAAAGGAGACAAAGGCCTGCTTATTGCTGCTTGTGGCTTTAATTTAGAAGATAGTTACTGAAAATAGGACTTATGCAGGAAAAAATATAGCAAAAACAAAACAAGGCTTTTAGAGACTCACTTCCATTCTTTTCTTTTTCTTGAGCTTTTTCAGCACTTTTCATCAATTTCTTCCAAACTTAAGATCACACTATAGGTAACCTGCATCGAAGGAGTTAGACCTTGAGTTGATGATAGAGGACAGTGAAATAAATGCCAAGAATAATAAGAAGGCAAGCTTTCAAAGTGCAGAGTAAAGATTATCCACCTCACAGTCAACAGGGATTGAGTGATATATCAAACTGAAGAAAAACAAGCAGTTTGAATCGTTTAAGCACCACAAGAAAACAGAAATGCAGTACCAGATCAAGTTTATCATTTTTACAACACTGTAAGTAGTTTTGGAAACGATTATAACGTCCCTGCTGCTGAATTAACCCCATGCCTCACGTCATTCTCGCCATTGAAGCCTTGACAGTGTGAGCGAATAGTTTACTGCCCCTTCTCTTTTTCTCTCTCTCTCTCTCCCCCCTCCTTTTGGCAGTGCTTCTTCCCGGCAGCACTCAGCATCTCTCCAGCAGCGGACTCAAGGACTCGTGCGACCTCCTCAACGCGCAACCGACAGCTCCCTTACACAAAACGGACCCGTACAAGCAGCGTGCAGGAGAACTTTCCCCCGCGTTATTACGCATGACTCGAGCTCTGCGCATAAGCGCGTCAGAAAACACCGTTTGACAAGGAACCGGTTGGATATTAAGGACATAAGAGACGGCAACAAGACAATTGAAAACACTTTTTAAATCATCATAATTATGATCTCTGCATGCATGAAGGGATATCCTCTTCTTGCCCTGTGATTACCCAGCAGTACGTGTGGGTTCGACGAGTTGTCTGAATACTATTTCAAATCAAGATGGATCTGTGGGGAGTTTATCTTTTCCAGCTCATAACTTTGGGTAAGTGAATTAATTTGTTCTGTTACCATTTTAAGGCTGAAGCAAATGATGAAAACACCACTAAGCTTATTTCATTAAGAGTTTGATTTAGGGGGACTCGTTCCTGCATGTTGTACAATGTGGAAATATCAAAACCGTTCTGTTGAAAAAACTTGCATTTTGGTCAATCTCACATCTTCATAATGATTTGGGGGTATGCACTTATCTTACTGTCTAAGCTGCGTAATCAAGCTCTGTGTGAGGGAATGCAAAAAACAGCTGTGTTTAAATGTGGTCATTTTACGCGTGTGCGCTCTGTTCTTGAGGGTTTAATTCACCTTTTTTTTTGACACTCCTTATGAAAAATGTCACCCATTTTCTTTATACTTGGAGTAAATATTAATTTGAAGAAAACTAACACATTTTCACAAAATTGCAATCCTTCATTTTAGTGATTCCATAAATCCCTCACTAGTTTTATCTTAAAACCCTGCAAAGTGACTCTCCTGCCCAGCACATCAGTCTCTGCTGTATGGTTGAGGTACCTGCTCTCCATGTAGTTGAAGGAGATGCTGGATTATTGATTTCTGCCTCAAAAATCTCCAGTGTCCAGAGAGGAGAGCTGTGCAATATTGGCTGTCCCTCTGTCATTACACCACACGTGACAATCTGAAACCTACTGCCACATTGCTTACTGTTACTAATAAGATTACACCCACTGACAGATAGCCACGGCACCAGGGGTGATCACTTTCTTTGGCATTAGCTTCTCTGCTTAACAAAGGCAGGGATGTGCATCATATCTTACCCTCTACATTCATTATTAATTAGATCTGTAGAGGTCTTCATTAGAGGAATGAATGGAGAGGGCAGGGAGGAATTCTGAATGAAAATGACTCCTGCTTATTCAGCTTTTACTGACATTTGATGCCAACTGATGTGGTTAAAAAAAAAAAAATCTGAAATCAATCAAGTGTTCTGTAAAGAAAAAGTGGCTCTTCTCGGATGCTCCCGAATTAAATGAAAAACCCTCAGAGGTAAAATGCTGCTCCAACCTTGTGCCACACAGAAAAGGGTCAGGAACTGTCAGGCTGTTCAGATGGCTAAGCCCATATTTACAGCAATTTTTGTGGCTCTGACAAAAAATTTAGCTCACATATGATCCAGCTCTTCTAACCACTACAGATACCTGCAAGCCAGTACTGCAAGTTCTCAGAAATCCACAATTTTCCACAGAGAACAAACACTTGGAGTCATTTGTCTCAGTAGAGAAAGGTGGTTATTACAGTTTGGCCTTGCAGGATTGTTTCTTGGCTTTTATTTTCTGGCTCTTGTGGATGACACTGTGGTGCAACAGTGTGCTTCTGTCTGCTGATGGGTTCTGTGCCCCCATGTCCCATTTGGTCTACCCTCTAATTGCATGTGCTTGTAATGGCTGGATATACATTTGTTTTATTCTCCAAGTTTGGTGTTGGTCTGACACAAGACCAGGATGTGTGTGTGTGTGTCCTGGATGTACATGGAAAGTCCAGGTCCCGAAGAAGACATTAGCTCAGCAGAAGGTCAGTTTGTGCGTCTCCAGGAGTTCAAACTGAATCACTGTGGCCTCCTTCATGAAAAATTAACTGAATCTCATAGAAGCAGTCGACTGTCCAAGCTTTGATCTTATCTGCATGATAAATGTGCACTGGGGCTCTATCTGACAGATCCACACTGAGGCTCAAAATTATAAAGAATTAAGCACAATTTTGCTGTGTAAGTATTTTTTTTCGATTAGATAAGCATTTTTCTGCAGTGTTTACTTGAAAAATTGAAAGGGAGCACCACAGTCATGTATTGACTGCTTCAATTTACGGTGTAAACCCTAATTTCAGCACAAGCTGATTGAATTTGATATTAATTAATAGGCCAAACTGAAGCTTGCTGTGACCTCCAGTGGCTCTTGATTATCTTGAGCTTTTCAATTGATTCTCTATATGATCACATTTAAACTAAAATCAGGGTTGCTTTCTACTTGCTTCAGTCTTCTAGCATTTTCGTTAATTCTGATCTAATGGTTTTGACATTGTGGGATATGACCTGTGTCCGTAATGGTGATGGACAAGTACTCTCGAGCATGCTATTACCGAGCATATTGGCCTGACTCTTGTAGGAGATTCGTCATGAATCTCATTTGAGGCAGGAAGCAGCCATGAAGAACACACAGGCCATCACACACTCATGCTTTCACTATAAGGGGCAGAAAGGTCAGTCAATTCTGGTAAATAGTAGCCTGCAGTGGAGAGATGAGATAGTCTTAGCCTCATGGACTGATCTTCACCAGGTAATCGATAAGCTGTTAATGCAGACGCTCTGTTTAAGACCGTTTTCATTATTCCATCATTCACCGTGGTGCAGGGTTAGTTACATCACTTTCAAACCTGGTAATGATACAGCACTAGAAAGTCAATATTGCACAGAAAGTGATGAGATATGTGACATAATTAAATCAGCATTGCTAATTTTGGAAAATTTACCAAAAAAACTGACCTTTTATAGTCAATTTTTAAAGACTTAATGACAAAATGTATGTCAGAAAGGGTGTCATGTTTTCCTAAAACAAAAACCTGGAGGACAGGGTCACAGTGTGGGAAACTAACACGGCTGCATTTTAATAACATAGAATAAAATTAAGCCAAATAAAAAGGCACCATGTTAGTCTCAAAAGATGCTCTGGAAAGTTCTACTCTGTATAAATGACCATTAAATCTATCAAATATAGAACAGCAATTAAACTCAGCCAAACACAGAAAGAAAGAGGAGTCAATAATCTGGGATGAAGAAAATGACTGATGAACCAGACAGAAACTGATGCATCAAAAACTCAAATTCAGAAATAATTCCAGAGAAAACCAATCGAGGGTGTTGACTTTGGCCATGTCCACACGAAGCTGGGTATCAAGGAAACTGTGTATAGTTTTTATTCATCTTGGCCTGCCATCCACACAAAACCGCAGTTTTACATCACTAAAAACAATATTTTCTCAAAACTCCGGCCAAAGTGAAGATTTCTGAAAACTTTTCTTAGTGTCATGCATGCGCCCATGCCTGGACTTTTTGGATCTCAAACATCACACTTTATGACAAAAAAGCTATTTACGTCACATATATCTAACATGAATGGTGAGCATGAATGCTGTGGGTATGTTAGTTCCAAAACTGATTCAAACACTTCACGCTTGTTTATTTCTTCAAGTATATCTTGTTAAATACATTGAAGAGCAAACCTCTTTCTCAATGGGTTTCACGTCTGGAAAACACTGCCACCCGTGGGTCTGTGCCCAGATGATGTTTTTTTTTCGAAAGTATTTTCAAAACAAATTGAGGTGGGTTATTAGTTTTTTTTTTGAAAATAGAAAACACCACCAAGTAGAGGGACCTCAGTCTCCTTTTATAACCTCTCACATGATTGCTACCAGCTGAGGCAGAACCTCACTAGTGCTCCTAATACCTGCTGAATAGATGAGGCAGATCTGGATCCATTTCCAAACAAATCCCTTCATTGAAAATACTTGATCCAAAAGAGAGTCACAAGTGATGGTGTCTTCACACTTTCAATCATTGGTTGGTTTTTACACGAGTCCCAAATGAAGAGGTGATAATGAAGTGTTTTTTTTATATCTTATATCTCAGATCTGCCAATCGATAAATATTGTACCTTTTTCATGGAAACAATAGTTCGAGAGTTCAATGACAACCCTGTATCATCTTTGTAATGATCTTTTGCAGAATATAAATCCATGTTTAGCAGCAGAGCTGAGTATAAACATCTCCTCTGCTGTTGGGTACTGGAAGAGGAGATTTGGCAAACAGACCCACATATTCAGTTCTACCGCTCACCTCACAAACAAATGTTCTCTAAGCTCTCTAATGAGACAGCATTTAAAATGGAAATAATTGTCTTTCCAATTCTTCAGGATTTTTTGCCAAGACGCATCATTAAAACAAAGAAATAATCTGAAAACTCAAATTTTCTTTTCTACCAACATTATCTTATTGCATTCTGTTGTACTGTAAAAAACCAGATGGCATTGCATTATCCTGTATGGCATTTTATCATATTACACTGCATCTTATTGTTTTATATGTTAAACAACTGTTTGGGAGCATCTCTAGTTATCAAAGTGTCTTGTATCATATCTGATCACATATATTAGAATGCAATTTTTTTATGTTTTATTTTTTAACTATTGAATTGGCTGTAAATGAATTGTATTTGTTTTATCATTCCTAAAGTGAAATACTTTTCATTCTTTTTGTGTCATACAAAGGATCTCTTTTGAGATAATTCAAGTACAACTGGACTAATTTGAGTAAATTTCACAAACTATGCCTTTTTTGTGACTCCAGTTACAGCTGTGGGAAAATGAAGGACTAGCTTATGATTGAAGTTTGAGTTTCATGGTGTGAGGAATTTAAAGTGTTATATTTTAATCAGGGAAAGGTATGTTTGCATTGGGAGAAGTTATAAACTGACATTTAACCCAACTTTAAATGTCAAGCCGCTCGTCCTATATCCAAAGGTGACAAAGGCATCACATGGAGAACTTCTTTGAGGTGGATGACTTTAAATGATTTATTTAGGTATTTGTTTGATTGATAGAAATGAAGTATGAAGAACTTGTGAGGAAAATGAACTTTTACACTGAAAAAGACTGCAGTTGCTACTTAATGCAGCAGTCCTTATGGTAACTGAACTTTGAACAGCTCAGTGTTCTTTCTTAAGTGTCCATGATACTCCCATTGAGCTGCGTGGTCTACTGGAAACAGAAGTTCACAAGGATATGAGTTTTCCATCTAAACCCTATTATTATTTTTGAGTAACATTCACTAGCTGGCAGAGTTGGGGGGTTAAAAGCTTCAGAGACAGAATGGCTGTTAGATTTTTTTCCTGTGGTTGCTGCTGTTCTCCAGCCATTGTCGGAGTGCTTAAAAAACGCCTTTGTGTTTAATTAGAGAGGATTTGAAATGTGCTGTTGAGCTGGCAAATTGCCATTCATCTGATGTCAGTCTGTCTGATGGCTCTGACCTTTTAAGGCGATAGTTCTCAATTTCTGGTACATTCACCAGTCTATAATATCAGACTCTAACAACTTTGAACAGTACTTAAAGTTTCCATTAGAAATAGACTCACATTTTATGGTCTAAAAGGCAAAGGGGAGTGGTGGTATTGTCAAGCTGCTCAGGGAAAAACATACAATTATTAACAACAGTACTGCTGCCGGGGTATATATTTCATCTAGCACAATATAGATTAATGGCAAATTTAAAAAAAAGAAAAACAACAACAAAAAAACTCAGAATTAAGTAACAGATGGCCAGATATTGGTCCACCTTGCTTTAAAACAATTGCTATGATCATCTTTGTTTTCCAAAATTTGAACATTTTTGTTGACCAAAGAAAAGAAAATGTAACAGTTAACAAACTTTCCAAGTCAAACAGAGGAATAGTGGAGTTAGCAACAAGACAACTAAGTGACTATCACTGGTAGGAACTACCAAAGTATGTTGCTAGATAAGTTGACAACTTTTAGGGCTAATGGCTGATGCTTTGCATGAATGAGAAAAACAGAGATTAAAGGTTCATCAATCCAACCATTCATTAATCTGTCCATCTATGCATTTATTTATCCATCCAATCATCCATACATTTATTTACTTGTATGTACTTCCATCCACCATCAATATATTGTTTCATCATCCATTGGTCCATCTTTTTACACTAAACTAACAAGAATACTGCTTCACATGGAAACTGGGACTCTTACCAAATATGTTTGCTGCTTGGACTTACAGAAGTCTTGTGCTGTTTTCTCATATCAAATAGCCTCACAACAACATACTAAAATTAAACTTTCTTGCACACAGAAATGTACTTATAAGTTACCAAAGCCCCAGTACTCAGAGTTCAGCTTTCTGTTTTCCCTATAGGTTTAAACATGAGTAAACACTCGGTACAGAGGGCAAAAATTCACTTTCATCACTCGAGTATTGGTTGAGTCTTCCAAGTAACCTCTGGCAGATAAAAGCCTGCTGTGGTTTAAATTGGAGGAACATTCAAGCTGAAAGTTTCATGACTTGTTTTTAGGAGAGAACTCAAGACTGTGTGGTTGTAAATGAATCCTCCGCAGAGTACATATTTTGTTATCTAATTTAGACTACTTCAGTTGCACAACTGCATGAACAAAGCTCACCGTAAATAGCTACAGAAAGTTAATGATGATCCTCAGATTCTCAAATATGTATCATGATTTACTCAGTGAAACATCAGGGGTAGACACAGCCATGTTGTATTACATATTTTCAATAACATGCAGTATTGTCTTTCACCCAGCCCCCCCATCACAGCCTCACTTATCATCTTTCCGGTCAGCATCTGAGATATCAATTGGGAAGAAATTGTACAAGTTAATGTTCATAAATGAGACAAGGTGCCATTTACCAAATTATTTTGTAACAATCATTAAGGGGAAAGAAAAAGCCCCAGCAGTCGTTATGCTAACTCAAGAGACAGAGGAAATTTTAGAGATGGGTCTCCTTTAATATGCATGACAATGGTTGAAAATTACTATTGATTTGCAGGTTTTGAGATGGAAGGTGAAAATGATACAGCACTTGCATAAGTGAGGCTCCTGATCGTACTAAAAGCTGCATCTTCCACTCCCTTAGACCTGTTAGGAAATGCAGAAAATGGCTCTGAGGTTACAGATGCACAGTAGCCTCTGAGGGCTTAACAGAGGCTCATTAACTCAGAGTCTGAGAGATTTTACCTGAGGTGAGAATAACTGTCCTGGACCAGCATTCCTAGTCTCACTGTGAGACAATGTCATATGTAGGACTTAACTTCTATTTCTGCATTCTCGCTGTATTTATGGGACAAAGCTGAGTGTAACTGGGGTGAGTGAAGTTTCACAAAGATGGAAAGGTACCAAGGTTTGATTCTTCACATGTTCTTCCTATGTCATCCTGAGAATTTTCTTTCTAAAATAGGTAAATGTGTAAAGGCAACTGGCTGAATATCGCATGTTGCAGTAGCACAAACACAATCAGTCTCAATCAAGGAGGTCATTCATTCCTCAACCAAACTAAGAGTGTTAAAAAAAACAATCAAGTTTAAAGTCTCCTCTACTGAGCTAAGAATGTGACAGGCAATCTAGGAAAATTAAAAAACCTGAATGTCCTAAAATTGCTCAGAAAATTGTAGGAGATTGTGTGTGAAAGGGGCTATGAAGGGTCAATTTTTTGGGTTGTATGAGCAGCACCCATCTGTTACAAAAACGCAATAAAATCATCTTTCCTGATTGTTTTTCACTTATTCTTCTCACAAATTGGGTATGTCCCTGAAGCTGATAGAAAGAAGGAAAAAACAGCTGTGCTTACGGCTTTAAAAGAACCTCAGACAACGTTACTTGCGAGTGATGGATGCAGCAGCTTTGTATCATTGTGGTCCCAACACAGGTTTCCTGACAGGCAGGATGAATGAGCTCACTAACAGAACTCCTTGATATCTGCAGCCGTCCCCATGCACCACATGCAACATTACTGCTATTATTTAATTAAAATAAGAGCAGCCCCTAACTTTATTGCATTTAATTACTGTTTCATTGTTTGTTTACATGCGCAAGCAAGTGAATTACACTGCATTTCAGCCAGCAAATGGAATAGTTGCTTATCAGCGTTCCCAGGCTAGACCGTATAGCTGCTGAGCTAGGGCACCGAACTGTTTTTCAATGGAATTTATTCTACATCTTTATGCCTCGAAGGAGCTCTTCACTTAATCAAATCAGTGAAATCAGTTTGTGGCCTCGTCTTAGGCACAATAAAAAGGAATGACTGGAAATGTTTGTTTGAGCCATATAAACTGAATTATTGTCCACTCTTGTAAGTCACAATATTACCTCGGCAACTATAGAGCCTGTTAGGAGAAGTAACAACAGCTTTCACCTTCTTGGAAATGATCCTGTGAAATTCCCATTACTGTGCCAGCAGATATGAATGTTGTCAGCAGAATAAATCCCTGTTAACCGTTAGCCTCTTGGAGAATAAACAATACTGCCACTGCCACCTTTGATGGATGATTCAAACAAATCGCATATTAATGCAGAATAATGCACCTTATTGGTTTTTATGTGGTAAAAAGGACACCCACCACAAGTGTGAGTGTCAGTGACCACACATTTAGACTATGCACATAAACAATTCATGATCTTTAACCAAGAATAATTTGAGAACTATGCTTTTCTCCATGATTCACCAGACTCACCATCTCAAGTTACAACCACAAACACATTCTTGGACCAATTGTGATATGAAATCCCTGCATTGGAATCATGCAATGTTTTTTTTTTTTGCTATAAGTGATATAATTTTATTTTTAACTGCCCCCAAATCTGTTGTAAAATGGTTAAAAGAGCCATGGAGGAAGAATATCCCTGGTTGGTATCGTGGTTATTACATCTGCTGTACCACATTTGTGTACGCTCCCACGTTTTCCATTTTCATCTACAATCCAAAATTGCACTAGAAAAGTGAAATGGAAGTTAATTTCCCCTGAGTATGAGGAAAAGTACGCAATTGTACCAAAGGAACTAGTCCTGTGATGACTGTTGAGCTGGCCATAGTTTTTTTTCCTCCTCACTGCTCCAGTGTAACGCTGCATGAAGCACTTGTGCAAAAAATGTGACTGTGGAACCTTTTTGAAACTTTTTTCAATATGTTTCTGGTTTAAGAGATAAATTTAGTAAAAATGTGATGCTGCCAAAGTGGTGCATACCAGAAATACAATAGACATGGATTACCTCCTTAAGAGTTAACACAGACAAGCTAATTCACCCTCTTTGGTGCTCTTTGGGGTAGTAGTTTTTCAGGAGCCTCTGCTAATGTCTTGGAAGCAGACACTTTGAGGATCACAAAAAATGTCAATATATTTGGGACAATGGGCTAACTATTTATACATTTCTCTCCATGTTACTTTGCAGGTTTACTTGCTTAATAGCTTAAATGGTACATTAAAACCATAATTATTTGTCCAATTAACTTATCGTGACTCCACCTCAGTCATTCAGGAACTTGTCTTACTTTTTCACCAACTTGTTCTCAACAACTATTCTGTCTCTGTCTTTCATCTCTATGGGACTGAAGTTGTGAGTGACTACTGGTCATGGTCATAATGGGCACATCCATTGTTCAGGTAATTGGCACCTTCTGCTGCAATATGCTGTACCACTTAAAGTCCTCCCCCCAACTGTAAGGCAAAAACCACTTTTGTATATTTCAAGAAAGAAATACCTTTCAGCCACAGCAGGACTTAACTGAGCCTATGTAGTCATTGAAACAGCAGCCACTGGCAGTTATTCATGAATACACTGCAGAACACAGTGATAGTCTTTACAATACCACAATGATACTGATTTATAACAAAGTGTACCCGTCGAGGAGCTTCATTTTTAGAGTAAAGTCATGTTGCAGAACAGACATTAAGATTAAGTTCTCATGTCTGCAAAGCTTAAGTTTCACTGTGGGATGACAGCAATGAGCTTGGGTGTTGTGACAAATAGTACTGCAGCATGCAAACATTAATGTCTTTTCATTTGTATCATTTTTAACTACACAGTAGCCCATGCTTAGCTGCAGTAATGATTCACTGTAGATGAAGTTCTATCTTTTTTACAGTCAGGGAGTGAGAGAGTTTCTCAATGAATGCATCTTTTTAAATTGACACTAGAGGATGATTAAAGACACCTTAGATAGACTTCAATTTATGTCATTCGAAGCTACTTATTCACAAGGTTACTGAAAAGACTCTGCAGAGCATTCAGATTCAGATCTGTAATTAGCTTTTGACTGGGTTGCGTACAGTATGTGATCTGGACATTTTGTTCCACCAAACTCAATGTAGAGCTAGAGCTGATTAGTCATCTCTTGTTCTTTCTGTGTAACCTTGTAATATGAAGATGACAGAGGTTGGACCGCTCCATTCCTCAAGTGTTCTAGGGAAGAGAACACGCCATTACCAAGGCAGCAGACAGGAACCGGCTGGAGGGCACCTGTCTGTGCGAGCTGCAGTGGATTTACAACATCTGCTCCATGCAGCAGAGGATGCCACCTCCGTTCACTGCTGCTGGATTAGTTCTGTCAGACACAGGACAAGATGCAGCCAACAAACTACAAATTGTGTGCGCATGAGCCTTGTAAAACTTTAACTGGATATTGTACAGTTTTGTTTGAGGTTGTCAACATCGTTCTATCTTTGAAAGATTGTGACTAATAACAAAATTAGTCAGACGGTAGAATATATTTTCATGAAGTTTGGAGAGTGGAGCAGCTCTAATACTATCACCATTGTTACTTATGCTTCTGACACCTCCCAAAACACAGGAACAGGTATTGTTTCCCTTCTTTCTGTACAAAAGTGATGCCAAAACACATCCAAAATGACTGCTGACATCAGCTGGTGTAATCAGTATGGACAGGATAAATATAGTTGAAAGTGGGGATGTTTCACTCCCACAGTGTCTTTTGCCACAGCAGCACCTCATGTGTCACAACACAAGCCAGAGTGTGACGAGACATTGGCCTCATTTGTCGAGGCTTTGACTCAGTCACCACCCTGGAGATTTGAAACCCCTCCCTCTCCATGCCTTGTTAGGCTCTAATTAATTGGCTCAAGTGAATGCCACTAAGCGTTTGATGGCTTCCTTTGAGTGATAACATTGAAACAGGAGCCATATACCCGTAGATTTGCCTCCAGAGAAGAATCACTCCGTTTTAGGTCCATTGACTCTCTGCCACATACATCCTGAGGGATTCAACTCTGCTGCTGTGATAACGAGCAGGAAAGACCTTGCTATAAAAGCTGCTCAGGGTTTTTACTTTGTATTCCGTGGTTATGTGGAAAGGTTCTTATATATTTTTGCATTGGCCTCTGTTAGACAATAAAACAAAGATTATGTGTAGAAAATTACAATGTGACATGGGACGTTCACTAAACAAGACGTAATTTTGGCATGATGGCCTTGTTTCTGCAAAAAATCATTCCAAATTTTACTTTCAGTCTTAACGCCAAGACTGTTAATCGAAGAGACCCTTCATCCCAACAGAGATGAAAAACTTCTACAAACTTCCTCCATTCATATTAACATAAGCTAGTACATACAATACAACACATGCAATACATATTCTTTCAAATCCCACCTCTCAAGAGCAATGAGTGGCATGAACTCATGAACTGATTATGCATTCAGTATGACAGCTTTGACAAATAAAAAAGAAAGACATACAGAGATTATTTTGTTTGTTGCAAATATACTTAGAATTGAAGTAAACTACATAAATCTTTGTGAATAGATAAAAAAAATGAACACTCAATTCAAGCCTGGATTAAAAAAGCAGTTATTAGACATAGCTCACAGGAAACTAAATGCAAAATAGTGACCAAAAAGGAAAACACAACACATGAGAAAGTTTGACGGAAACTGTAACCTCAAACCTGTAATTACACAATGACTCATGGGTACAATACAGCTTGTAAATTAGCACCAGTCAAGGAATTTAATTGATGTAATAATGATAGGCTCATATTTAAAGCAGTTCAAAAAGCTCCAGGTGGCTTGAATGCAAAGAAATCAGGCTTTGAAAATTAAGGTATTTTTACCTGACATTTTATGTCACTTTACTGTATGTTTCATAAAGACCCCAGTGCAAACATCACATTTATTTATTAAGTTGTCTTAAGGATTAAAGTTTGTCACCCTATTGTTGGAATCTAGAAAAAAAATTGTCAGTGTTTTATCATTGTTGGGTGAATAATGCATTGATAAGTTGCACTGTAATTACAATCAGTAGCTACGGCTATAATCCTGTAATGCTCTGATTATAAGGAGTGAACATTCACCTGTAAAGAGGACCAAGGTTGATGGTGCTAGCTCTGCTACTTTTAGTCACACTCTACATTTAATAGTGCTTTTGCCCTTTGCCGCAGACTGTCGATTAATTGTGCTCAACTCCACCTTTTATCCAGGGTGTTTTCACTTCACATATTCACTCTTACAATTTTAACACTGGAGAAATCAGTTCACCCATCATTTCCCCAGTGCAAACTGTACTTGACATTTCTGGAAGGTGTACCTCCCTGAAACAGAAAAGTGAAATTTAAGGGCAGAACTTTACAAACAAAATATGTTATGAAACAAACTTGGGTTTTGTTTTTGTCTTGCTCTCAGGGAAAATCGGGTTTGGATGTGTCAAAGCCTAAAAATCCTTCCTGTTAATGATGCAGAGCGTGAAGGCAGAGATGCTGAGAAGTTTTAGCTTCAAGTTTTTGGCAGCATTGTTATTGCTTTAGGGATGCTGAGCCGTTGCCCTGCAGTTCTCATGGTCTGCATCACAATGAGACTCAGCTTGATATCACTTACAGCATCACACGTTCAGCTGGTGAGAGACGAAGAGAGCATTTGAGCCAGGCAGGGGATGGGCAGGCTGTTCTCTGAAACCTGCCTGAGAACTTTTGCACACTGAACCTTGAATTGAATTGGTAGAAACACCTGTTTGAGGTGATGTTAGGTTACACAAGTTGTCATGTTTTAGTTTATATTGCTCCCATTAAGTCATTACAAGGCCACAAGGCTTCTTTGGTTTAGCAAGAACAAAGGTCATCAGATGATTTATTCTCTTCCTGAGTATCTCCAGATTTGTGAAAAGGTTACACAGAGGGACAAGAGAAGCACAACAAATGTCTCAGACCACTGATTAAAAAAACATCTTTAGAGCAAGTGTCTCTTATATATACTTGTGATTCATGTTATGAAATAATTACTTGCTTGTTAGCCAAGTCAATATGACATTTAGGTGCTAAAATCTCATAAATGTAGAAGAAAAATAACTGACTGCATTGACAGAGTCTCTAGGCAATGCTTTCTGTAACTTGCGTGGGATTTTCAGGGCCACTGTTCTCATGTCTAACAAGACAATCAGGTTTCCTTTGAGACTGGAAAATTGGCCATAGCACTACTGTGCCCATTTACATCCATCTCTTAGCATGTGTATAGACCATAATTCTGTGTGCATTGGCCTTGATGTTCTCTGTATTCGGGAACAAAGAAAATAAAGAAACAATGTATGTGATAATTATGAAAGGTAATACAGCACATTTTTTGGTACCACATAACCAGATGATGAAAGCCTAGTAGGAATAACAATAGCAATGACATACTCTCTTTTTTAAGCATAGTTACCTTTCCTGTTTCTTTTTTTCTCAAGTGATCTTTAAAGGTTTTCATAAAAATAGGAGGTTATTCAACGGGTCCATGTGAGGTAGACTAGCACAAAATGCTGCCAAAAGTTAATTCTAGGGTGTCACTTATAGCACAGACTCCAGTCTGCTGGTTTTTGTCATGAATTTCACAGCCTGACCATAAATGACATTGGAATCAATGAATATATTCAATGACATTGTCACCTCTTATTAAATGTCTGCCTGCTTCTCCTTTATTTCTTGCCCACGCATGCACGTGCTCAACTTTCTTCTCTCTCATTCCTTTTAAAGATTTCTTTCTTTCTTTCTGTGACTTTGCTCAGATGAAATTCTACATGGAAAAAAAAAATCAAGATTAATTCAGCAACACTCACGAAAGGTTGTTTCTCTTTGTTGTTAACTGGTGGCACAAGTGCTGCAAATATTCATGTTAACTCACCAGCAGGAGAGGTGGGAAAGGGGAGGTTTCTGCTAGGATCTAAATGCTGCACCTAAAAAAATTATGCTTAGATTTTAACAACAAAGGTTAAAGGCAGGACACCAGGTTATTAGTTTTTTTTTAAAAAGTTCCTGCAACTTTGACTTTTGAGGATTTTGGATTCTGTTAAACTTGAACTGTATCACTGTGTATCAATGTAATTGTCTCAGTTTATTCATCATAGGTTGAACATTTGTTTCCAACCCTTATGATGACAACAACTCAGAAGAAAAGCCTCAAACCACAGAAACAGGACTCAGAAGCCATGCTCTTGTAATGTTTTAACTTTGAAACGACTTGTGTCTCAGAACATTTTGATTTTTTCATCATTAACTTTACAAAATGGAGCAAACATGACTAATGAAGCCACTCATTCAGTTGTGCTAACTTCAGTCATGTTCTGCTCTGTGAGCTGTAACCCAGGCTGTCTGTTTGACACAGGAACTATTGGATTACAGCACTGTAATTAATTGGGACATTGTTATGGTTTATTGCCAAAAGAAGTCTACTTTCAGGAGCTGAAAGAGAAAAACTGTAATCATTTCATGCACAGTACAGCTTTTGTTCTTCAAACAGTGACAGAAATGTCTAATGGGCTTTTTGTCTGAATAATGGCTAGCGGTTTTTCAACGTTTTATTTATTCACAACAAACAAAAGAAAGAACAGGAAAAGCTGTAGATGCATGTGTCACCAAGAGTGTAAACCAGAGAAACACATTTCAAATTTTGAAAGGAAAGCATCAAAAAAGAGCAGATACTGTAAATTACCCCGCACCGTACAAATAAACAGTAATGATTAAGGGCCTCTTTGCAATCATGTAAGGCCACACGTCATGCTCTGAATCACTCCCATGGTGTGCTAATAAGAAAAGAAAAGTATTGATGCTTCAGCGTCATCCTACTCTGTGTGTACACCCTGTTTTTCTATCAGGCTGGACATTTTGACACCTGATTGTGAATTTCATTTATCACAAACAGTGTGGTAAGCATGACTGACAGCTCTAAAGATGACAAATCAGTGCCCAGGGTTTGGAGCTGGGGGGAATGACTTTCACTTTTCCTTCGATATCAGTCTCATGAGTCAAACTTTTACGACCGGCTCGACTGTGGCAGAGGTTAAAGAAGAGTTAATAACATGTTTCCCTTTTGGAGTGTTGTCAGACTTTTGAATTTATCCTCGAGGCTGTGTTGACTGAAGGCTTATGTTCCTTTTGATCTGTTGTCTTTGCCAGTTGGTGTCTGATCCCTCTGCGACCTCTGCTTTGAGCCTCTAAAACAGTGAGTCCAAAGATGTCATGAAAGTGAGCTACTGCAGATCACTTCTCTGGTCCTGAGGGTCCCCCGTGACTGACAGGGTCCTCTGCTCTGGAGTTTACCTAACAGACCAGCATCTGGTCCCGCTGACCCACATATCACTTTCTGTCATCTTAATGTTGGCTAGGGTGTGTGTGTGTGTGTGTGTGTCTCTCTCTCTCTCTCTGTGATCCTTATACTAGTGTTCTTTTTATAGATAGGTTTCGGGCCAATAAAACGATATGGGTAAAAATAGAGACGCAAAATTTGTAAACAGTTTGTTTATCTCGAGTCCAGTGTTCCCATTCAGTACTACTGTGATGATAAAAAAAAACTTTCCGTAACAACTTGGATTAATGGCATTTATCTAGATCTGACTTAAATTACTTCAATCCTTGGAGCCACACTGATGTACATTTACCATTGTATTGTCCTCAGTTTATGTCCCCCTGGTACACTGACCATATTTGTGGGCTTGAGAAAAATCTGAAATATAAATTTAACTTTATCAACCACCATCACACATTTTCTTTAACTTACTGTCAAACAATAGAGATGAAAAACACAATATGATTGCTATTAGTCTGTTCCAGAACACAGTTAAGCAAATCTTTAACTAAGGGGGTGGTCACACTGGCTGTCTGCACCGTGCTTGAGCACACGTCAATCCTAAAGTCTGCAAGAGAACCACGCTCAGGCACAATACACCTCTCTGCTTTGGTACTCTTTGGAGACTCTACACTTTGTTTTGGTGCGGTACACTCATGCTAGCACAAGCAACAGACACAACGAGCACATGATGCTCAGTCCACTACGTATAATAGCAGCGACTGTTCCTCTCAACAATCATTTTAAACAATAGCGGTCACAGCTGTTAGACGGCTGTTTTCCATCCAAAACAACTTAACAGAAGTCATAAGTAACTTAAGTAGTAGATGTGTTCCCTGTGTTCTGCATTGGGTTGACTCTGATGAGACCGCGCCGCGTAAACAACCATTTTATATTAACATAGCCCAGCCGTGCATGTGTCGGCAATCATGCTTAAGTCTAAATTGTAGGAGTGTGACCATGAGCCATGTTGGCCAGCAGCGCTGCAGAGGGGCAGTCGTGCTTGACTTCAGCACAGTTCAGATGGCCAGTGTGACTGCACTTTTAATTTCTGTCCAAGGGGTCAGTTTGTGAAGGTTATTGGATCAGAGATTTAAATGATATTTCAGTTTTACAGTGTATTTACTAAGGCATAGGCTGATGTTAATACTTGTTTCTTTGTTGGTAGTGCTACGTATTTAAATATTTAAAACCTAAGACAGACAAGACAGCAGTTTCACCAGCGTAGTGTGCCTTTTTAACTTTCAACTTAAATAACACAGTAGATTTATTGCTTTAAAAAACAGCCTGCCATAGAAATGACAATAAAGGCAATCAGCTGAAAAGGCCTGTGTCAAGATTCATGTTTCAGCAGTATTACAAGACAACAGACGGCCCTTAAGGACCAGGGGCATCTGTGAGTCTGAGCAGCACAGAGGGCTCTGCTGGCTGGGTCTCATCAGTGAGAGTGCCCATCAATCATTGTATTGGAATGTGTGGCCCCTCCCCCTCTCGTAATGACTTTTGAGTGACAGACACAGCTGGTAGGTTTTATGGCCTTGCCACAACATCAGACCTGACAGAAGGTTAGTACTTAATCACTTTGTTAAAGCTGCGCTGCTCCTGTTCTGTAAACATCTCTATCTTAGTTTCTTGAGTGCCGGCCTCTGCCCGGCACTCACTCACTTAGTCGTTCTTCTTGTTCAAACATTTTGGTTCCAATACATCATTTAGCATCAACGAGTCCAACATCAGAACTGTTTAATCTTGAAGTCATTGAGCAGATGTGTGGCAACCTGACTTTCACAGAAACTTTTTCCATCACAGTTACAAAAAAGAAATCTATAAAAAGGGTGATTCAACTTAGTTT